>OU696591.1:2715950-3085950 GCA_916048095.2 Sacculina carcini | reverse complement strand
AAATCACATTTTCCGCTCGCTGGCTGAATGTAGAAAATCGTATGAATGAATTCGAGATTGATGGTGAGACGTTCCACCTCATCACAGGGCACTACATGTCCAATCAGGCGCTGCTGGAAAATTTCCACTATGTTTGCGGTAGACAAGTGCTCACTCTGGATACTGGTGGACATGTATGGTGTGGGGACACTGACGTATCAGTAAACACCAAAATAGCTAGGGCTCTTGGGTTCACCAGCCACGTAGTGTCAGATAGTCGCGTTGTTATTGAAAAACATACACGCTCGTCGAATGTGATGGATGTAAGTCGACTCAACCCAACATTTTTGTATATCTACATGGACAAGCTACAAGCGCAGATGGTTGGTGATACTATGGCTCCGGTATTACGTGTTGTCAGTCCGTACACGAGCGATATAAAATCACCTCAAATTCATCGAACATTCAATCAAATTCAGTATGTACCGCTGGAAGATGAGTTCATTACCGATCTGGGAGTGCATATAAGACAGAGCAAAGGGGAATTGGTTCCATTTCACCACGGCCGTTCGTACCTGACACTACATTTTATGCAGAAACAACAATGACAAATTCTCAGTTGATATTTCGAGGTCCAATGATACAGCGTGGCAGCGTACTTGGGAGTATTTTCAGAGGCTTAATGAGAGTGGTGATACCCGCCGTCAAAACTGTCGCCAAACAACCTCTGACAAAACATCTGGCTAAATCCGCCTTGAAGACGGGCGTACGCACACTGCAAGATGTTCTCGACGGAGAAACTGCAAGTCAAGCCGTCCGCAATCGCTCTCGACACGAAGCTAAACGTCTTCTTCGAACCAGTATAAATAGTTTAAATCGTGCGACGAGTCAATCAGTCTCTCGACGACCGACAAAACGAAAAGGTGTTGGTCAACGACGTCAACAGGAACGCGACATCTTTGACAATGCAAAACGTAGACGAATGCGCTTGTGAAATAACCGAGGTATTCTCTCGACCAGTGCTTGAAACCAGTGTGAAATCGTCCAAAACACATGTATATTACCCGGTGAGTCGACTAAGCAGCGAAGGTTCGTTTGAATTTCACTTACCTGCGCTCGGTAAATCGTCTACGCGTCCATCAAAAACCAAGCTCTATGGCAAAGCACGTGTTGTCAATCGTGACGGTAGCGAACTCGTCGACGACGCCAACGTGAGCGTTGTCAACCTGCTACCACATGCTCTCTTCAAACAGATTGACTACCAGATTGGTGATACTATTGTATCGGATTCCAGCGCACTCTATGGCTATCGTGCCTATCTTGAGACGTTGTTGTCGTATAACCAGAACGCTAAAAACGGTCATTTACGGTCGGGTTTTTGGCGTAAAGATACTGCTGGGCACTTGCATGATGTTAAACTTTTGAACATTGGTTTTAACGAACGCAAACAATGGGTGGCTGGAAGCAAAGTTTTTGATTTTTGTATACCGCTACAGCTGGATACCAACCATCAATGTCGTATATTGCCCGGTACAGTTTCGGAGAAACTCAAACTGATTCGAAACTCTGATCAGTTTGCTCTACTCGGTGCCGAGGGAGAATACAAGATTGAAATTGTCGACCTGTGTGTGCATGTCGAGAAAATAACGCTTTCCGACTCGATGTGGGTGAATTTTCACAAACAGTTGGCGAAAACACCAGCCCGATATCCTATTCCACGAGTTCTACTGAAAACATATACTCTCCCCAAAGGAAACATGAGTGGAACTTTGAATAATATTTTCACCTCACAAGTGCCGCGACAAATTCTGCTGGGACTCGTAAGCACTGAAGCGTACCACGGATCGCTACAGAAAAACCCATGGAATTTTCACCACTACCATCTAAACAGTCTTCAGTTCTATATAAATGGCGAGCCGTACCCCACGCACCCCTATCGCCCCGATTTCACAAAAGGTCTATATATGCGATCGTATCTGTCACTGTTTGACGGTACCGGTCTCGATACGGAAAACCAGGGCCTGGATATCACACATGATGATTATGCGGCTGGTTATACTTTGTTTATTGTAGATCTGACTCCGGATCAGTGTGGTGGTGATCATTTGCATCCGCGTGAACAAGGTAATGTGAGGTGTGAGCTGGCATTCACTTACGCTCTACCCGAGACAATTAACGTTCTAATCTACGCCACGTTTGAAAACGAAATCACAATTGACAGTGCGGGACGTGTCAGCACAGATTTTCAACTATGAACGCGCTTGAATTGGAACGGTTGCTCGACACAGTCGCCACATTTCGGGGGGTTTGGGCGTGCGACCGGCTAAAACATTTCACATTTGCTCGCGGTGTGCGCACATCAATTATTGTGAATATACAACCGCGCTGGCAATCGGGTCTGCATTGGGTCGTGTTTGCCTGGGACGGTGAAAATCTCCAATATTTCGACTCGTCTGGCAACTCACCCGTCTGGCATCCCTCGTTTGTGAATTTTATAAACAAACATGTAAACTATAATCAGTGTGTCCTGAACACGCGCGTCATTCAGGCGCCGGACTCGGATGTGTGTGGACAGTACTGTGCCCTATTTGTTGCATTGTTTGACGCCGACTGGGATCTGCAAGATTTCGTTTCGTGCCTATCCACCGACCCTGCTATCAACAATCAGCTTTTAGCGCTGGTATGGTCATACTTGTAGACTGTGACGGTTTCCAGCACAAGGATTCGCCTTTTGTTGTCAAGGAATTGGCTGTGCATGACCTGTGCTCGGGATACTTGTGGCACACCATCTTACCGCCACCACAATTGAAACTCAACGCTGAGCGACGCAAGCATTTTCTATTTTTGACGGCGACCCTACACGGCTTGGAATATAATTACAATCCTTACAACACGCACAAGTATGAACAAAAGCTGCGCGACGCAAGTTACCTCATTCAAAGTCTGGCACCCGACCACATCTACACCAAAGGTATCGACAAGGCTCGTCGACTTTCCCACCTACTTGAACTAAATATTGAAAATCTCGAAGACATCCTACCCGACTATTTATCAATGAACGCACGCGACATACATGTACTACCCAACATCACACCGTGTCCATATACTCATGTCATTCCTACAAACTGTTGTATTTTACGTTGTCAACATTTCGCTAAATTGCTGTATGCAATGAATCTGTGTACACCGCGCATGCTACCATTTTAATAAATTGAACGATAACAAAGTGTGTTTTTGTTCGCGCGCAATAATCAAACTCTTGTAACACATCACGAAATGTATTGGTAAACCGTACATATAGAATAATTCAACAAATTTTGTTCCGTTTACTTTGTGGTTCACCTTGAACCTCTTTGTGCACAACCATCTTCATTTTGTCGGCTTTAAATTCACGATAAATCTTGGTTTCGGTCAAGTACTGTTTTCGCGACTCATAGTAGCTCATAACAATGGTCTTCATCCACTCCATAGTGTTGCAGGTCGCATCGGGCGGCCGGTAAATCTGAGTCTCGTCACTTCGCACCAACGCCACCGACAACACTTTAAATGATACAGCGGCTGCAACGGCTCCAAGAACAGCATCTCTCATCGGTCGACTCATAACTGTATCGATCACAATCTGTAGTGCACGCTCCTCGTTGGTGAACATTCTCACCGCGCCGCGATGAATTTTCCAAAAGGGATCAAAATATCGCTCCAGTTGCATAATATTAGTAAGCTGTTTTTGTAAGTGTTCGAAATCTGTCTGACTATGTTTTTCCAGTCGTCCGAAAATAATCCAAATCCTCTGCTCCAGTGGGTGTCCACAGATGAACGGCGTATCAGCAACAAACTTGACCGCATGATGTTCCAGTGGCAGGATCCGCTTGGTCGTATCAACGTTTGTATTCACCTGACTCATGTTGACAATTCCCCGATAAAAGCTACACAACCTCACCCGCAAGCGTCTCGTGCTCAACTGCGTATCACGGCTGAGACTAATTGCACTACTTATCGGAGCATGCGTCATAATTATCGCCAACATCACTCCGTGTCTGATAATTTCGCTCTTACAGTCAATGTTTATCTTTCTTTGTATAAACACCATGAGCTGTGTTTCTCCTGCTACACTGGTGCCTAATTATAACTATCGCTATGTTGGTGGTAGTTCGTCAGATAGCAAACACATCATCAGCGAATCGTACAAAGAGTACACATCGTTTGACGTGTGTCTTTCGGAAGCTCTACAAGAAGGTGTTTCTGTTCCTGATACATGGTCGGCTGAACTGGAAATTGTGTATGAGACACACGATATGATTTACATCATCAAAATTGATCGAAAAATCAACAAACATTTGTGTTCACGATGTGTTCGCTGAATCGTGTCCTCAATAAGATTTCCGCTTGTATATTTGCCATAGTTGTTTATCAAGTGAAAATACACAATAATCATTTCGTTGCAAGTCATTTTTGTATCAATTCCGACACAGTCGAATAGCGTTTTAATTACCGATTTAGTCAGTGTTTGACATAAGCCAGACACGTTATATAAACGTAGCTAGTGATTCACAGGCATTCGTTTCGGCTACATTTACATAAATTGCGTGTAAATTTGGTCTTTGTTACCGGCAAACGTTTTAATCCCATACCTGTGTATCAGGTAAATATATTCAAAATATTCATCCTTGGCTTGACGCCAATGAATTCATCTGGCATTTTAATCCGATTACCTTACCGTAGTATTTGACATATACCAGACACTTTATATAAACGTGGTGAGTGATTCATCGTCATATTGGAACATTGTCTTTGCGACCGATTTAGTCAAACCGTTTTTTTATATATATTTCAAGTATGATTGAAAATTATTATATTCTCGTCTCTGCCAAACATCGACTTGGCGATCCCAATATAATGAGTATCGTGACATAAAATAGAAATAAAGGAAAAAAATAAAAGTTGGGCATAGAATAAAGAATAAATATAATAAGAAAAGAAGAATAAGAAATAAAAAAAATATAAGTTGGGTATAGAATAAAGAATAAATATAATAAGAAAGGAAGAATAAGAAATAAAACTAAAAGTTGGGTTGGGTCGGGTTAGGAATAGAATAAAGAAAAAAAAAAGTTGGGTTAGGTATACACACAAAGAAGTTAGGTTAGGCATAGAATAAAGAATAAATATAATAAGAAAGGAAGAATAAGAAATAAAAAAAGTTAGGTTGGGCATAGAATAAATATAATAAGAAAGGAAGAATAAGAAAGAAAAAAAGTTAGGTTAGGTTAAAAAAAGAAAAAAAGTTAGGTTAGGTTAAAAAAAAGTTAGGTTAGGTTAAAAAAAATAAAAAAAGTTAGGTTAGGTTAAAAAAAAAAAGTTAGGTTAGGTTAAAAAAAAAAGTTAGGTTAGGTTAAAAAACCAAAAAAAGTTAGGTTAGGTTAAAAAAAAAACTAAAAAAAGTTAGGTTAGGTTAAAAAAACTAAAAAAAGTTAGGTTAGGTTAGGTTAGGTTAGGTTAGGTATACACAAAAAAGTTAGGTTAAAATGTCACAAAGTGGTAAAGCCTTCTACTCACGTATGTCACTGACATCGCAAAAACGTCAAAATTGACCGAAGTCGGTCATTTTCGATACTTGTGCACACGTATGTCACTGACATCGCAAAAACGTTAAAGTTGACCGAAGTCGGTCATTTTCGATACTTGTGCACACGTATGTCACTGACATCGCAAAAACGTCAAAATTGACCGAAATCGGTCATTTTCGATACTTATGCACACGAGTTGCACCGACATCAAAAAAACGTCAAAATTGACGGAAGTCGGTCATTTTCGATACTTGTGCACACACGTCACTTATATATCGAAAACATCAAAATTGACCGAAATCGGTAATTTTCGATACTTGTGCACACATATGTCACTGACATCGCAAACACGAAAAAAATTAACCGAATTCGGTCATTTTCGATACTTGTGCACAAGAGTTCCACTGACATCGCAAAAACGTCAAAATTGACCGAAATCTGTCATTTTCAATACATGTGCACACGAGTTCCACTGACATCACAAACACGTCAAAATTGACCGAAATCGGTCATTTTCGTTACTTGTGCACACGTATGCCACTGACATCGCAAAAACGTTAAAATTGACCGAACTCCGTCATTTTCGATACTTGAGCACACGTATGTCACTGACATCTCAAAAACGTTAAAATGTACCGCAATCGGTCATTTTCTTTACTTGTGCACACGTATGTCACTGATATCGTAAAAACGTCAAAATTGACCGAAATCGGTCATTTTCGTTACTTGTGCACACGTATGTCACTGACATCCAAAAAACGGCAAAATTGACCGAAATCGATCATTTTCGATACTTGTGCACACAAGTTCCACTGGCATCCAAAAATCGTCAAAATTGACCGAAATCGGTCATTTTCGTTACTTGTGCACACGTATGTCACTGACATCGCAAAAACGTCAAAATTGACCGAAGTCGGTCATTTTCGATACTTGTGCACACGTATATCACTGACATCGCAAAAGCGTTAAAGTTGACCGAAGTCGGTCATTTTCGATACTTGTGCACACGTATGTCACTGACATCGCAAAAACGTCAAAATTGACCGAAATCGGTCATTTTCGATACTTATGCACACGAGTTGCACCGACATCAAAAAAACGTCAAAATTGACGGAAGTCGGTCATTTTCGATACTTGTGCAAACACGTCACTTACATATCGAAAACATCAAAATTGACCGAAATCGGTAATTTTCGATACTTGTGCACACATATGTCACTGACATCGCAAACACGAAAAAAATTAACCGAATTCGGTCATTTTCGATACTTGTGCACAAGAGCTCCACTGACATCGCAAAAACGTCAAAATTGACCGAAATCTGTCATTTTCGATACATGTGCACAAGAGCTCCACTGACATCGCAAAAACGACAAAAAATTGACCGAAATCGGTCATTTTCGATATTTGTGCACACGAGTTCTACACGAGTTGACCGAAATCGGTCATTTTCGATACTTGTGCACACGTATGCCACTGACATCGCAAAAACGACAAAATTGACCGAAATCGGTAATTTTCGATACTTGTGCACACGAGTTCCACTGACATCGCAAAAACGTCAAAATTGACCGAAATCGGTCATTTTCGATACTTGTGCACACGTATGTCACTGACATAGCAAAAACGTTAAAATGTACCGCAATCGGTCATTTTCTATACTTGTGCACACGTATGTCACTGATATCGTAAAAACGTCAAAATTGACCGAAATCGGTCATTTTCGTTACTTGTGCACACGTATGTCACTGACATCCAAAAAACGGCAAAATTGACCGAAATCGATCATTTTCGATACTTGTGCACACAAGTTCCACTGGCATCCAAAAATCGTCAAAATTGACCGAAATCGGTCATTTTCGTTACTTGTGCACACGTATGTCACTGACATCGCAAAAACGTCAAAATTGACCGAAGTCGGTCATTTTCGATACTTGAGCACACGTATGTCACTGACATCGCAAAAACGTCAAAATTTACCAAAATCGGTCATTCTCGTTACTTGTGCACACGTCACTGTCACTGACATGGCAAAAACGTCAAAACTGACTGAAATCGGTCATTTTCATTACTTGTGCACACGTATGTCACTGACATCGCAAAAACGTCAAATTTGACCGAAATCGGTCATTTTCGATACTTGTGCACACGTATGTCACTGACATCGCAAAAACGTCAAAATTGACCGAAATCGGTCATTTTCGATACTTGTGCACACGTATGTCACTGACATCGCAAAAACGTTAAAATTGACCGAAATCGGTCATTTTCGATACTTGTGCACACGAGTTGCACTGACATCACAAAAACGTCAAAATTGACGGAAGTCGGTCATTTTCGATACTTGTGCACACACGTCACTTACATATCGAAAACATCAAAATTGACCGAAATCGGTAATTTTCGATACTTGTGCACACGTATGTCACTGACATCGCAAAAACGACAAAATTGTCCTAAATCGGTCATTTTCGATACTTGTGCACACGAGCTCCACTGACATCGCAAAGACGTCGAAATTGACCGAAATCGGTCATTTTCGATACTTGTGCACTTATATGACTGTCATCGCAAAAACGTCAAAATTGACCGAAATCTGTCATTTTCGATACTTGTGCACACGAGTTCTACTGACATCGCAAAAACGTCAAAATTGTCCGAAATCGGTCATTTTAGATACTTGTGCACACGTATGTGACTGACATTGCAAAAACGTCAAAATTGACCGAATCGGTCATTTTCATTACTTGTGCACACGTATGTCACTGACATCGCAAAAACGTCAAATTTGACCGAAATCGGTCATTTTCGATACTTGTGCACACGTATGTCACTGACATCGCAAAAACGTCAAAATTGACCGAAATCGGTCATTTTCGATACTTGTGCACACGTATGTCACTGACATCGCAAAAACGTCAAAATTGACCGAAATCGGTAATTTTCGATACTTGTGCAAACGTATGTCACTGACATCACGAAAACGTCCAAATGTACCGAAATCGGTCATTTTCGATATTTGTGCACACGAGTTCTACACGAGTTGACCGAAATCGGTCATTTTCGATACTTGTGCACACGTATGCCACTGACATCGCAAAAACGACAAAATTGACCGAAATCGGTAATTTTCGATACTTGTGCACACGAGTTCCACTGACATCGCAAAAACGTCAAAATTGACCGAAATCGGTCATTTTCGATACTTGTGCACACGTATGTCACTGACATCGCAAAAACGTTAAAATGTACCGCAATCGGTCATTTTCTATACTTGTGCACACGTATGTCACTGATATCGTAAAAACGTCAAAATTGACCGAAATCGGTCATTTTCGATACTTGTGCACACGTATGTCACTGACATCGCAAAAACGGCAAAATTGACCGAAATCGATCATTTTCGATACTTGTGCACACAAGTTCCACTGGCATCCAAAAATCGTCAAAATTGACCGAAATCGGTCATTTTCGTTACTTGTGCACACGTATGTCACTGACATCGCAAAAACGTCAAAATTGACCGAAGTCGGTCATTTTCGATACTTGTGCACACGTATGTCACTGACATCGCAAAAACGTCAAATTTGACCGAAGTCGGTCATTTTCGATACTTGTGCACACGTATGTCACTGACATCGCAAAAACGTCAAAATTGACCGAAATCGGTCATTTTCGATACTTGTGCACACGAGTTGCACCGACATCAAAAAAACGTCAAAATTGACGGAAGTCGGTCATTTTCGATACTTGTGCACACACGTCACTTACATATCGAAAACATCAAAATTGACCGAAATCGGTAATTTTCGATACTTGTGCACACGTATGTCACTGACATCGCAAACACGAAAAAAATTAACCGAATTCGGTCATTTTCGATACTTGTGCACAAGAGTTCCACTGACATCGCAAAAACGTCAAAATTGACCGAAATCTGTCATTTTCGATACATGTGCACACGAGTTCCACTGACATCACAAACACGTCAAAATTGACCGAAATCGGTCATTTTCGTTACTTGTGCACACGTATGCCACTGACATCGCAAAAACGTTAAAATTGACCGAACTCCGTCATTTTCGATACTTGAGCACACGTATGTCACTGACATCGCAAAAACGTCAAAATTTACCAAAATCGGTCATTCTCGTTACTTGTGCACACGTCACTGTCACTGACATGGCAAAAACGTCAAAACTGACTGAAATCGGTCATTTTCATTACTTGTGCACACGTATGTCACTGACATCGCAAAAACGTCAAATTTGACCGAAATCGGTCATTTTCGATACTTGTGCACACGTATGTCACTGACATCGCAAAAACGTCAAAATTGACCGAAATCGGTCATTTTCGATACTTGTGCACACGTATGTCACTGACATCGCAAAAACGTTAAAATTGACCGAAATCGGTCATTTTCGATACTTGTGCACACGAGTTGCACTGACATCACAAAAACGTCAAAATTGACGGAAGTAGGTCATTTTCGATACTTGTGCACACACGTCACTTACATATCGAAAACATCAAAATTGACCGAAATCGGTAATTTTCGATACTTGTGCACACGTATGTCACTGACATCGCAAAAACGTCAAAATTGACCGAAATCGGTCATTTTCGATACTTGTGCACACGAGCTCCACTGACATCGCAAAAACGTCGAAATTGACCGAAATCGGTCATTTTCGATACTTGTGCACTTATATGACTGACATCGCAAAAACGTCAAAATTGACCGAAATCTGTCATTTTCGATACTTGTGCACACGAGTTCTACTGACATCGCAAAAACGTCAAAATTGTCCGAAATCGGTCATTTTAGATACTTGTGCACACGTATGTGACTGACATTGCAAAAACGTCAAAATTGACCGAATCGGTCATTTTCATTACTTGTGCACACGTATGTCACTGACATCGCAAAAACGTCAAAATTGTCCGAAATCGGTCATTTTCGATACTTGTGCAAACGTATGTCACTGACATCACGAAAACGTCCAAATGTACCGAAATCGGTCATTTTCGATATTTGTGCACACGAGTTCTACACGAGTTGACCGAAATCGGTCATTTTCGATACTTGTGCACACGTATGCCACTGACATCGCAAAAACGACAAAATTGACCGAAATCGGTAATTTTCGATACTTGTGCACACGAGTTCCACTGACATCGCAAAAACGTCAAAATTGACGGAAGTCGGTCATTTTCGATACTTGTGCACACACGTCACTTACTTATCGAAAACATCAAAATTGACCGAAATCGGTAATTTTCGATACTTGTGCACACATATGTCACTGACATCGCAAACACGAAAAAAATTAACCGAATTCGGTCATTTTCGATACTTGTGCACAAGAGTTCCACTGACATCGCAAAAAACGTCAAAATTGACCGAAATCTGTCATTTTCAATACATGTGCACACGAGTTCCACTGACATCACAAACACGTCAAAATTGACCGAAATCGGTCATTTTCGTTACTTGGCACACGTATGCCACTGACATCGCAAAAACGTTAAAATTGACCGAACTCCGTCATTTTCGATACTTGAGCACACGTATGTCACTGACATCTCAAAAACGTTAAAATGTACCGCAATCGGTCATTTTCTTTACTTGTGCACACGTATGCCACTGACATCGCAAAAACGTTAAAATTGACCGAACTCCGTCATTTTCGATACTTGAGCACACGTATGTCACTGACATCGCAAAAACGTCAAAATTTACCAAAATCGGTCATTCTCGTTACTTGTGCACACGTCACTGTCACTGACATGGCAAAAACGTCAAAACTGACTGAAATCGGTCATTTTCGATACTTGTGCACACGTATGTCACTGACATCGCAAAAACGTCAAATTTGACCGAAATCGGTCATTTTCGATACTTGTGCACACGTATGTCACTGACATCGCAAAAACGTCAAAATTGACCGAAATCGGTCATTTTCGATACTTGTGCACACGTATGTCACTGACATCGCAAAAACGATAAAATTGACCGAAATCGGTCATTTTCGATACTTGTGCACACGAGTTCCACTGACATCGCAAAAACGTCAAAATTGACCGAAGTCGGTCATTTTCGATACTTGTGCACACACGTCACTTACATATCGAAAACATCAAAATTGACCGAAATCGGTAATTTTCGATACTTGTGCACACGTATGTCACTGACATCGCAAAAACGACAAAATTGACCGAAATCGGTCATTTTCGATACTTGTGCACACGAGCTCCACTGACATCGCAAAAACGTCGAAATTGACCGAAATCGGTCATTTTCGATACTTGTGCACACGTATGTGACTGACATCGCAAAAACGTCAAAATTGACCGAAATCTGTCATTTTCGATACTTGTGCACACGAGTTCTACTGACATCGCAAAAACGTCAAAATTGTCCGAAATCGGTCATTTTCGATACTTGTGCACACGTATGTGACTGACATTGCAAAAACGTCAAAATTGACCGAATCGGTCATTTTCGATACTTGTGCACACGTATGTCACTGACATCGCAAAAACGTCAAAATTGACCGAAATCGGTCATTTTCGATACTTGTGCAAACGTATGTCACTGACATCACGATAACGTCCAAATGTACCGAAATCGGTCATTTTCGATATTTGTGCACACGAGTTCTACACGAGTTGACCGAAATCGGTCATTTTCGATACTTGTGCACACGTATGCCACTGACATCGCAAAAACGACAAAATTGACCGAAATCGGTAATTTTCGATACTTGTGCACACGAGTTCCACTGACATCGCAAAAACGTCGAAATTGACCGAAATCGGTCATTTTCGATACTTGTGCACACGTATGTCACTGACATCGCAAAAACGTTAAAATGTACCGCAATCGGTCATTTTCTATACTTGTGCACACGTATGTCACTGATATCGTAAAAACGTCAAAATTGACCGAAATCGGTCATTTTCGTTACTTGTGCACACGTATGTCACTGACATCGCAAAAACGTCAAAATTGACCGAAGTCGGTCATTTTCGATACTTGTGCACACGTATATCACTGACATCGCAAAAACGTCAAATTTGACCGAAGTCGGTCATTTTCGATACTTGTGCACACGTATGTCACTGACATCGCAAAAACGTCAAAATTGACCGAAATCGGTCATTTTCGATACTTATGCACACGAGTTGCACCGACATCAAAAAAACGTCAAAATTGACGGAAGTCGGTCATTTTCGATACTTGTGCACACACGTCACTTATGTATCGAAAACATCAAAATTGACCGAAATCGGTAATTTTCGATACTTGTGCACACATATGTCACTGACATCGCAAACACGAAAAAAATTAACCGAATTCGGTCATTTTCGATACTTGTGCACAAGAGTTCCACTGACATCGCAAAAACGTCAAAATTGACCGAAATCTGTCATTTTCAATACATGTGCACACGAGTTCCACTGACATCACAAACACGTCAAAATTGACCGAAATCGGTCATTTTCGTTACTTGGCACACGTATGCCACTGACATCGCAAAAACGTTAAAATTGACCGAACTCCGTCATTTTCGATACTTGAGCACACGTATGTCACTGACATCTCAAAAACGTTAAAATGTACCGCAATCGGTCATTTTCTTTACTTGTGCACACGTATGTCACTGATATCGTAAAAACGTCAAAATTGACCGAAATCGGTCATTTTCGTTACTTGTGCACACGTATGTCACTGACATCCAAAAAAAGTCAAAATTGACCGAAATCGATCATTTTCGATACTTGTGCACACAAGTTCCACTGGCATCGCAAAATCGTCAAAATTGACCGAAATCGGTCATTTTCGTTACTTGTGCACACGTATGTCACTGACATCGCAAAAACGTCAAAATTGACCGAAGTCGGTCATTTTCGATACTTGTGCACACGTATATCACTGACATCGCAAAAACGTCAAATTTGACCGAAGTCGGTCATTTTCGATACTTGTGCACACGTATGTCACTGACATCGCAAAAACGTCAAAATTGACCGAAATCGGTCATTTTCGATACTTATGCACACGAGTTGCACCGACATCAAAAAAACGTCAAAATTGACGGAAGTCGGTCATTTTCGATACTTGTGCACACACGTCACTTACATATCGAAAACATCAAAATTGACCGAAATCGGTAATTTTCGATACTTGTACACACATATGTCACTGACATCGCAAACACGAAAAAAATTAACCGAATTCGGTCATTTTCGATACTTGTGCACAAGAGTTCCACTGACATCGCAAAAACGTCAAAATTGACCGAAATCTGTCATTTTCGATACATGTGCACACGAGCTCCACTGACATCACAAACACGTCAAAATTGACCGAAATCGGTCATTTTCGTTACTTGTGCACACGTATGCCACTGACATCGCAAAAACGTTAAAATTGACCGAACTCCGTCATTTTCGATACTTGAGCACACGTATGTCACTGACATCGCAAAAACGTCAAAATTTACCAAAATCGGTCATTCTCGTTACTTGTGCACACGTCACTGTCACTGACATCGCAAAAACGTCAAAACTGACTGAAATCGGTCATTTTCATTACTTGTGCACACGTATGTCACTGACATCGCAAAAACGTCAAAATTGACCGAAATCGGTCATTTTCGATACTTGTGCACACGTATGTCACTGACATCGCAAAAACGTTAAAATTGACCGAAATCGGTCATTTTCGATACTTGTGCACACGAGTTGCACTGACATCACAAAAACGTCAAAATTGACGGAAGTCGGTCATTTTCGATACTTGTGCACACACGTCACTTACATTTCGAAAACATCAAAATTGACCGAAATCGGTAATTTTCGATACTTGTGCACACGTATGTCACTGACATCGCAAAAACGACAAAATTGTCCTAAATCGGTCACTTTCGATACTTGTGCACACGAGCTCCACTGACATCGCAAAGACGTCGAAATTGACCGAAATCGGTCATTTTCGATACTTGTGCACTTATATGACTGTCATCGCAAAAACGTCAAAATTGACCGAAATCGGTCATTTTCGATACTTGTGCACACGAGTTCGACTGACATCGCAAAAACGTCAAATTTGACCGAAATCGGTCATTTTCGATACTTGTGCACACGTATGTGACTGACATCGCAAAAACGTCAAAATTGACCGAAATCGGTCATTTTCGATACTTGTGCACACGTATGTCACTGACATCGCAAAAACGTCAAAATTGACCGAAATCGGTCATTTTCGATACTTGTGCACACGAGTTCCACTGACATCACAAAAACGTAAAAATTGACGGAAGTCGGTCATTTTCGATACTTGTGCACACACGTCACTGTCACTGACATGGCAAAAACGTCAAAATTTACCGAATCGGTCATTTTCATTACTTGGGCACACGTATGTCACTGACATCGCAAAAACGTCAAATTTGACCGAAATCGGTCATTTTCGATACTTGTGCACACGTATGTCACTGACATCGCAAAAACGTCAAAATTGACCGAAATCGGTCATTTTCGATACTTGTGCACACGTATGTCACTGACATCGCAAAAACGTTAAAATTGACCGAAATCGGTCATTTTCGATACTTGTGCACACGAGTTGCACTGACATCACAAAAACGTAAAAATTGACGGAAGTCGGTCATTTTCGATACTTGTGCACACACGTCACTTACATATCGAAAACATCAAAATTGACCGAAATCGTTCATTTTCGCTACTTGTGCACACGTATGTCACTGACATCGCAAAAACGACAAAATTGTCCTAAATCGGTCATTTTCGATACTTGTGCACACGAGTTCCACTGACATCGCAAAGACGTCGAAATTGACCGAAATCGGTCATTTTCGATACTTGTGCACTTATATGACTGTCATCGCAAAAACGTCAAAATTGACCGAAATCTGTCATTTTCGATACTTGTGCACACGAGTTCTACTGACATCGCAAAAACGTTAAAATTGTCCGAAATCGGTCATTTTCGATACTTGTGCACACGTATGTCACTGACATCGCAAAAACGTAAAAATTGACCGAAATCGGTCACTTTCGATACTTGTGCACACGAGTTCCACTGACATCGCAAAAACGTCGAAATTGACCGAAATCGTTCATTTTCGATACTTGTGCACACGTATGTCACTGACATCGCAAAAACGACAAAATTGTCCTAAATCGGTCATTTTCGATACTTGTGCACACGTATGTCACTGACATCCCGAAAACGTCAAAATTTACCGAATTCGGTAATTTTCGTTACTTGTGCACACGAGTTCCACTGACATCGCAAAAACGTCAAAATTGACCGAAATCGGTCATTTTTGATACTTGTGCACACTTATGTTACTGACATCACGAAAACGTGAAAATGTACCGAAATCGGTCATTTTCGATACTTGTGCACACGAGTTCCACTGACATCGCAAAGACGTCGAAATGGACCGAAATCGTTCATTTTCGATACTTGTGCACACGTATGTCACTGACATCGCAATAACGTCAAAATTGACCGAAATCGGTCATTTTCGATACTTGTGCACACGTATGTCACTGACATCGCAAAAACGTCAAAATTGACCGAAATCGGTCATTTCGATACTTGTGCACACGTATGTCACTGACATCGCAAAAACGTCAAAATAGACACTAAACTGGCTGGGATTCGAACCGAGGTCCTCGGGGTTCGAGCAGAGTCTTACGCGGTCCGGCCATTGTAGATGTTCAAGAGAGATGGTTTATATGTGGTATATATAGTGCGCAAGCACGAGTGTACAATTAATTTTCTTTATTTTCTTTATTTTCTTTATTTTCTTTATTTTCTTTATTTTCTTTATTTTCTTTATTTTCTTTATTTTCTTTATTTTCTTTATTTTCTTTATTTTCTTTATTTTCTTTATTTTCTTTATTTTATTTAATTCATCCAATTTATTTCGATTATTTGTGTGTAGAGTTTAGTGTTGAGTGAAGAAAGTTATTACCTGGCTGGGATTCGAACCGAGGTCCTCGGGGTTCGAGCAGAGTCTTACGCGGTCCGGACATTGTAGATGTTCAAGAGAGATGGTTTATATGTGGTATATATAGTGCGCAAGCACGAGTGTTATTTTCTTTATTTTCTTTATTTTCTTTATTTTCTTTATTTTCTTTATTTTCTTTATTTTCTTTATTTTCTTTATTTTCTTTATTTTCTTTATTTTCTTTATTTTCTTTATTTTCTTTATTTTCTTTATTTTCTTTATTTTCTTTATTTTCTTTATTTTCTTTATTTTCTTTATTTTCTTTATTTTCTTTATTTTCTTTATTTTCTTTAATTCATCCAATTTATTTCGATTATTTGTGTGTAGAGTTTAGTGTTGAGTGAAGAAAGTTATTACCTGGCTGGGATTCGAACCGAGGTCCTCGGGGTTCGAGCAGAGTCTTACGCGGTCCGGCCATTGTAGATGTTCAAGAGAGATGGTTTATATGTGGTATATATAGTGCGCAAGCACGAGTGTTATTTTCTTTATTTTCTTTATTTTCTTTATTTTCTTTATTTTCTTTATTTTCTTTATTTTCTTTATTTTCTTTATTTTCTTTATTTTCTTTATTTTCTTTATTTTCTTTATTTTCTTTATTTTCTTTATTTTCTTTATTTTCTTTATTTTCTTTATTTTCTTTATTTTCTTTATTTTCTTTATTTTCTTTATTTTCTTTATTTTCTTTATTTTCTTTATTTTCTTTATTTTCTTTATTTTCTTTATTTTCTTTATTTTCTTTATTTTCTTTATTTTCTTTAATTCATCCAATTTATTTCGATTATTTGTGTGTAGAGTTTAGTGTTGAGTGAAGAAAGTTATTACCTGGCTGGGATTCGAACCGAGGTCCTCGGGGTTCGAGCAGAGTCTTACGCGGTCCGGCCATTGTAGATGTTCACGAGAGATGGTTTATATGTGGTATATATAGTGCGCAAGCACGAGTGTACAATTAATTTTCTTTATTTTCTTTATTTTCTTTATTTTCTTTATTTTCTTTATTTTCTTTATTTTCTTTATTTTCTTTATTTTCTTTATTTTCTTTATTTTCTTTATTTTCTTTATTTTCTTTTTTTTCTTTTTTTTTCTTTATTTTCTTTATTTTCTTTATTTTCTTTATTTTCTTTATTTTCTTTATTTTATTTATTTTCTTTATTTTCTTTATTTTCTTTATTTTCTTTATTTTCTTTATTTTCTTTATTTTCTTTATTTTCTTTATTTTCTGTATTTTCTTTATTTTCTTTATTTTCTTTAATTCATCCAATTTATTTCGATTATTTGTGTGTAGAGTTTAGTGTTGAGTGAAGAAAGTTATTACCTGGCTGGGATTCGAACCGAGGTCCTCGGGGTTCGAGCAGAGTCTTACGCGGTCCGGCCATTGTAGATGTTCAAGAGAGATGGTTTATATGTGGTATATATAGTGCGCAAGCACGAGTGTACAATTAATTTTCTTTATCTTCTTTATTTTCTTTATTTTCTTTATTTTCTTTATTTTCTTTATTTTCTTTATTTTCTTTATTTTCTTTATTTTCTTTATTTTCTTTATTTTCTTTATTTTATTTATTTTCATTATTTTCTTTATTTTCTTTATTTTCTTTATTTTCTTTATTTTCTTTATTTTCTTTATTTTCTTTATTTTCTTTATTTTCTTTATTTTCTTTATTTTCTTTATTTTCTTTATTTTCTTTATTTTCTTTATTTTCTTTATTTTCTTTATTTTCTTTATTTTCTTTATTTTCTTTAATTCATCCAATTTATTTGGATTATTTGTGTGTAGAGTGTTGAGTGAAGAAAGTTATTACCTGGCTGGGATTCGAACCGAGGTCCTCGGGGTTCGAGCAGAGTCTTACGCGGTCCGGCCATTGTAGATGTTCAAGAGAGATGGTTTATATGTGGTATATATAGTGCGCAAGCACGAGTGTACAATTAATTTTCTTTATTTTCTTTATTTTCTTTATTTTCTTTATTTTCTTTATTTTCTTTATTTTCTTTATTTTCTTTATTTTCTTTATTTTCTTTATTTTCTTTATTTTCTTTATTTTCTTTATTTTCTTTATTTTCTTTATTTTCTTTATTTTCTTTAATTCATCCAATTTATTTCGATTATTTGTGTGTAGAGTTTAGTGTTGAGTGAAGAAAGTTATTACCTGGCTGGGATTCGAACCGAGGTCCTCGGGGTTCGAGCAGAGTCTTACGCGGTCCGGCCATTGTAGATGTTCAAGAGAGATGGTTTATATGTGGTATATATAGTGCGCAAGCACGAGTGTTATTTTCTTTATTTTCTTTATTTTCTTTATTTTCTTTATTTTCTTTATTTTCTTTATTTTCTTTATTTTCTTTATTTTCTTTATTTTCTTTATTTTCTTTATTTTCTTTATTTTCTTTATTTTCTTTAATTCATCCAATTTATTTCGATTATTTGTGTGTAGAGTTTAGTGTTGAGTGAAGAAAGTTATTACCTGGCTGGGATTCGAACCGAGGTCCTCGGGGTTCGAGCAGAGTCTTACGCGGTCCGGCCATTGTAGATGTTCACGAGAGATGGTTTATATGTGGTATATATAGTGCGCAAGCACGAGTGTACAATTAATTTTCTTTATTTTCTTTATTTTCTTTATTTTCTTTATTTTCTTTATTTTCTTTATTTTCTTTATCTTCTTTATTTTCTTTATTTTCTTTATTTTCTTTATTTTCTTTATTTTCTTTATTTTCTTTATTTTCTTTATTTTCTTTATTTTCTTTATTTTCTTTATTTTCTTTATTTTCTTTATTTTCTTTATTTTCTTTATTTTCTTTATTTTCTTTATTTTCTTTATTTTCTTTATTTTCTTTATTTTCTTTATTTTCTTTATTTTCTTTATTTTCTTTATTTACTTTATTTTCTTTATTTTCTTTATTTTCTTTAATTCATCCAATTTATTTCGATTATTTGTGTGTAGAGCTTAGTGTTGAGTGAAGAAAGTTATTACCTGGCTGAGATTCGAACCGAGGTCCTCGGGGTTCGAGCAGAGTCTTACGCGGTCCGGCCATTGTAGATGTTCAAGTGAGATGGTTTATATGTGGTATATATAGTGCGCAAGCACGAGTGTTATTTTCTTTATTTTCTTTATTTTCTTTATTTTCTTTATTTTCTTTATTTTCTTTATTTTCTTTATTTTCTTTATTTTCTTTATTTTCTTTATTTTCTTTATTTTCTTTATTTTCTTTATTTTCTTTATTTTCTTTATTTTCTTTATTTTCTTTATTTTCTTTATTTTCTTTATTTTCTTTATTTTCTATATTTTCTTTAATTCATCCAATTTATTTCGATTATTTGTGTGTAGAGTTTAGTGTTGAGTGAAGAAAGTTATTACCTGGCTGGGATTCGAACCGAGGTCCTCGGGGTTCGAGCAGAGTCTTACGCGGTCCGGCCATTGTAGATGTTCAAGAGAGATGGTTTATATGTGGTATATATAGTGCGCAAGCACGAGTGTACAATTAATTTTCTTTATTTTCTTTATTTTCTTTATTTTCCTTATTTTCTTTATTTTCTTTATTTTCTTTATTTTCTTTATTTTCTTTATTTTCTTTATTTTCTTTATTTTCTTTATTTTCTTTATTTTCTTTATTTTCTTTATTTTCTTTATTTTCTTTATTTTCTTTATTGTCTTTATTTTCTTTATTTTCTTTAATTCATCCAATTTATTTCGATTATTTGTGTGTAGAGTTTAGTGTTGAGTGAAGAAAGTTATTACCTGGCTGGGATTCGAGCCGAGGTCCTCGGGATTCGAGCAGAGTCTTACGCGGTCCGGCCATTGTAGATGCTCAAGAGAGATGGTTTATATGTGGTATATATAGTGCGCAAGCACGAGTGTACAATTAATTTTCTTTATTCTCTTTATTTTCTTTATTTTCTTTATTTTCTTTATTTTCTTTATTTTCTTTATTTTCTTTATTTTCTTTATTTTCTTTATTTTCTTTATTTTCTATATTTTCTATATTTTCTTTATTTTCTTTATTTTCTTTATTTTCTTTATTTTCTTTATTTTCTTTATTTTCTTTATTTTCTTTATTTTCTTTATTTTCTTTATTTTCTTTATTTTCTTTATTTTCTTTATTTTCTTTATTTTCTTTATTTTCTTTATTTTCTTTATTTTCTTTATTTTCTTTATTTTCTTTATTTTCTTTATTTTCTTTATTTTCTTTATTTTCTTTATTTTCTTTATTTTCTTTATTTTCTTTATTTTCTTTAATTCATCCAATTTATTTCGATTATTTGTGTGTAGAGTTTAGTGTTGAGTGAAGAAAGTTATTACCTGGCTGGGATTCGAACCGAGGTCCTCGGGGTTCGAGCAGAGTCTTACGCGGTCCGGCCATTGTAGATGTTCACGAGAGATGGTTTATATGTGGTATATATAGTGCGCAAGCACGAGTGTACAATTAATTTTCTTTATTTTCTTTATTTTCTTTATTTTCTTTATTTTCTTTATTTTCTTTATTTTCTTTATTTTCTTTATTTTCTTTATTTTCTTTATTTTCTTTATTTTCTTTATTTTCTTTATTTTCTTTATTTTCTTTATTTTCTTTTTTTTCTTTTTTTTCTTTATTTTCTTTATTTTCTTTATTTTCTTTATTTTCTTTATTTTCTTTATTTTATTTATTTTCTTTATTTTCTTTATTTTCTTTATTTTCTTTATTTTCTTTATTTTCTTTATTTTCTTTATTTTCTTTATTTTCTTTATTTTCTTTATTTTCTGTATTTTCTTTATTTTCTTTATTTTCTTTAATTCATCCAATTTATTTCGATTATTTGTGTGTAGAGTTTAGTGTTGAGTGAAGAAAGTTATTACCTGGCTGGGATTCGAACCGAGGTCCTCGGGGTTCGAGCAGAGTCTTACGCGGTCCGGCCATTGTAGATGTTCAAGAGAGATGGTTTATATGTGGTATATATAGTGCGCAAGCACGAGTGTACAATTAATTTTCTTTATCTTCTTTATTTTCTTTATTTTCTTTATTTTCTTTATTTTCTTTATTTTCTTTATTTTCTTTATTTTCTTTATTTTCTTTATTTTCTTTATTTTCTTTATTTTCTTTATTTTCTTTATTTTCTTTATTTTCTTTATTTTCTTTATTTTCTTTAATTCATCCAATTTATTTGGATTATTTGTGTGTAGAGTGTTGAGTGAAGAAAGTTATTACCTGGCTGGGATTCGAACCGAGGTCCTCGGGGTTCGAGCAGAGTCTTACGCGGTCCGGCCATTGTAGATGTTCAAGAGAGATGGTTTATATGTGGTATATATAGTGCGCAAGCACGAGTGTACAATTAATTTTCTTTATTTTCTTTATTTTCTTTATTTTCTTTATTTTCTTTATTTTCTTTATTTTCTTTATTTTCTTTATTTTCTTTATTTTCTTTATTTTATTTATTTTCTTTATTGTCTTTATTTTCTTTATTTTCTATATTCTCTTTATTTTCTTTATTTTCTATATTTTCTTTATTTTCTTAAATTTTCTTTATTTTCTTTATTTTCTTTATTTTCTTTATTTTCTTTATTTTCTTTATTTTCTTTATTTTCTTTATTTTCTTTATTTTCTTTATTTTCTTTATTTTCTTTATTTTCTTTATTTTCTTTATTTTCTTTATTTTCTTTATTTTCTTTAATTCATCCAATTTATTTCGATTATTTGTGTGTAGAGTTTAGTGTTGAGTGAAGAAAGTTATTACCTGGCTGGGATTCGAACCGAGGTCCTCGGGGTTCGAGCAGAGTCTTACGCGGTCCGGCCATTGTAGATGTTCAAGAGAGATGGTTTATATGTGGTATATATAGTGCGCAAGCACGAGTGTTATTTTCTTTATTTTCTTTATTTTCTTTATTTTCTTTATTTTCTTTATTTTCTTTATTTTCTTTATTTTCTTTATTTTCTTTATTTTCTTTATTTTCTTTATTTTCTTTATTTTCTTTATTTTCTTTATTTTCTTTATTTTCTTTATTTTCTTTATTTTCTTTATTTTCTTTATTTTCTTTATTTTCTTTATTTTCTTTATTTTCTTTATTTTCTTTATTTTCTTTATTTTCTTTAATTCATCTAATTTATTTCGATTATTTGTGTGTAGAGTTTAGTGTTGAGTGAAGAAAGTTATTACCTGGCTGGGATTCGAACCGAGGTCCTCGGGGTTCGAGCAGAGTCTTACGCGGTCCGGCCATTGTAGATGTTCACGAGAGATGGTTTATATGTGGTATATATAGTGCGCAAGCACGAGTGTACAATTAATTTTCTTTATTTTCTTTATTTTCTTTATTTTCTTTATTTTCTTTATTTTCTTTATTTTCTTTATCTTCTTTATTTTCTTTATTTTCTTTATTTTCTTTATTTTCTTTATTTTCTTTATTTTCTTTATTTTCTTTATTTTCTTTATTTTCTTTATTTTCTTTATTTTCTTTATTTTCTTTATTTTCTTTATTTTCTTTATTTTCTTTATTTTCTTTATTTTCTTTATTTTCTTTATTTTCTTTATTTTCTTTATTTTCTTTATTTTCTTTATTTTCTTTATTTTCTTTATTTTCTTTATTTACTTTATTTTCTTTATTTTCTTTATTTTCTTTAATTCATCCAATTTATTTCGATTATTTGTGTGTAGAGCTTAGTGTTGAGTGAAGAAAGTTATTACCTGGCTGAGATTCGAACCGAGGTCCTCGGGGTTCGAGCAGAGTCTTACGCGGTCCGGCCATTGTAGATGTTCAAGTGAGATGGTTTATATGTGGTATATATAGTGCGCAAGCACGAGTGTTATTTTCTTTATTTTCTTTATTTTCTTTATTTTCTTTATTTTCTTTATTTTCTTTATTTTCTTTATTTTCTTTATTTTCTTTATTTTCTTTATTTTCTTTATTTTCTTTATTTTCTTTATTTTCTTTATTTTCTTTATTTTCTTTATTTTCTTTATTTTCTATATTTTCTTTATTTTCTTTATTTTCTTTATTTTCTTTAATTCATCCAATTTATTTCGATTATTTGTGTGTAGAGTTTAGTGTTGAGTGAAGAAAGTTATTACCTGGCTGGGATTCGAACCGAGGTCCTCGGGGTTCGAGCAGAGTCTTACGCGGTCCGGCCATTGTAGATGTTCAAGAGAGATGGTTTATATGTGGTATATATAGTGCGCAAGCACGAGTGTACAATTAATTTTCTTTATTTTCTTTATTTTCCTTATTTTCTTTATTTTCTTTATTTTCTATATTTTCTTTATTTTCTTTATTTTCTTTATTTTCTTTATTTTCTTTATTTTCTTTATTTTCTTTATTTTCTTTATTTTCTTTATTTTCTTTATTTTCTTTATTTTCTTTATTTTCTTTATTTTCTTTAATTCATCCAATTTATTTCGATTATTTGTGTGTAGAGTTTAGTGTTGAGTGAAGAAAGTTATTACCTGGCTGGGATTCGAGCCGAGGTCCTCGGGATTCGAGCAGAGTCTTACGCGGTCCGGCCATTGTAGATGTTCAAGAGAGATGGTTTATATGTGGTATATATAGTGCGCAAGCACGAGTGTACAATTAATTTTCTTTATTCTCTTTATTTTCTTTATTTTCTTTATTTTCTTTATTTTCTTTATTTTCTTTATTTTCTTTATTTTCTTTATTTTCTTTATTTTCTTTATTTTCTTTATTTTCTATATTTTCTTTATTTTCTTTATTTTCTTTATTTTCTTTATTTTCTTTATTTTCTTTATTTTCTTTATTTTCTTTATTTTCTTTATTTTCTTTATTTTCTTTATTTTCTTTATTTTCTTTAATTCATCCAATTTATTTCGATTATTTGTGTGTAGAGTGTTGAGTGAAGAAAGTTATTACCTGGCTGGGATTCGAACCGAGGTCCTCGGGGTTCGAGCAGAGTCTTACGCGGTCCGGCCATTGTAGATGTTCAAGAGAGATGGTTTATATGTGGTATATATAGTGCGCAAGCACGAGTGTACAATTAATTTTCTTTATTTTCTTTATTTTCTTTATTTTCTTTATTTTCTTTATTTTCTTTATTTTCTTTATTTTCTTTATTTTCTTTATTGTCTTTATTTTCTTTATTTTCTATATTTTCTTTATTTTCTTTATTTTCTATATTTTCTTTATTTTCTTAAATTTTCTTTATTTTCTTTATTTTCTTTATTTTCTTTATTTTCTTTATTTTCTTTATTTTCTTTATTTTCTTTATTTTCTTTATTTTCTTTATTTTCTTTATTTTCTTTATTTTCTTTAATTCATCCAATTTATTTCGATTATTTGTGTGTAGAGTTTAGTGTTGAGTGAAGAAAGTTATTACCTGGCTGGGATTCGAACCGAGGTCCTCGGGGTTCGAGCAGAGTCTTACGCGGTCCGGCCATTGTAGATGTTCAAGAGAGATGGTTTATATGTGGTATATATAGTGCGCAAGCACGAGTGTTATTTTCTTTATTTTCTTTATTTTCTTTATTTTCTTTATTTTCTTTATTTTCTTTATTTTCTTTATTTTCTTTATTTTCTTTATTTTCTTTATTTTCTTTATTTTCTTTATTTTCTTTATTTTCTTTATTTTCTTTATTTTCTTTATTTTCTTTATTTTCTTTATTTTCTTTATTTTCTTTATTTTCTTTATTTTCTTTATTTTCTTTATTTTGTTTATTTTCTTTATTTTCTTTATTTTGTTTATTTTCTTTATTTTCTTTATTTTCTTTATTTTCTTTATTTTCTTTATTTTCTTTAATTCATCCAATTTATTTCGATTATTTGTGTGTAGAGTTTAGTGTTGAGTGAAGAAAGTTATTACCTGGCTGGGATTCGAACCGAGGTCCTCGGGGTTCGAGCAGAGTCTTACGCGGTCCGGCCATTGTAGATGTTCACGAGAGATGGTTTATATGTGGTATATATAGTGCGCAAGCACGAGTGTACAATTAATTTTCTTTATTTTCTTTATTTTCTTTATTTTCTTTATTTTCTTTATTTTCTTTATTTTCTTTATTTTCTTTATTTTCTTTATTTTCTTTATTTTCTTTATTTTCTTTATTTTCTTTATTTTCTTTTTTTTCTTTATTTTCTTTATTTTCTTTATTTTCTTTATTTTCTTTATTTTCTTTATTTTATTTATTTTCTTTATTTTCTTTATTTTCTTTATTTTCTTAATTTTCTTAATTTTCTTTATTTTCTTTATTTTCTTTATTTTCTTTATTTTCTTTATTTTCTTTATTTTCTTTATTTTCTTTATTTTCTGTATTTTCTTTATTTTCTTTATTTTCTTTAATTCATCCAATTTATTTCGATTATTTGTGTGTAGAGTTTAGTGTTGAGTGAAGAAAGTTATTACCTGGCTGGGATTCGAACCGAGGTCCTCGGGGTTCGAGCAGAGTCTTACGCGGTCCGGCCATTGTAGATGTTCAAGAGAGATGGTTTATATGTGGTATATATAGTGCGCAAGCACGAGTGTACAATTAATTTTCTTTATCTTCTTTATTTTCTTTATTTTCTTTATTTTCTTTATTTTCTTTATTTTCTTTATTTTCTTTATTTTCTTTATTTTCTTTATTTTCTTTATTTTCTTTATTTTCTTTATTTTCTTTATTTTCTTTATTTTCTTTATTTTCTTTATTTTCTTTATTTTCTTTATTTTCTTTATTTTCTTTATTTTCTTTATTTTCTTTATTTTCTTTATTTTCTTTATTTTCTTTATTTTCTTTATTTTCTTTATTTTCTTTATTTTCTTTATTTTCTTTATTTTCTTTATTTTCTTTATTTTCTTTAATTCATCCAATTTATTTCGATTATTTGTGTGTAGAGCTTAGTGTTGAGTGAAGAAAGTTATTACCTGGCTGGGATTCGAACCGAGGTCCTCGGGGTTCGAGCAGAGTCTTACGCGGTCCGGCCATTGTAGATGTTCAAGTGAGATGGTTTATATGTGGTATATATAGTGCGCAAGCACGAGTGTTATTTTCTTTATTTTCTTTATTTTCTTTATTTTCTTTATTTTCTTTATTTTCTTTATTTTCTTTATTTTCTTTATTTTCTTTATTTTCTTTATTTTCTTTATTTTCTTTATTTTCTTTATTTTCTTTATTTTCTTTATTTTCTTTATTTTCTTTATTTTCTTTATTTTCTTTATTTTCTTTATTTTCTTTATTTTCTTTAATTCATCCAATTTATTTCGATTATTTGTGTGTAGAGCTTAGTGTTGAGTGAAGAAAGTTATTACCTGGCTGGGATTCGAACCGAGATCCTCGGGGTTCGAGCAGAGTCTTACGCGGTCCGGCCATTGTAGATGTTCAAGAGAGATGGTTTATATGTGGTATATATAGTGCGCAAGCACGAGTGTACAATTAATTTTTTTTATTTTCTTTATTTTCTTTATTTTCCTTATTTTCTTTATTTTCTTTATTTTCTTTATTTTCTTTATTTTCTTTATTTTCTTTATTTTCTTTATTTTCTTTATTTTCTTTATTTTCTTTATTTTCTTTATTTTCTTTATTTTCTTTATTTTCTTTAATTCATCCAATTTATTTCGATTATTTGTGTGTAGAGTTTAGTGTTGAGTGAAGAAAGTTATTACCTGGCTGGGATTCGAACCGAGGTCCTCGGGATTCGAGCAGAGTCTTACGCGGTCCGGCCATTGTAGATGTTCAAGAGAGATGGTTTATATGTGGTATATATAGTGCGCAAGCACGAGTGTACAATTAATTTTCTTTATTTTCTTTATTTTCTTTATTTTCTTTATTTTCTTTATTTTCTTTATTTTCTTTATTTTCTTTATTTTCTTTATTTTCTTTATTTTCTTTATTTTCTTTATTTTCTTTATTTTCTTTATTTTCTTTATTTTCTTTATTTTCTTTATTTTCTTTATTTTCTTTATTTTCTTTATTTTCTTTATTTTCTTTATTTTCTTTATTTTCTTTATTTTCTTTATTTTCTTTAATTCATCCAATTTATTTCGATTATTTGTGTGTAGAGCTTAGTGTTGAGTGAAGAAAGTTATTACCTGGCTGGGATTCGAACCGAGGTCCTCGGGGTTCGAGCAGAGTCTTACGCGGTCCGGCCATTGTAGATGTTCAAGTGAGATGGTTTATATGTGGTATATATAGTGCGCAAGCACGAGTGTTATTTTCTTTATTTTCTTTATTTTCTTTATTTTCTTTATTTTCTTTATTTTCTTTATTTTCTTTATTTTCTTTATTTTCTTTATTTTCTTTATTTTCTTTATTTTCTTTATTTTCTTTATTTTCTTTATTTTCTTTATTTTCTTTATTTTCTTTATTTTCTTTATTTTCTTTATTTTCTTTATTTTCTTTATTTTCTTTATTTTCTTTATTTTCTTTATTTTCTTTAATTCATCCAATTTATTTCGATTATTTGTGTGTAGAGTTTAGTGTTGAGTGAAGAAAGTTATTACCTGGCTGGGATTCGAACCGAGGTCCTCGGGGTTCGAGCAGAGTCTTACGCGGTCCGGCCATTGTAGATGTTCAAGAGAGATGGTTTATATGTGGTATATATAGTGCGCAAGCACGAGTGTACAATTAATTTTCTTTATTTTATTTATTTTCTTTATTTTCCTTATTTTCTTTATTTTCTTTATTTTCTTTATTTTCTTTATTTTCTTTATTTTCTTTATTTTCTTTATTTTCTTTATTTTCTTTATTTTCTTTATTTTCTTTATTTTCTTTATTTTCTTTATTTTCTTTATTTTCTTTATTTTCTTTATTTTCTTTATTTTCTTTATTTTCTTTAATTCATCCAATTTATTTCGATTATTTGTGTGTAGAGTTTAGTGTTGAGTGAAGAAAGTTATTACCTGGCTGGGATTCGAACCGAGGTCCTCGGGATTCGAGCAGAGTCTTACGCGGTCCGGCCATTGTAGATGTTCAAGAGAGATGGTTTATATGTGGTATATATAGTGCGCAAGCACGAGTGTACAATTAATTTTCTTTATTTTCTTTATTTTCTTTATTTTCTTTATTTTCTTTATTTTCTTTATTTTCTTTATTTTCTTTATTTTCTTTATTTTCTTTATTTTCTTTATTTTCTATATTTTCTTTATTTTCTTTATTTTCTTTATTTTCTTTATTTTCTTTATTTTCTTTATTTTCTTTATTTTCTTTATTTTCTTTATTTTCTTTATTTTCTTTATTTTCTTTATTTTCTTTATTTTCTTTATTTTCTTTATTTTCTTTAATTCATCCAATTTATTTCGATTATTTGTGTGTAGAGTGTTGAGTGAAGAAAGTTATTACCTGGCTGGGATTCGAACCGAGGTCCTCGGGGTTCGAGCAGAGTCTTACGCGGTCCGGCCATTGTAGATGTTCAAGAGAGATGGTTTATATGTGGTATATATAGTGCGCAAGCACGAGTGTACAATTAATTTTCTTTATTTTCTTTATTTTCTTTATTTTCTTTATTTTCTTTATTTTCTTTATTTTCTTTATTTTCTTTATTTTCTTTATTTTCTTTATTTTCTTTATTTTCTTTATTTTCTTTATTTTCTTTAATTCATCCAATTTATTTCGATTATTTGTGTGTAGAGCTTAGTGTTGAGTGAAGAAAGTTATTACCTGGCTGGGATTCGAACCGAGGTCCTCGGGGTTCGAGCAGAGTCTTACGCGGTCCGGCCATTGTAGATGTTCAAGTGAGATGGTTTATATGTGGTATATATAGTGCGCAAGCACGAGTGTTATTTTCTTTATTTTCTTTATTTTCTTTATTTTCTTTATTTTCTTTATTTTCTTTATTTTCTTTATTTTCTTTATTTTCTTTATTTTCTTTATTTTCTTTATTTTCTTTATTTTCTTTATTTTCTTTATTTTCTTTATTTTCTTTATTTTCTTTATTTTCTTTATTTTCTTTATTTTCTTTATTTTCTTTATTTTCTTTATTTTCTTTATTTTCTTTATTTTCTTTATTTTCTTTATTTTCTTTATTTTCTTTATTTTCTTTATTTTCTTTATTTTCTTTAATTCATCCAATTTATTTCGATTATTTGTGTGTAGAGTTTAGTGTTGAGTGAAGAAAGTTATTACCTGGCTGGGATTCGAACCGAGGTCCTCGGGGTTCGAGCAGAGTCTTACGCGGTCCGGCCATTGTAGATGTTCAAGAGAGATGGTTTATATGTGGTATATATAGTGCGCAAGCACGAGTGTACAATTAATTTTCTTTATTTTCTTTATTTTCTTTATTTTCCTTATTTTCTTTATTTTCTTTATTTTCTTTATTTTCTTTATTTTCTTTATTTTCTTTATTTTCTTTATTTTCTTTATTTTCCTTATTTTCTTTATTTTCTTTATTTTCTTTATTTTCTTTATTTTCTTTAATTCATCCAATTTATTTCGATTATTTGTGTGTAGAGTTTAGTGTTGAGTGAAGAAAGTTATTACCTGGCTGGGATTCGAACCGAGGTCCTCGGGGTTCGAGCAGAGTCTTACGCGGTCCGGCCATTGTAGATGTTCAAGAGAGATGGTTTATATGTGGTATATATAGTGCGCAAGCACGAGTGTACAATTAATTTTCTATATTTTCTTTATTTTCTTTATTTTCTTTATTTTCTTTATTTTCTTTATTTTCTTTATTTTCTTTATTTTCTTTATTTTCTTTATTTTCTATATTTTCTTTATTTTCTTTATTTTCTTTATTTTCTTTATTTTCTTTATTTTCTTTATTTTCTTTATTTTCTTTATTTTCTTTATTTTCTTTATTTTCTTTATTTTCTTTATTTTCTTTATTTTCTTTATTTTCTTTATTTTCTTTATTTTCTTTATTTTCTTTATTTTCTTTATTTTCTTTAATTCATCCAATTTATTTCGATTATTTGTGTGTAGAGTGTTGAGTGAAGAAAGTTATTACCTGGCTGGGATTCGAACCGAGGTCCTCGGGGTTCGAGCAGAGTCTTACGCGGTCCGGCCATTGTAGATGTTCAAGAGAGATGGTTTATATGTGGTATATATAGTGCGCAAGCACGAGTGTACAATTAATTTTCTTTATTTTCTTTATTTTCTTTATTTTCTTTATTTTCTTTATTTTCTTTATTTTCTTTATTTTCTTTATTTTCTTTATTTTCTTTATTTTCTTTATTGTCTTTATTGTCTTTATTTTCTTTATTTTCTTTATTTTCTTTATTTTCTATATTTTCTTTATTTTCTTAAATTTTCTTTATTTTCTTTATTTTCTTTATTTTCTTTATTTTCTTTATTTTATTTATTTTCATATTTTCTTTATTTTCTTTATTTTCTTTATTTTCTTTATTTTCTTTATTTTCTTTATTTTCTTTAATTCATCCAATTTATTTCGATTATTTGTGTGTAGAGTTTAGTGTTGAGTGAAGAAAGTTATTACCTGGCTGGGATTCGAACCGAGGTCCTCGGGATTCGAGCAGAGTCTTACGCGGTCCGGCCATTGTAGATGTTCAAGAGAGATGGTTTATATGTGGTATATATAGTGCGCAAGCACGAGTGTACAATTAATTTTCTATATTTTCTTTATTTTCTTTATTTTATTCATTTTCTTTATTTTCTTTATTTTCTTTATTTTCTTTATTTTCTTTATTTTCTTTATTTTCTTTATTTTCTTTATTTTATTTAATTCATCCAATTTATTTCGATTATTTGTGTGTAGAGTTTAGTGTTGAGTGAAGAAAGTTATTACCTGGCTGGGATTCGAACCGAGGTCCTCGGGGTTCGAGCAGAGTCTTACGCGGTCCGGCCATTGTAGATGTTCAAGAGAGATGGTTTATATGTGGTATATATAGTGCGCAAGCACGAGTGTACAATTAATTTTCTTTATTTTCTTTATTTTCTTTATTTTCTTTATTTTCTTTATTTTCTTTAATTTCTTTATTTTCTTTATTTTCTTTATTTTCTTTATTTTCTTTATTTTCTTTATTTTCTTTATTTTCTTTATTTTCTTTATTTTCTTTATTTTCTTTATTTTCTTTATTTTCTATATTTTCTTTATTTTCTTTATTTTCTTTATTTTCTTTATTTTCTTTATTTTCTTTATTTTCTTTATTTTCTTTATTTTCTTTAATTCATCCAATTTATTTCGATTATTTGTGTGTAGAGTTTAGTGTTGAGTGAAGAAAGTTATTACCTGGCTGGGATTCGAACCGAGGTCCTCGGGATTCGAGCAGAGTCTTACGCGGTCCGGCCATTGTAGATGTTCAAGAGAGATGGTTTATATGTGGTATATATAGTGCGCAAGCACGAGTGTACAATTAATTTTCTTTATTTTCTTTATTTTCTTTATTTTCTTTATTTTCTTTATTTTCTTTATTTTCTTTATTTTCTTTATTTTCTTTATTTTCTTTATTTTCTTTATTTTCTTTATTTTCTTTATTTTCTTTATTTTCTTTATTTTCTTTATTTTCTTTATTTTCTGTATTTTCTGTATTTTCTTTATTTTCTTTATTTTCTTTATTTTCTTTATTTTCTTTATTTTCTTTATTTTCTTTATTTTCTTTATTTTCTTTATTTTCTTTATTTTCTTTATTTTCTTTATTTTCTTTATTTTCTTTATTTTCTTTATTTTCTTTATTTTCCTTATTTTCTTTATTTTCTTTATTTTCTTTATTTTCTTTATTTTCTTTATTTTCTTTATTTTCTTTAATTCATCCAATTTATTTCGATTATTTGTGTGTAGAGTTTAGTGTTGAGTGAAGAAAGTTATTACCTGGCTGGGATTCGAACCGAGGTCCTCGGGGTTCGAGCAGAGTCTTACGCGGTCCGGCCATTGTAGATGTTCAAGAGAGATGGTTTATATGTGGTATATATAGTGCGCAACCACGAGTGTACAATTAATTTTCTTTATTTTCTTTATTTTCTTTATTTTCTTTATTTTCTTTATTTTCTTTATTTTCTTTATTTTCTTTATTTTCTTTATTTTCTTTATTTTCTTTATTTTCTTTATTTTCTTTATTTTCTTTATTTTCTTTATTTTCTTTATTTTCTTTATTTTCTTTATTGTCTTTATTTTCTTTATTTTCTATATTTTCTTTATTTTCTTTATTTTCTATATTTTCTTTATTTTCTTTATTTTCTTTATTTTCTTTATTTTCTTTATTTTCTTTATTTTCTTTATTTTCTTTATTTTCTTTATTTTCTTTATTTTCTTTATTTTCTTTATTTTCTTTATTTTCTTTATTTTCTTTATTTTCTTTATTTTCTTTATTTTCTTTATTTTCTTTATTTTCTTTATTTTCTTTATTTTCCTTATTTTCTTTATTTTCTTTATTTTCTTTATTTTCTTTATTTTCTTTATTTTCTTTATTTTCTTTAATTCATCCAATTTATTTCGATTATTTGTGTGTAGAGTTTAGTGTTGAGTGAAGAAAGTTATTACCTGGCTGGGATTCGAACCGAGGTCCTCGGGGTTCGAGCAGAGTCTTACGCGGTCCGGCCATTGTAGATGTTCAAGAGAGATGGTTTATATGTGGTATATATAGTGCGCAAGCACGAGTGTACAATTAATTTTCTTTATTTTCTTTATTTTCTTTATTTTCTTTATTTTCTTTATTTTCTTTATTTTCTTTATTTTCTTTATTTTCTTTATTTTCTTTATTTTCTTTATTTTCTTTATTTTCTTTATTTTCTTTATTTTCTTTATTTTCTTTATTTTCTTTATTTTCTTTATTGTCTTTATTTTCTTTATTTTCTATATTTTCTTTATTTTCTTTATTTTCTATATTTTCTTTATTTTCTTTATTTTCTTTATTTTCTTTATTTTCTTTATTTTCTTTATTTTCTTTATTTTCTTTATTTTCTTTATTTTCTTTATTTTCTTTATTTTCTTTATTTTCTTTATTTTCTTTATTTTCTTTATTTTCTTTATTTTCTTTATTTTCTTTATTTTCTTTATTTTCTTTATTTTCTTTATTTTCTTTATTTTCTTTATTTTCTTTATTTTCTTTATTTTCTTTATTTTCTTTATTTTCTTTAATTCATCCAATTTATTTCGATTATTTGTGTGTAGAGTTTAGTGTTGAGTGAAGAAAGTTATTACCTGGCTGGGATTCGAACCGAGGTCCTCGGGATTCGAGCAGAGTCTTACGCGGTCCGGCCATTGTAGATGTTCAAGAGAGATGGTTTATATGTGGTATATATAGTGCGCAAGCACGAGTGTACAATTAATTTTCTTTATTATCTTTATTTTCTTTATTTTCTTTATTTTCTTTATTTTCTTTATTTTCTTTATTTTCTTTATTTTCTTTATTTTCTTTATTTTCTTTATTTTCTTTATTTTATTTATTTTATTTATTTTCTTTATTTTATTTATTTTCTTTATTTTCTTTATTTTCTTTATTTTCTTTATTTTCTTTATTTTCTTTATTTTCTTTATTTTCTTTATTTTCCTTATTTTCTTTATTTTCTTTATTTTCTTTATTTTCTTTATTTTCTTTATTTTCTTTATTTTCTTTATTTTCTTTATTTTCTTTAATTCATCCAATTTATTTCGATTATTTGTGTGTAGAGTTTAGTGTTGAGTGAAGAAAGTTATTACCTGGCTGGGATTCGAACCGAGGTCCTCGGGGTTCGAGCAGAGTCTTACGCGGTCCGGCCATTGTAGATGTTCAAGAGAGATGGTTTATATGTGGTATATATAGTGCGCAAGCACGAGTGTACAATTAATTTTCTTTATTTTCTTTATTTTCTTTATTTTCTTTATTTTCTTTATTTTCTTTATTTTCTTTATTTTCTTTATTTTCTTTATTTTCTTTATTTTCTTTATTTTCTTTATTTTCTTTATTTTCTTTATTGTCTTTATTTTCTTTATTTTCCATATTTTCTTTATTTTCTTTATTTTCTATATTTTCTTTATTTTCTTTATTTTCTTTATTTTCTTTATTTTCTTTATTTTCTTTATTTTCTTTATTTTCTTTATTTTCTTTATTTTCTTTATTTTCTTTATTTTCTTTATTTTCTTTATTTTCTTTATTTTCTTTATTTTCTTTATTTTCTTTATTTTCTTTATTTTCTTTATTTTCTTTATTTTCTTTATTTTCTTTATTTTCTTTATTTTCTTTATTTTCTTTATTTTCTTTATTTTCTTTATTTTCTTTATTTTCTTTATTTTCTTTATTTTCTTTATTTTCTTTATTTTCTTTATTTTCTTTAATTCATCCAATTTATTTCGATTATTTGTGTGTAGAGTTTAGTGTTGAGTGAAAAAAGTTATTACCTGGCTGGGATTCGAACCGAGGTCCTCGGGATTCGAGCAGAGTCTTACGCGGTCCGGCCATTGTAGATGTTCAAGAGAGATGGTTTATATGTGGTATATATAGTGCGCAAGCACGAGTGTACAATTAATTTTCTTTATTTTCTTTATTTTCTTTATTTTCTTTATTTTCTTTATTTTCTTTATTTTCTTTATTTTCTTTATTTTCTTTATTTTCTTTATTTTCTTTATTTTCTTTATTTTCTTTATTTTCTTTATTTTCTTTATTTTCTTTATTTTCTTTATTTTCTTTATTTTCTTTATTTTCTTTATTTTCTTTATTTTCTTTATTTTCCTTATTTTCTTTATTTTCTTTATTTTCTTTATTTTCTTTATTTTCTTTATTTTCTTTATTTTCTTTATTTTCTTTAATTCATCCAATTTATTTCGATTATTTGTGTGTAGAGTTTAGTGTTGAGTGAAGAAAGTTATTACCTGGCTGGGATTCGAACCGAGGTCCTCGGGGTTCGAGCAGAGTCTTACGCGGTCCGGCCATTGTAGATGTTCAAGAGAGATGGTTTATATGTGGTATATATAGTGCGCAAGCACGAGTGTACAATTAATTTTCTTTATTTTCTTTATTTTCTTTATTTTCTTTATTTTCTTTATTTTCTTTATTTTCTTTATTTTCTTTATTTTCTTTATTTTCTTTATTGTCTTTATTTTCTTTATTTTCCATATTTTCTTTATTTTCTTTATTTTCTATATTTTCTTTATTTTCTTTATTTTCTTTATTTTCTTTATTTTCTTTATTTTCTTTATTTTCTTTATTTTCTTTATTTTCTTTATTTTCTTTATTTTCTTTATTTTCTTTATTTTCTTTATTTTCTTTATTTTCTTTATTTTCTTTATTTTCTTTATTTTCTTTATTTTCTTTATTTTCTTTATTTTCTTTATTTTCTTTATTTTCTTTATTTTCTTTATTTTCTTTATTTTCTTTATTTTCTTTATTTTCTTTATTTTCTTTATTTTCTTTATTTTCTTTATTTTCTTTATTTTCTTTATTTTCTTTATTTTCTTTATTTTCTTTATTTTCTTTATTTTCTTTATTTTCTTTATTTTCTTTATTTTCTTTATTTTCTTTATTTTCTTTAATTCATCCAATTTATTTCGATTATTTGTGTGTAGAGTTTAGTGTTGAGTGAAGAAAGTTATTACCTGGCTGGGATTCGAACCGAGGTCCTCGGGATTCGAGCAGAGTCTTACGCGGTCCGGCCATTGTAGATGTTCAAGAGAGATGGTTTATATGTGGTATATATAGTGCGCAAGCACGAGTGTACAATTAATTTTCTTTATTTTCTATATTTTCTATATTTTCTTTATTTTCTTTATTTCTATATTTTCTTTATTTTCTTTATTTTCTTTATTTTCTTTATTTTCTTTATTTTCTTTATTTTCTTTATTTTCTTTATTTTCTTTATTTTCTTTATTTTCTTTATTTTCTTTATTTTCTTTATTTTCTTTATTTTCTTTATTTTCTTTATTTTCTTTATTTTCTTTATTTTCTTTATTTTCTTTATTTTCTTTATTTTCTTTATTTTCTTTATTTTCTTTATTTTCTTTATTTTCCTTATTTTCTTTATTTTCTTTAATTCATCCAATTTATTTCGATTATTTGTGTGTAGAGTTTAGTGTTGAGTGAAGAAAGTTATTACCTGGCTGGGATTCGAACCGAGGTCCTCGGGGTTCGAGCAGAGTCTTACGCGGTCCGGCCATTGTAGATGTTCAAGAGAGATGGTTTATATGTGGTATATATAGTGCGCAAGCACGAGTGTACAATTAATTTTCTTTATTTTCTTTATTTTCTTTATTTTCTTTATTTTCTTTATTTTCTTTATTTTCTTTATTTTCTTTATTTTCTTTATTTTCTTTATTTTCTTTATTTTCTTTATTTTCTTTATTTTCTTTATTTTCTTTATTTTCTTTATTTTCTTTATTTTCTTTATTTTCTTTATTTTCTTTATTTTCTTTATTTTCTTTATTTTCTTTATTTTCTTTATTTTCTTTATTTTCTTTATTTTCTTTATTTTCTTTAATTCATCCAATTTATTTCGATTATTTGTGTGTAGAGTTTAGTGTTGAGTGAAGAAAGTTATTACCTGGCTGGGATTCGAACCGAGGTCCTCGGGATTCGAGCAGAGTCTTACGCGGTCCGGCCATTGTAGATGTTCAAGAGAGATGGTTTATATGTGGTATATATAGTGCGCAAGCACGAGTGTACAATTAATTTTCTTTATTTTCTTTATTTTCTTTATTTTCTTTATTTTCTTTATTTTCTTTAATTTCTTTATTTTCTTTATTTTCTTTATTTTCTTTATTTTCTTTATTTTCTTTATTTTCTTTATTTTCTTTATTTTCTTTATTTTCTTTATTTTCTTTATTTTCTTTATTTTCTATATTTTCTTTATTTTCTTTATTTTCTTTATTTTCTTTATTTTCTTTATTTTCTTTATTTTCTTTATTTTCTTTATTTTCTTTATTTTCTTTAATTCATCCAATTTATTTCGATTATTTGTGTGTAGAGTTTAGTGTTGAGTGAAGAAAGTTATTACCTGGCTGGGATTCGAACCGAGGTCCTCGGGATTCGAGCAGAGTCTTACGCGGTCCGGCCATTGTAGATGTTCAAGAGAGATGGTTTATATGTGGTATATATAGTGCGCAAGCACGAGTGTACAATTAATTTTCTTTATTTTCTTTATTTTCTTTATTTTCTTTATTTTCTTTATTTTCTTTATTTTCTGTATTTTCTGTATTTTCTTTATTTTCTTTATTTTCTTTATTTTCTTTATTTTCTTTATTTTCTTTATTTTCTTTATTTTCTTTATTTTCTTTATTATCTTTATTTTCTTTATTTTCTTTATTTTCTTTATTTTCTTTATTTTCTTTATTTTCTTTATTTTCTTTATTTTCTTTATTTTCCTTATTTTCTTTATTTTCTTTATTTTCTTTATTTTCTTTATTTTCTTTATTTTCTTTATTTTCTTTAATTCATCCAATTTATTTCGATTATTTGTGTGTAGAGTTTAGTGTTGAGTGAAGAAAGTTATTACCTGGCTGGGATTCGAACCGAGGTCCTCGGGGTTCGAGCAGAGTCTTACGCGGTCCGGCCATTGTAGATGTTCAAGAGAGATGGTTTATATGTGGTATATATAGTGCGCAAGCACGAGTGTACAATTAATTTTCTTTATTTTCTTTATTTTCTTTATTTTCTTTATTTTCTTTATTTTCTTTATTTTCTTTATTTTCTTTATTTTCTTTATTTTCTTTATTTTCTTTATTTTCTTTATTTTCTTTATTTTCTTTATTTTCTTTATTTTCTTTATTTTCTTTATTTTCTTTATTGTCTTTATTGTCTTTATTTTCTTTATTTTCTATATTTTCTTTATTTTCTTTATTTTCTATATTTTCTTTATTTTCTTTATTTTCTTTATTTTCTTTATTTTCTTTATTTTCTTTATTTTCTTTATTTTCTTTATTTTCTTTATTTTCTTTATTTTCTTTATTTTCTTTATTTTCTTTATTTTCTTTATTTTCTTTATTTTCTTTATTTTCTTTATTTTCTTTATTTTCTTTATTTTCTTTATTTTCTTTATTTTCTTTATTTTCTTTATTTTCTTTATTTTCTTTATTTTCTTTATTTTCTTTATTTTCTTTATTTTCTTTATTTTCTTTAATTCATCCAATTTATTTCGATTATTTGTGTGTAGAGTTTAGTGTTGAGTGAAGAAAGTTATTACCTGGCTGGGATTCGAACCGAGGTCCTCGGGATTCGAGCAGAGTCTTACGCGGTCCGGCCATTGTAGATGTTCAAGAGAGATGGTTTATATGTGGTATATATAGTGCGCAAGCACGAGTGTACAATTAATTTTCTTTATTATCTTTATTTTCTTTATTTTCTTTATTTTCTTTATTTTCTTTATTTTCTTTATTTTCTTTATTTTATTTATTTTCTTTATTTTCTTTATTTTCTTTATTTTCTTTATTTTCTTTATTTTCTTTATTTTCTTTATTTTCTTTATTTTCTTTATTTTCTTTATTTTCTTTATTTTCTTTATTTTCTTTATTTTCTTTATTTTCTTTATTTTCTTTATTTTCTTTATTTTCTTTATTTTCTTTAATTCATCCAATTTATTTCGATTATTTGTGTGTAGAGTTTAGTGTTGAGTGAAGAAAGTTATTACCTGGCTGGGATTCGAACCGAGGTCCTCGGGATTCGAGCAGAGTCTTACGCGGTCCGGCCATTGTAGATGTTCAAGAGAGATGGTTTATATGTGGTATATATAGTGCGCAAGCACGAGTGTACAATTAATTTTCTTTATTTTCTTTATTTTCTTTATTTTCTTTATTTTCTTTATTTTCTTTATTTTCTTTATTTTCTTTATTTTCTTTATTTTCTTTATTTTCTTTATTTTCTTTATTTTCTTTATTTTCTTTATTTTCTTTATTTTCTTTATTTTCTTTATTTTCTTTATTTTCTTTATTTTCTTTATTTTCTTTATTTTCTTTATTTTCTTTATTTTCTTTATTTTCTTTATTTTCTTTATTTTCTTTATTTTCTTTATTTTCTTTATTTTCTTTATTTTCCTTATTTTCTTTATTTTCTTTATTTTCTTTATTTTCTTTATTTTCTTTATTTTCTTTATTTTCTTTATTTTCTTTAATTCATCCAATTTATTTCGATTATTTGTGTGTAGAGTTTAGTGTTGAGTGAAGAAAGTTATTACCTGGCTGGGATTCGAACCGAGGTCCTCGGGGTTCGAGCAGAGTCTTACGCGGTCCGGCCATTGTAGATGTTCAAGAGAGATGGTTTATATGTGGTATATATAGTGCGCAAGCACGAGTGTACAATTAATTTTCTTTATTTTCTTTATTTTCTTTATTTTCTTTATTTTCTTTATTTTCTTTATTTTCTTTATTTTCTTTATTTTCTTTATTGTCTTTATTTTCTTTATTTTCCATATTTTCTTTATTTTCTTTATTTTCTATATTTTCTTTATTTTCTTTATTTTCTTTATTTTCTTTATTTTCTTTATTTTCTTTATTTTCTTTATTTTCTTTATTTTCTTTATTTTCTTTATTTTCTTTATTTTCTTTATTTTCTTTATTTTCTTTATTTTCTTTATTTTCTTTATTTTCTTTATTTTCTTTATTTCCTTTATTTTCTTTATTTTCTTTATTTTCTTTATTTTCTTTATTTTCTTTATTTTCTTTATTTTCTTTATTTTCTTTATTTTCTTTATTTTCTTTATTTTCTTTATTTTCTTTATTTTCTTTATTTTCTTTATTTTCTTTATTTTCTTTATTTTCTTTATTTTCTTTATTTTCTTTATTTTCTTTATTTTCTTTATTTTCTTTAATTCATCCAATTTATTTCGATTATTTGTGTGTAGAGTTTAGTGTTGAGTGAAGAAAGTTATTACCTGGCTGGGATTCGAACCGAGGTCCTCGGGATTCGAGCAGAGTCTTACGCGGTCCGGCCATTGTAGATGTTCAAGAGAGATGGTTTATATGTGGTATATATAGTGCGCAAGCACGAGTGTACAATTAATTTTCTTTATTTTCTATATTTTCTTTATTTTCTTTATTTTCTTTATTTTCTATATTTTCTTTATTTTCTTTATTTTCTTTATTTTCTTTATTTTCTTTATTTTCTTTATTTTCTTTATTTTCTTTATTTTCTTTATTTTCTTTATTTTCTTTATTTTCTTTATTTTCTTTATTTTCTTTATTTTCTTTATTTTCTTTATTTTCTTTATTTTCTTTATTTTCTTTATTTTCTTTATTTTCTTTATTTTCTTTATTTTCTTTATTTTCTTTATTTTCTTTATTTTCTTTATTTTCTTTATTTTCTTTATTTTCTTTATTTTCTTTATTTTCTTTATTTTCTTTATTTTCTTTATTTTCTTTATTTTCTTTATTTTCTTTATTTTCTTTATTTTCTTTATTTTCTTTATTTTCTTTATTTTCTTTATTTTCTTTATTTTCTTTATTTTCTGTATTTTCTGTATTTTCTTTATTTTCTTTATTTTCTTTATTTTCCTTATTTTCTTTATTTTCTATATTTTCTTTATTTTCTTTATTTTCTTTATTTTCTTTATTTTCTTTATTTTCTTTAATTCATCCAATTTATTTCGATTATTTGTGTGTAGAGTTTAGTGTTGAGTGAAGAAAGTTATTACCTGGCTGGGATTCGAACCGAGGTCCTCGGGGTTCGAGCAGAGTCTTACGCGGTCCGGCCATTGTAGATGTTCAAGAGAGATGGTTTATATGTGGTATATATAGTGCGCAAGCACGAGTGTACAATTAATTTTCTTTATTTTCTTTATTTTCTTTATTTTCTTTATTTTCTTTATTTTCTTTATTTTCTTTATTTTCTTTATTTTCTTTATTTTCTTTATTTTCTTTATTTTCTTTATTTTCTTTATTTTCTTTATTTTCTTTATTTTCTTTATTGTCTTTATTGTCTTTATTTTCTTTATTTTCTATATTTTCTTTATTTTCTTTATTTTCTATATTTTCTTTATTTTCTTTATTTTCTTTATTTTCTTTATTTTCTTTATTTTCTTTATTTTCTTTATTTTCTTTATTTTCTTTATTTTCTTTATTTTCTTTATTTTCTTTATTTTCTTTATTTTCTTTATTTTCTTTATTTTCTTTATTTTCTTTATTTTCTTTATTTTCTTTATTTTCTTTATTTTCTTTATTTTCTTTATTTTCTTTATTTTCTTTATTTTCTTTATTTTCTTTATTTTCTTTATTTTCTTTATTTTCTTTATTTCCTTTATTTTCTTTATTTTCTTTATTTTCTTTATTTTCTTTATTTTCTTTATTTTCTTTATTTTCTTTATTTTCTTTATTTTCTTTATTTTCTTTATTTTCTTTATTTTCTTTATTTTCTTTATTTTCTTTATTTTCTTTATTTTCTTTATTTTCTTTATTTTCTTTATTTTCTTTAATTCATCCAATTTATTTCGATTATTTGTGTGTAGAGTTTAGTGTTGAGTGAAGAAAGTTATTACCTGGCTGGGATTCGAACCGAGGTCCTCGGGATTCGAGCAGAGTCTTACGCGGTCCGGCCATTGTAGATGTTCAAGAGAGATGGTTTATATGTGGTATATATAGTGCGCAAGCACGAGTGTACAATTAATTTTCTTTATTATCTTTATTTTCTTTATTTTCTTTATTTTCTTTATTTTCTTTATTTTCTTTATTTTCTTTATTTTATTTATTTTATTTATTTTCTTTATTTTCTTTATTTTCTTTATTTTCTTTATTTTCTTTATTTTCTTTATTTTCTTTATTTTCTTTATTTTCTTTATTTTCTTTATTTTCTTTATTTTCTTTATTTTCTTTATTTTCTTTATTTTCTTTATTTTCTTTATTTTCTTTAATTCATCCAATTTATTTCGATTATTTGTGTGTAGAGTTTAGTGTTGAGTGAAGAAAGTTATTACCTGGCTGGGATTCGAACCGAGGTCCTCGGGATTCGAGCAGAGTCTTACGCGGTCCGGCCATTGTAGATGTTCAAGAGAGATGGTTTATATGTGGTATATATAGTGCGCAAGCACGAGTGTACAATTAATTTTCTTTATTTTCTTTATTTTCTTTATTTTCTTTATTTTCTTTATTTTCTTTATTTTCTTTATTTTCTTTATTTTCTTTATTTTCTTTATTTTCTTTATTTTCTTTATTTTCTTTATTTTCTTTATTTTCTTTATTTTCTTTATTTTCTTTATTTTCTTTATTTTCTTTATTTTCTTTATTTTCTTTATTTTCTTTATTTTCTTTATTTTCTTTATTTTCTTTATTTTCTTTATTTTCCTTATTTTCTTTATTTTCTTTATTTTCTTTATTTTCTTTATTTTCTTTATTTTCTTTATTTTCTTTATTTTCTTTATTTTCTTTAATTCATCCAATTTATTTCGATTATTTGTGTGTAGAGTTTAGTGTTGAGTGAAGAAAGTTATTACCTGGCTGGGATTCGAACCGAGGTCCTCGGGGTTCGAGCAGAGTCTTACGCGGTCCGGCCATTGTAGATGTTCAAGAGAGATGGTTTATATGTGGTATATATAGTGCGCAAGCACGAGTGTACAATTAATTTTCTTTATTTTCTTTATTTTCTTTATTTTCTTTATTTTCTTTATTTTCTTTATTTTCTTTATTTTCTTTATTTTCTTTATTGTCTTTATTTTCTTTATTTTCCATATTTTCTTTATTTTCTTTATTTTCTATATTTTCTTTATTTTCTTTATTTTCTTTATTTTCTTTATTTTCTTTATTTTCTTTATTTTCTTTATTTTCTTTATTTTCTTTATTTTCTTTATTTTCTTTATTTTCTTTATTTTCTTTATTTTCTTTATTTTCTTTATTTTCTTTATTTCCTTTATTTTCTTTATTTTCTTTATTTTCTTTATTTTCTTTATTTTCTTTATTTTCTTTATTTTCTTTATTTTCTTTATTTTCTTTATTTTCTTTATTTTCTTTATTTTCTTTATTTTCTTTATTTTCTTTATTTTCTTTATTTTCTTTATTTTCTTTATTTTCTTTATTTTCTTTAATTCATCCAATTTATTTCGATTATTTGTGTGTAGAGTTTAGTGTTGAGTGAAGAAAGTTATTACCTGGCTGGGATTCGAACCGAGGTCCTCGGGGTTCGAGCAGAGTCTTACGCGGTCCGGCCATTGTAGATGTTCAAGAGAGATGGTTTATATGTGGTATATATAGTGCGCAAGCACGAGTGTACAATTAATTTTCTTTATTTTCTATATTTTCTTTATTTTCTTTATTTTCTTTATTTTCTATATTTTCTTTATTTTCTTTATTTTCTTTATTTTCTTTATTTTCTTTATTTTCTTTATTTTCTTTATTTTCTTTATTTTCTTTATTTTCTTTATTTTCTTTATTTTCTTTATTTTCTTTATTTTCTTTATTTTCTTTATTTTCTTTATTTTCTTTATTTTCTTTATTTTCTTTATTTTCTTTATTTTCTTTATTTTCTTTATTTTCTTTATTTTCTTTATTTTCTTTATTTTCTTTATTTTCTTTATTTTCTTTATTTTCTTTATTTTCTTTATTTTCTTTATTTTCTTTATTTTCTTTATTTTCTTTATTTTCTTTAATTCATCCAATTTATTTCGATTATTTGTGTGTAGAGTTTAGTGTTGAGTGAAGAAAGTTATTACCTGGCTGGGATTCGAACCGAGGTCCTCGGGATTCGAGCAGAGTCTTACGCGGTCCGGCCATTGTAGATGTTCAAGAGAGATGGTTTATATGTGGTATATATAGTGCGCAAGCACGAGTGTACAATTAATTTTCTTTATTTTCTTTATTTTCTTTATTTTCTTTATTTTCTTTATTTTCTTTATTTTCTTTAATTTCTTTATTTTCTTTATTTTCTTTATTTTCTTTATTTTCTTTATTTTCTTTATTTTCTTTATTTTCTTTATTTTCTTTATTTTCTTTATTTTCTTTATTTTCTTTATTTTCTATATTTTCTTTATTTTCTTTATTTTCCTTATTTTCTTTATTTTCTATATTTTCTTTATTTTCTTTATTTTCTTTATTTTCTTTATTTTCTTTATTTTCTTTATTTTCTTTAATTCATCCAATTTATTTCGATTATTTGTGTGTAGAGTTTAGTGTTGAGTGAAGAAAGTTATTACCTGGCTGGGATTCGAACCGAGGTCCTCGGGGTTCGAGCAGAGTCTTACGCGGTCCGGCCATTGTAGATGTTCAAGAGAGATGGTTTATATGTGGTATATATAGTGCGCAAGCACGAGTGTACAATTAATTTTCTTTATTTTCTTTATTTTCTTTATTTTCTTTATTTTCTTTATTTTCTTTATTTTCTTTATTTTCTTTATTTTCTTTATTTTCTTTATTTTCTTTATTTTCTTTATTTTCTTTATTTTCTTTATTTTCTTTATTTTCTTTATTTTCTTTATTTTCTTTATTGTCTTTATTGTCTTTATTTTCTTTATTTTCTATATTTTCTTTATTTTCTATATTTTCTTTATTTTCTTTATTTTCTTTATTTTCTTTATTTTCTTTATTTTCTTTATTTTCTTTATTTTCTTTATTTTCTTTATTTTCTTTATTTTCTTTATTTTCTTTATTTTCTTTATTTTCTTTATTTTCTTTATTTTCTTTATTTTCTTTATTTTCTTTATTTTCTTTATTTTCTTTATTTTCTTTATTTTCTTTATTTTCTTTATTTTCTTTATTTTCTTTATTTTCTTTATTTTCTTTATTTTCTTTATTTTCTTTATTTTCTTTATTTTCTTTATTTTCTTTATTTTCTTTATTTTCTTTATTTTCTTTAATTCATCCAATTTATTTCGATTATTTGTGTGTAGAGTTTAGTGTTGAGTGAAGAAAGTTATTACCTGGCTGGGATTCGAACCGAGGTCCTCGGGATTCGAGCAGAGTCTTACGCGGTCCGGCCATTGTAGATGTTCAAGAGAGATGGTTTATATGTGGTATATATAGTGCGCAAGCACGAGTGTACAATTAATTTTCTTTATTATCTTTATTTTCTTTATTTTCTTTATTTTCTTTATTTTCTTTATTTTCTTTATTTTCTTTATTTTCTTTATTTTCTTTATTTTCTTTATTTTCTTTATTTTCTTTATTTTCTTTATTTTCTTTATTTTCTTTATTTTCTTTATTTTCTTTATTTTCTTTATTTTCTTTAATTCATCCAATTTATTTCGATTATTTGTGTGTAGAGTTTAGTGTTGAGTGAAGAAAGTTATTACCTGGCTGGGATTCGAACCGAGGTCCTCGGGATTCGAGCAGAGTCTTACGCGGTCCGGCCATTGTAGATGTTCAAGAGAGATGGTTTATATGTGGTATATATAGTGCGCAAGCACGAGTGTACAATTAATTTTCTTTATTTTCTTTATTTTCTTTATTTTCTTTATTTTCTTTATTTTCTTTAATTTCTTTATTTTCTTTATTTTCTTTATTTTCTTTATTTTCTTTATTTTCTTTATTTTCTTTATTTTCTTTATTTTCTTTATTTTCTTTATTTTCTTTATTTTCTTTATTTTCTATATTTTCTTTATTTTCTTTATTTTCTTTATTTTCTTTATTTTCTTTATTTTCTTTATTTTCTTTATTTTCTTTATTTTCTTTATTTTCTTTATTTTCTTTATTTTCTTTAATTCATCCAATTTATTTCGATTATTTGTGTGTAGAGTTTAGTGTTGAGTGAAGAAAGTTATTACCTGGCTGGGATTCGAACCGAGGTCCTCGGGATTCGAGCAGAGTCTTACGCGGTCCGGCCATTGTAGATGTTCAAGAGAGATGGTTTATATGTGGTATATATAGTGCGCAAGCACGAGTGTACAATTAATTTTCTTTATTTTCTTTATTTTCTTTATTTTCTTTATTTTCTTTATTTTCTTTATTTTCTTTATTTTCTTTATTTTCTTTATTTTCTTTATTTTCTTTATTTTCTTTATTTTCTTTATTTTCTTTATTTTCTTTATTTTCTTTATTTTCTTTATTTTCTTTATTTTCTTTATTTTCTTTATTTTCTTTATTTTCTTTATTTTCTTTATTTTCTTTATTTTCTTTATTTTCTTTATTTTCTTTATTTTCTTTATTTTCTTTATTTTCTTTATTTTCTTTATTTTCTTTATTTTCTTTAATTCATCCAATTTATTTCGATTATTTGTGTGTAGAGTTTAGTGTTGAGTGAAGAAAGTTATTACCTGGCTGGGATTCGAACCGAGGTCCTCGGGATTCGAGCAGAGTCTTACGCGGTCCGGCCATTGTAGATGTTCAAGAGAGATGGTTTATATGTGGTATATATAGTGCGCAAGCACGAGTGTACAATTAATTTTCTTTATTATCTTTATTTTCTTTATTTTCTTTATTTTCTTTATTTTCTTTATTTTCTTTATTTTCTTTATTTTCTTTATTTTCTTTATTTTCTTTATTTTCTTTATTTTCTTTATTTTCTTTATTTTCTTTATTTTCTTTATTTTCTTTATTTTCTTTATTTTCTTTATTTTCTTTATTTTCTTTATTTTCTTTATTTTCTTTATTTTCTTTATTTTCTTTATTTTCTTTATTTTCTTTATTTTCTTTATTTTCTTTATTTTCTTTATTTTCTTTATTTTCTTTATTTTCTTTATTTTCTTTATTTTCTTTAATTCATCCAATTTATTTCGATTATTTGTGTGTAGAGTTTAGTGTTGAGTGAAGAAAGTTATTACATGGCTGGGATTCGAACCGAGGTCCTCGGGGTTCGAGCAGAGTCTTACGCGGTCCGGCCATTGTAGATGTTCAAGAGAGATGGTTTATATGTGGTATATATAGTGCGCAAGCACGAGTGTATTATTTTCTTTATTTTCTTTATTTTCTTTATTTTCTTTATTTTCTTTATTTTCTTTATTTTCTTTATTTTCTTTATTTTCTTTATTTTCTTTATTTTCTTTATTTTCTTTTTTTTCTTTATTTTCTTTATTTTCTTTATTTTCTTTATTTTCTTTATTTTCTTTATTTTCTTTATTTTCTTTATTTTCTTTATTTTCTTTATTTTCTTTATTTTCTTTATTTTCTTTATTTTCTTTATTTTCTTTATTTTCTTTATTTTCTTTATTTTCTTTATTTTCTTTATTTTCTTTATTTTCTTTATTTTCTTTATTTTCTTTATTTTCTTTATTTTCTTTATTTTCTTTATTTTCTTTATTTTCTTTATTTTCTTTATTTTCTTTATTTTCTTTATTTTCTTTATTTTCTTTATTTTCTTTATTTTCTTTATTTTCTTTATTTTCTTTATTTTCTTTATTTTCTTTATTTTCTTTATTTTCTTTATTTTCTTTATTTTCTTTATTTTCTTTAATTCATCCAATTTATTTCGATTATTTGTGTGTAGAGTTTAGTGTTGAGTGAAGAAAGTTATTACCTGGCTGGGATTCGAACCGAGGTCCTCGGGATTCGAGCAGAGTCTTACGCGGTCCGGCCATTGTAGATGTTCAAGAGAGATGGTTTATATGTGGTATATATAGTGCGCAAGCACGAGTGTACAATTAATTTTCTTTATTTTCTTTATTTTCTTTATTTTCTTTATTTTCTTTATTTTCTTTAATTTCTTTATTTTCTTTATTTTCTTTATTTTCTTTATTTTCTTTATTTTCTTTATTTTCTTTATTTTCTTTATTTTCTTTATTTTCTTTATTTTCTTTATTTTCTTTATTTTCTATATTTTCTTTATTTTCTTTATTTTCTTTATTTTCTTTATTTTCTTTATTTTCTTTATTTTCTTTATTTTCTTTATTTTCTTTATTTTCTTTATTTTCTTTATTTTCTTTATTTTCTTTATTTTCTTTATTTTCTTTATTTTCTTTATTTTCTTTAATTCATCCAATTTATTTCGATTATTTGTGTGTAGAGTTTAGTGTTGAGTGAAGAAAGTTATTACCTGGCTGGGATTCGAACCGAGGTCCTCGGGGTTCGAGCAGAGTCTTACGCGGTCCGGCCATTGTAGATGTTCAAGAGAGATGGTTTATATGTGGTATATATAGTGCGCAAGCACGAGTGTACAATTAATTTTCTTTATTTTCTTTATTTTCTTTATTTTCTTTATTTTCTTTATTTTCTTTATTTTCTTTATTTTCTTTATTTTCTTTATTTTCTTTATTTTCTTTATTTTCTTTATTTTCTTTATTTTCTGTATTTTCTGTATTTTCTTTATTTTCTTTATTTTCTTTATTTTCTTTATTTTCTTTATTTTCTTTATTTTCTTTATTTTCTTTATTTTCTTTATTTTCTTTATTTTCTTTATTTTCTTTATTTTCTTGATTTTCTTTATTTTCTTTATTTTCTTTATTTTCCTTATTTTCTTTATTTTCTATATTTTCTTTATTTTCTTTATTTTCTTTATTTTCTTTATTTTCTTTATTTTCTTTATTTTCTTTAATTCATCCAATTTATTTCGATTATTTGTGTGTAGAGTTTAGTGTTGAGTGAAGAAAGTTATTACCTGGCTGGGATTCGAACCGAGGTCCTCGGGGTTCGAGCAGAGTCTTACGCGGTCCGGCCATTGTAGATGTTCAAGAGAGATGGTTTATATGTGGTATATATAGTGCGCAAGCACGAGTGTACAATTAATTTTCTTTATTTTCTTTATTTTCTTTATTTTCTTTATTTTCTTTATTTTCTTTATTTTCTTTATTTTCTTTATTTTCTTTATTTTCTTTATTTTCTTTATTTTCTTTATTTTCTTTATTTTCTTTATTTTCTTTATTTTCTTTATTTTCTTTATTTTCTTTATTTTCTTTATTGTCTTTATTGTCTTTATTTTCTTTATTTTCTATATTTTCTTTATTTTCTATATTTTCTTTATTTTCTTTATTTTCTTTATTTTCTTTATTTTCTTTATTTTCTTTATTTTCTTTATTTTCTTTATTTTCTTTATTTTCTTTATTTTCTTTATTTTCTTTATTTTCTTTATTTTCTTTATTTTCTTTATTTTCTTTATTTTCTTTATTTTCTTTATTTTCTTTATTTTCTTTATTTTCTTTATTTTCTTTATTTTCTTTATTTTCTTTATTTTCTTTATTTTCTTTATTTTCTTTATTTTCTTTATTTTCTTTATTTTCTTTATTTTCTTTATTTTCTTTATTTTCTTTATTTTCTTTATTTTCTTTATTTCATCCAATTTATTTCGATTATTTGTGTGTAGAGTTTAGTGTTGAGTGAAGAAAGTTATTACCTGGCTGGGATTCGAACCGAGGTCCTCGGGATTCGAGCAGAGTCTTACGCGGTCCGGCCATTGTAGATGTTCAAGAGAGATGGTTTATATGTGGTATATATAGTGCGCAAGCACGAGTGTACAATTAATTTTCTTTATTATCTTTATTTTCTTTATTTTCTTTATTTTCTTTATTTTCTTTATTTTCTTTATTTTCTTTATTTTCTTTATTTTCTTTATTTTCTTTATTTTCTTTATTTTCTTTATTTTCTTTATTTTCTTTATTTTCTTTATTTTCTTTATTTTCTTTATTTTCTTTATTTTCTTTATTTTCTTTATTTTCTTTAATTCATCCAATTTATTTCGATTATTTGTGTGTAGAGTTTAGTGTTGAGTGAAGAAAGTTATTACCTGGCTGGGATTCGAACCGAGGTCCTCGGGATTCGAGCAGAGTCTTACGCGGTCCGGCCATGTAGATGTTCAAGAGAGATGGTTTATATGTGGTATATATAGTGCGCAAGCACGAGTGTACAATTAATTTTCTTTATTTCTTTATTTTCTTTATTTTCTTTATTTTCTTTATTTTCTTTATTTTCTTTATTTTCTTTATTTTCTTTATTTTCTTTATTTTCTTTATTTTCTTTATTTTCTTTATTTTCTTTATTTTCTTTATTTTCTTTATTTTCTTTATTTTCTTTATTTTCTATATTTTCTTTATTTCTTTATTTTCTTTATTTTCTTTATTTTCTTTATTTTCTTTATTTTCTTTATTTTCTTTATTTTCTTTATTTTCTTTATTTTCTTTATTTTCTTTAATTCATCCAATTTATTTCGATTATTTGTGTGTAGAGTTAGTGTTGAGTGAAGAAAGTTATTACCTGGCTGGGATTCGAACCGAGGTCCTCGGGGTTCGAGCAGAGTCTTACGCGGTCCGGCCATTGTAGATGTTCAAGAGAGATGGTTTATATGTGGTATATATAGTGCGCAAGCACGAGTGTACAATTAATTTTCTTTATTTTCTTTATTTTCTTTATTTTCTTTATTTTCTTTATTTTCTTTATTTTCTTTATTTCTTTATTTTCTTTATTTTTCTTTATTTTCTTTATTTTCTTTATTTTCTTTATTTTCTTTATTTTCTTTATTTTCTTTATTTTCTTTATTTTCTTTATTTTCTTTATTTTCTTTATTTTCTTTATTTCTTTATTTTCTTTATTTTCTTTATTTTCTTTATTTTCTTTATTTTCTTTATTTTCTTTATTTTCTTTATTTTCTTTATTTTCTTTATTTTCTTTATTTTCTTTATTTTCTTTAATTCATCCAATTTATTTCGATTATTTGTGTGTAGAGTTTAGTGTTGAGTGAAGAAAGTTATTACCTGGCTGGGATTCGAACCGAGGTCCTCGGGATTCGAGCAGAGTCTTACGCGGTCCGGCCATTGTAGATGTTCAAGAGAGATGGTTTATATGTGGTATATATAGTGCGCAAGCACGAGTGTACAATTAATTTTCTTTATTATCTTTATTTTCTTTATTTTCTTTATTTTCTTTATTTTCTTTATTTTCTTTATTTTCTTTATTTTCTTTATTTTCTTTATTTTCTTTATTTTCTTTATTTTCTTTATTTTCTTTATTTTCTTTATTTTCTTTATTTTCTTTATTTTCTTTATTTTCTTTATTTTCTTTATTTTCTTTAATTCATCCAATTTATTTCGATTATTTGTGTGTAGAGTTTAGTGTTGAGTGAAGAAAGTTATTACCTGGCTGGGATTCGAACCGAGGTCCTCGGGATTCGAGCAGAGTCTTACGCGGTCCGGCCATTGTAGATGTTCAAGAGAGATGGTTTATATGTGGTATATATAGTGCGCAAGCACGAGTGTACAATTAATTTTCTATATTTTCTTTATTTTCTTTATTTTCTTTATTTTCTTTATTTTCTTTATTTTCTTTATTTTCTTTATTTTCTTTATTTTCTTTATTTTCTTTATTTTCTTTATTTTCTTTATTTTCTTTATTTTCTTTATTTTCTTTATTTTCTTTATTTTCTTTATTTTCTTTATTTTCTTTATTTTCTTTATTTTCTTTATTTTCTTTATTTTCTTTATTTTCTTTATTTTCTTTATTTTCTTTATTTTCCTTATTTTCTTTATTTTCTTTATTTTCTTTATTTTCTTTATTTTCTTTATTTTCTTTATTTTCTTTAATTCATCCAATTTATTTCGATTATTTGTGTGTAGAGTTTAGTGTTGAGTGAAGAAAGTTATTACCTGGCTGGGATTCGAACCGAGGTCCTCGGGGTTCGAGCAGAGTCTTACGCGGTCCGGCCATTGTAGATGTTCAAGAGAGATGGTTTATATGTGGTATATATAGTGCGCAAGCACGAGTGTACAATTAATTTTCTTTATTTTCTTTATTTTCTTTATTTTCTTTATTTTCTTTATTTTCTTTATTTTCTTTATTTTCTTTATTTTCTTTATTTTCTTTATTTTCTTTATTTTCTTTATTTTCTTTATTTTCTTTATTTTCTTTATTGTCTTTATTTTCTTTATTTTCTTTATTTTCCATATTTTCTTTATTTTCTATATTTTCTTTATTTTCTTTATTTTCTTTATTTTCTTTATTTTCTTTATTTTCTTTATTTTCTTTATTTTCTTTATTTTCTTTATTTTCTTTATTTTCTTTATTTTCTTTATTTTCTTTATTTTCTTTATTTTCTTTATTTTCTTTATTTTCTTTATTTTCTTTATTTTCTTTATTTTCTTTATTTTCTTTATTTTCTTTATTTTCTTTATTTTCTTTATTTTCTTTATTTTCTTTATTTTCTTTATTTTCTTTATTTTCTTTATTTTCTTTATTTTCTTTATTTTCTTTAATTCATCCAATTTATTTCGATTATTTGTGTGTAGAGTTTAGTGTTGAGTGAAGAAAGTTATTACCTGGCTGGGATTCGAACCGAGGTCCTCGGGATTCGAGCAGAGTCTTACGCGGTCCGGCCATTGTAGATGTTCAAGAGAGATGGTTTATATGTGGTATATATAGTGCGCAAGCACGAGTGTACAATTAATTTTCTTTATTTTCTTTATTTTCTTTATTTTCTTTATTTTCTTTATTTTCTTTATTTTCTTTATTTTCTTTATTTTCTTTATTTTCTTTATTTTCTTTATTTTCTTTATTTTCTTTATTTTCTTTATTTTCTTTATTTTCTTTATTTTCTTTATTTTCTTTATTTTCTTTATTTTCTTTATTTTCTTTATTTTCTTTATTTTCTTTATTTTCTTTATTTTCTTTATTTTCTTTATTTTCTTTATTTTCTTTATTTTCTTTAATTCATCCAATTTATTTCGATTATTTGTGTGTAGAGTTTAGTGTTGAGTGAAGAAAGTTATTACCTGGCTGGGATTCGAACCGAGGTCCTCGGGATTCGAGCAGAGTCTTACGCGGTCCGGCCATTGTAGATGTTCAAGAGAGATGGTTTATATGTGGTATATATAGTGCGCAAGCACGAGTGTACAATTAATTTTCTTTATTATCTTTATTTTCTTTATTTTCTTTATTTTCTTTATTTTCTTTATTTTCTTTATTTTCTTTATTTTCTTTATTTTATTTATTTTCTTTATTTTCTTTATTTTCTTTATTTTCTTTATTTTCTTTATTTTCTTTATTTTCTTTATTTTCTTTATTTTCTTTATTTTCTTTATTTTCTTTATTTTCTTTATTTTCTTTATTTTCTTTATTTTCTTTATTTTCTTTATTTTCTTTATTTTCTTTATTTTCTTTATTTTCTTTATTTTCTTTAATTCATCCAATTTATTTCGATTATTTGTGTGTAGAGTTTAGTGTTGAGTGAAGAAAGTTATTACCTGGCTGGGATTCGAACCGAGGTCCTCGGGATTCGAGCAGAGTCTTACGCGGTCCGGCCATTGTAGATGTTCAAGAGAGATGGTTTATATGTGGTATATATAGTGCGCAAGCACGAGTGTACAATTAATTTTCTTTATTTTCTTTATTTTCTTTATTTTCTTTATTTTCTTTATTTTCTTTATTTTCTTTATTTTCTTTATTTTCTTTATTTTCTTTTTTTTCTTTTTTTTCTTTATTTTCTTTTTTTTTTTTTTTTTCTTTATTTTCTTTATTTTCTTTATTTTCTTTTTTTTCTTTATTTTCTTTATTTTCTTTATTTTCTTTATTTTCTTTATTTTCTTTATTTTCTTTATTTTCTTTATTTTCCTTATTTTCTTTATTTTCTTTATTTTCTTTATTTTCTTTATTTTCTTTATTTTCTTTATTTTCTTTATTTTCTTTATTTTCTTTAATTCATCCAATTTATTTCGATTATTTGTGTGTAGAGTTTAGTGTTGAGTGAAGAAAGTTATTACCTGGCTGGGATTCGAACCGAGGTCCTCGGGGTTCGAGCAGAGTCTTACGCGGTCCGGCCATTGTAGATGTTCAAGAGAGATGGTTTATATGTGGTATATATAGTGCGCAAGCACGAGTGTACAATTAATTTTCTTTATTTTCTTTATTTTCTTTATTTTCTTTATTTTCTTTATTTTCTTTATTTTCTTTATTTTCTTTATTTTCTTTATTTTCTTTATTTTCTTTATTTTCTTTATTGTCTTTATTGTCTTTATTTTCTTTATTTTCCATATTTTCTTTATTTTCTTTATTTTCTATATTTTCTTTATTTTCTTTATTTTCTTTATTTTCTTTATTTTCTTTATTTTCTTTATTTTCTTTATTTTCTTTATTTTCTTTATTTTCTTTATTTTCTTTATTTTCTTTATTTTCTTTATTTTCTTTATTTTCTTTATTTTCTTTATTTTCTTTATTTTCTTTATTTTCTTTATTTTCTTTATTTTCTTTATTTTCTTTATTTTCTTTATTTTCTTTATTTTCTTTATTTTCTTTATTTTCTTTATTTTCTTTATTTTCTTTATTTTCTTTATTTTCTTTATTTTCTTTATTTTCTTTATTTTCTTTATTTTCTTTAATTCATCCAATTTATTTCGATTATTTGTGTGTAGAGTTTAGTGTTGAGTGAAGAAAGTTATTACCTGGCTGGGATTCGAACCGAGGTCCTCGGGATTCGAGCAGAGTCTTACGCGGTCCGGCCATTGTAGATGTTCAAGAGAGATGGTTTATATGTGGTATATATAGTGCGCAAGCACGAGTGTACAATTAATTTTCTTTATTTTCTTTATTTTCTTTATTTTCTTTATTTTCTTTATTTTCTATATTTTCTTTATTTTCTTTATTTTCTATATTTTCTTTATTTTCTTTATTTTCTTTATTTTCTTTATTTTCTTTATTTTCTATATTTTCTTTATTTTCTTTATTTTCTTTATTTTCTTTATTTTCTTTATTTTCTTTATTTTCTTTATTTTCTTTATTTTCTTTATTTTCTTTATTTTCTTTATTTTCTTTATTTTCTTTATTTTCTTTATTTTCTTTATTTTCTTTATTTTCTTTATTTTCTTTATTTTCTTTATTTTCTTTAATTCATCCAATTTATTTCGATTATTTGTGTGTAGAGTTTAGTGTTGAGTGAAGAAAGTTATTACCTGGCTGGGATTCGAACCGAGGTCCTCGGGGTTCGAGCAGAGTCTTACGCGGTCCGGCCATTGTAGATGTTCAAGAGAGATGGTTTATATGTGGTATATATAGTGCGCAAGCACGAGTGTACAATTAATTTTCTTTATTATCTTTATTTTCTTTATTTTCTTTATTTTCTTTATTTTCTTTATTTTCTTTATTTTCTTTATTTTCTTTATTTTCTTTATTTTCTTTATTTTCTTTATTTTCTTTATTTTCTTTATTTTCTTTATTTTCTTTATTTTCTTTATTTTCTTTATTTTCTCTATTTTCTTTATTTTCTTTATTTTCTTTATTTTCTTTATTTTCTTTATTTTCTTTATTTTCTTTATTTTCTTTATTTTCTTTATTTTCTTTATTTTCTTTAATTCATCCAATTTATTTCGATTATTTGTGTGTAGAGTTTAGTGTTGAGTGAAGAAAGTTATTACCTGGCTGGGATTCGAACCGAGGTCCTCGGGATTCGAGCAGAGTCTTACGCGGTCCGGCCATTGTAGATGTTCAAGAGAGATGGTTTATATGTGGTATATATAGTGCGCAAGCACGAGTGTACAATTAATTTTCTTTATTTTCTTTATTTTCTTTATTTTCTTTATTTTCTTTATTTTCTTTATTTTCTTTATTTTCTTTATTTTCTTTATTTTCTTTATTTTCTTTATTTTCTTTATTTTCTTTATTTTCTTTATTTTCTTTATTTTCTTTATTTTCTTTATTTTCTTTATTTTCTTTATTTTCTTTATTTTCTTTATTTTCTTTATTTTCTTTATTTTCTTTATTTTCTTTATTTTCTTTATTTTCTTTATTTTCCTTATTTTCTTTATTTTCTTTATTTTCTTTATTTTCTTTATTTTCTTTATTTTCTTTATTTTCTTTATTTTCTTTAATTCATCCAATTTATTTCGATTATTTGTGTGTAGAGTTTAGTGTTGAGTGAAGAAAGTTATTACCTGGCTGGGATTCGAACCGAGGTCCTCGGGGTTCGAGCAGAGTCTTACGCGGTCCGGCCATTGTAGATGTTCAAGAGAGATGGTTTATATGTGGTATATATAGTGCGCAAGCACGAGTGTACAATTAATTTTCTTTATTTTCTTTATTTTCTTTGTTTTCTTTATTTTCTTTATTTTCTTTATTTTCTTTATTTTCTTTATTTTCTTTATTTTCTTTATTTTCTTTATTTTCTTTATTTTCTTTATTTTCTTTATTGTCTTTATTTTCTTTATTTTCCATATTTTCTTTATTTTCTTTATTTTCTATATTTTCTTTATTTTCTTTATTTTCTTTATTTTCTTTATTTTTTTTATTTTCTTTATTTTCTTTATTTTCTTTATTTTCTTTATTTTCTTTATTTTCTTTATTTTCTTTATTTTCTTTATTTTCTTTATTTTCTTTATTTTCTTTATTTTCTTTATTTTCTTTATTTTCTTTATTTTCTTTATTTTCTTTATTTTCTTTATTTTCTTTATTTTCTTTATTTTCTTTATTTTCTTTATTTTCTTTATTTTCTTTATTTTCTTTATTTTCTTTATTTTCTTTATTTTCTTTATTTTCTTTATTTTCTATACTTTCTTTATTTTCTTTAATTCATCCAATTTATTTCGATTATTTGTGTGTAGAGTTTAGTGTTGAGTGAAGAAAGTTATTACCTGGCTGGGATTCGAACCGAGGTCCTCGGGATTCGAGCAGAGTCTTACGCGGTCCGGCCATTGTAGATGTTCAAGAGAGATGGTTTATATGTGGTATATATAGTGCGCAAGCACGAGTGTACAATTAATTTTCTTTATTTTCTTTATTTTCTTTATTTTCTTTATTTTCTTTATTTTCTTTATTTTCTTTATTTTCTTTATTTTCTTTATTTTCTTTATTTTCTTTATTTTCTTTATTTTCTTTATTTTCTTTATTTTCTTTATTTTCTTTATTTTCTTTATTTTCTTTATTTTCTTTATTTTCTTTATTTTCTTTATTTTCTTTATTTTCTTTATTTTCCTTATTTTCTTTATTTTCTTTATTTTCTTTATTTTCTTTATTTTCTTTATTTTCTTTATTTTCTTTATTTTCTTTAATTCATCCAATTTATTTCGATTATTTGTGTGTAGAGTTTAGTGTTGAGTGAAGAAAGTTATTACCTGGCTGGGATTCGAACCGAGGTCCTCGGGGTTCGAGCAGAGTCTTACGCGGTCCGGCCATTGTAGATGTTCAAGAGAGATGGTTTATATGTGGTATATATAGTGCGCAAGCACGAGTGTACAATTAATTTTCTTTATTTTCTTTATTTTCTTTATTTTCTTTATTTTCTTTATTTTCTTTATTTTCTTTATTTTCTTTATTTTCTTTATTTTCTTTATTTTCTTTATTTTCTTTATTTTCTTTATTTTCTTTATTTTCTTTATTTTCTTTATTTTCTTTATTTTCTTTATTTTCTTTATTTTCTTTATTTTCTTTATTTTCTTTATTTTCTTTATTTTCTTTATTTTCTTTATTTTCTTTATTTTCTTTATTTTCTTTAATTCATCCAATTTATTTCGATTATTTGTGTGTAGAGTTTAGTGTTGAGTGAAGAAAGTTATTACCTGGCTGGGATTCGAACCGAGGTCCTCGGGATTCGAGCAGAGTCTTACGCGGTCCGGCCATTGTAGATGTTCAAGAGAGATGGTTTATATGTGGTATATATAGTGCGCAAGCACGAGTGTACAATTAATTTTCTTTATTTTCTTTATTTTCTTTATTTTCTTTATTTTCTTTATTTTCTTTATTTTCTTTATTTTCTTTATTTTCTTTATTTTCTTTATTTTCTTTATTTTCTTTATTTTCTTTATTTTCTTTATTTTCTTTATTTTCTTTATTTTCTTTATTTTCTTTATTTTCTTTATTTTCTTTATTTTCTTTATTTTCTTTATTTTCTTTATTTTCTTTATTTTCTTTATTTTCCTTATTTTCTTTATTTTCTTTATTTTCTTTATTTTCTTTATTTTCTTTATTTTCTTTATTTTCTTTAATTCATCCAATTTATTTCGATTATTTGTGTGTAGAGTTTAGTGTTGAGTGAAGAAAGTTATTACCTGGCTGGGATTCGAACCGAGGTCCTCGGGGTTCGAGCAGAGTCTTACGCGGTCCGGCCATTGTAGATGTTCAAGAGAGATGGTTTATATGTGGTATATATAGTGCGCAAGCACGAGTGTACAATTAATTTTCTTTATTTTCTTTATTTTCTTTATTTTCTTTATTTTCTTTATTTTCTTTATTTTCTTTATTTTCTTTATTTTCTTTATTTTCTTTATTTTCTTTATTTTCTTTATTTTCCATATTTTCTTTATTTTCTTTATTTTCTATATTTTCTTTATTTTCTTTATTTTCTTTATTTTCTTTATTTTCTTTATTTTCTTTATTTTCTTTATTTTCTTTATTTTCTTTATTTTCTTTATTTTCTTTATTTTCTTTATTTTCTTTATTTTCTTTATTTTCTTTATTTTCTTTATTTTCTTTATTTTCTTTATTTTCTTTATTTTCTTTATTTTCTTTATTTTCTTTATTTTCTTTATTTTCTTTATTTTCTTTATTTTCTTTATTTTCTTTATTTTCTTTATTTTCTTTATTTTCTTTATTTTCTTTATTTTCTTTATTTTCTTTATTTTCTTTATTTTCTTTATTTTCTTTATTTTCTTTATTTTCTTTATTTTCTTTATTTTCTTTAATTCATCCAATTTATTTCGATTATTTGTGTGTAGAGTTTAGTGTTGAGTGAAGAAAGTTATTACCTGGCTGGGATTCGAACCGAGGTCCTCGGGGTTCGAGCAGAGTCTTACGCGGTCCGGCCATTGTAGATGTTCAAGAGAGATGGTTTATATGTGGTATATATAGTGCGCAAGCACGAGTGTACAATTAATTTTCTTTATTTTCTATATTTTCTTTATTTTCTTTATTTTCTTTATTTTCTATATTTTCTTTATTTTCTTTATTTTCTTTATTTTCTTTATTTTCTTTATTTTCTTTATTTTCTTTATTTTCTTTATTTTCTTTATTTTCTTTATTTTTTTTTTTTTCTTTATTTTCTTTATTTTCTTTATTTTCTTTATTTTCTTTATTTTCTTTATTTTCTTTATTTTCTTTATTTTCTTTATTTTCTTTATTTTCTTTATTTTCTTTATTTTCTTTATTTTCTTTATTTTCTTTATTTTCTTTATTTTCTTTATTTTCTTTATTTTCTTTATTTTCCTTATTTTCTTTATTTTCTTTAATTCATCCAATTTATTTCGATTATTTGTGTGTAGAGTTTAGTGTTGAGTGAAGAAAGTTATTACCTGGCTGGGATTCGAACCGAGGTCCTCGGGGTTCGAGCAGAGTCTTACGCGGTCCGGCCATTGTAGATGTTCAAGAGAGATGGTTTATATGTGGTATATATAGTGCGCAAGCACGAGTGTACAATTAATTTTCTTTATTTTCTTTATTTTCTTTATTTTCTTTATTTTCTTTATTTTCTTTATTTTCTTTATTTTCTTTATTTTCTTTATTTTCTTTATTTTCTTTATTTTCTTTATTTTCTTTATTTTCTTTATTTTCTTTATTTTCTTTATTTTCTTTATTTTCTTTATTTTCTTTATTTTCTTTATTTTCTTTATTTTCTTTATTTTCTTTATTTTCTTTATTTTCTTTATTTTCTTTATTTTCTTTATTTTCTTTATTTTCTTTATTTTCTTTATTTTCTTTATTTTCTTTATTTTCTTTATTTTCTTTATTTTCTTTATTTTCTTTATTTTCTTTATTTTCTTTATTTTCTTTATTTTCTTTATTTTCTTTATTTTCTTTATTTTCTTTATTTTCTTTATTTTCTTTATTTTCTTTATTTTCTTTATTTTCTTTAATTCATCCAATTTATTTCGATTATTTGTGTGTAGAGTTTAGTGTTGAGTGAAGAAAGTTATTACATGGCTGGGATTCGAACCGAGGTCCTCGGGGTTCGAGCAGAGTCTTACGCGATCCGGCCATTGTAGATGTTCAAGAGAGATGGTTTATATGTGGTATATATAGTGCGCAAGCACGAGTGTATTTTCTTTATTTTTTATATTTTCTTTATTTTCTTTATTTTCTTTATTTTCTTTATTTTCTTTATTTTCTTTATTTTCTTTATTTTCTTTATTTTCTTTATTTTCTTTATTTTCTTTATTTTCTTTATTTTCTTTGTTTTCTTTATTTTCTTTATTTTCTTTATTTTCTTTATTTTCTTTATTTTCTTTATTTTCTTTAATTCATCCAATTTATTTCGATTATTTGTGTGTAGAGTTTAGTGTTGAGTGAAGAAAGTTATTACCTGGCTGGGATTCGAACCGAGGTACTCGGGGTTCGAGCAGAGTCTTACGCGGTCCGGCCATTGTAGATGTTCAAGAGAGATGGTTTATATGTGGTATATATAGTGCGCAAGCACGAGTGTACAATTAATTTTCTTTATTTTCTTTATTTTCTTTATTTTCTTTATTTTCTTTATTTTCTTTATTTTCTTTATTTTCTTTATTTTCTTTATTTTCTTTATTTTCTTTATTTTCTTTATTTTCTTTATTTTCTTTATTGTCTTTATTGTCTTTATTTTCTATATTTTCTTTATTTTCTTTATTTTCTTTATTTTCTTTATTTTCTTTATTTTCTTTATTTTCTTTATTTTCTTTATTTTCTTTATTTTCTTTATTTTCTTTATTTTCTTTATTTTCTTTATTTTCTTTATTTTCTTTATTTTCTTTATTTTCTTTATTTTCTTTATTTTCTTTATTTTCTTTATTTTCTTTATTTTCTTTATTTTCTTTATTGTCTTTATTGTCTTTATTTTCTATATTTTCTTTATTTTCTTTATTTTCTTTATTTTCTTTATTTTCTTTATTTTCTTTATTTTCTTTATTTTCTTTATTTTCTTTATTTTCTTTATTTTCTTTATTTTCTTTATTTTCTTTATTTTCTTTATTTTCTTTATTTTCTTTATTTTCTTTATTTTCTTTATTTTCTTTATTTTCTTTATTTTCTTTAATTCATCCAATTTATTTCGATTATTTGTGTGTAGAGTTTAGTGTTGAGTGAAGAAAGTTATTACCTGGCTGGGATTCGAACCGAGGTCCTCGGGGTTCGAGCAGAGTCTTACGCGGTCCGGCCATTGTAGATGTTCAAGAGAGATGGTTTATATGTGGTATATATAGTGCGCAAGCACGAGTGTACAATTAATTTTCTTTATTTTCTTTATTTTCTTTATTTTCTTTATTTTCTTTATTTTCTTTATTTTCTTTATTTTCTTTATTTTCTTTATTTTCTTTATTTTCTTTATTTTCTTTATTTTCTTTATTTTCTTTATTTTCTTTATTTTCTTTATTTTCTTTATTTTCTTTATTTTCTTTATTTTCTTTATTTTCTTTATTTTCTTTATTTTCTTTATTTTCTTTATTTTCTTTATTTTCTTTATTTTCTTTATTTTCTTTATTTTCTTTATTTTCTTTATTTTCTTTATTTTCTTTATTTTCTTTATTTTCTTTATTTTCTTTATTTTCTTTATTTTCTTTATTTTCTTTATTTTCTTTATTTTCTTTATTTTCTTTATTTTCTTTATTTTCTTTATTTTCTTTATTTTCTTTATTTTCTTTATTTTCTTTATTTTCTTTATTTTCTTTATTTTCTTTAATTCATCCAATTTATTTCGATTATTTGTGTGTAGAGTTTAGTGTTGAGTGAAGAAAGTTATTACATGGCTGGGATTCGAACCGAGGTCCTCGGGGTTCGAGCAGAGTCTTACGCGATCCGGCCATTGTAGATGTTCAAGAGAGATGGTTTATATGTGGTATATATAGTGCGCAAGCACGAGTGTATTTTCTTTATTTTTTATATTTTCTTTATTTTCTTTATTTTCTTTATTTTCTTTATTTTCTTTATTTTCTTTATTTTCTTTATTTTCTTTATTTTCTTTATTTTCTTTATTTTCTTTATTTTCTTTATTTTCTTTATTTTCTTTGTTTTCTTTATTTTCTTTATTTTCTTTATTTTCTTTATTTTCTTTATTTTCTTTATTTTCTTTAATTCATCCAATTTATTTCGATTATTTGTGTGTAGAGTTTAGTGTTGAGTGAAGAAAGTTATTACCTGGCTGGGATTCGAACCGAGGTACTCGGGGTTCGAGCAGAGTCTTACGCGGTCCGGCCATTGTAGATGTTCAAGAGAGATGGTTTATATGTGGTATATATAGTGCGCAAGCACGAGTGTACAATTAATTTTCTTTATTTTCTTTATTTTCTTTATTTTCTTTATTTTCTTTATTTTCTTTATTTTCTTTATTTTCTTTATTTTCTTTATTTTCTTTATTTTCTTTATTTTCTTTATTTTCTTTATTTTCTTTATTTTCTTTATTTTCTTTATTTTCTTTATTTTCTTTATTTTCTTTATTTTCTTTATTTTCTTTATTTTCTTTATTTTCTTTATTTTCTTTATTTTCTTTATTTTCTTTATTTTCTTTATTTTCTTTATTTTCTTTATTTTCTTTATTTTCTTTATTTTCTTTATTTTCTTTATTTTCTTTATTTTCTTTATTTTCTTTATTTTTTTTATTTTCTTTAATTCATCCAATTTATTTCGATTATTTGTGTGTAGAGTTTAGTGTTGAGTGAAGAAAGTTATTACCTGGCTGGGATTCGAACCGAGGTCCTCGGGGTTCGAGCAGAGTCTTACGCGGTCCGGCCATTGTAGATGTTCAAGAGAGATGGTTTATATGTGGTATATATAGTGCGCAAGCACGAGTGTACAATTAATTTTCTTTATTTTCTTTATTTTCTTTATTTTCTTTATTTTCTTTATTTTCTTTATTTTCTTTATTTTCTTTATTTTCTTTATTTTCTTTATTTTCTTTATTTTCTTTATTTTCTTTATTTTCTTTATTTTCTTTATTTTCTTTATTTTCTTTATTTTCTTTATTTTCTTTATTTTCTTTATTTTCTTTATTTTCTTTATTTTCTTTATTTTCTTTATTTTCTTTATTTTCTTTATTTTCTTTATTTTCTTTATTTTCTTTATTTTCTTTATTTTCTTTATTTTCTTTATTTTCTTTAATTCATCCAATTTATTTCGATTATTTGTGTGTAGAGTTTAGTGTTGAGTGAAGAAAGTTATTACATGGCTGGGATTCGAACCGAGGTCCTCGGGGTTCGAGCAGAGTCTTACGCGATCCGGCCATTGTAGATGTTCAAGAGAGATGGTTTATATGTGGTATATATAGTGCGCAAGCACGAGTGTATTTTCTTTATTTTTTATATTTTCTTTATTTTCTTTATTTTCTTTATTTTCTTTATTTTCTTTATTTTCTTTATTTTCTTTATTTTCTTTATTTTCTTTATTTTCTTTATTTTCTTTATTTTCTTTTTTTTCTTTATTTTCTTTATTTTCTTTATTTTCTTTATTTTCTTTATTTTCTTTATTTTCTTTATTTTCTTTATTTTCTTTATTTTCTTTATTTTCTTTATTTTCTTTATTTTCTTTATTTTCTTTATTTTCTTTATTTTCTTTATTTTCTTTATTTTCTTTATTTTCTTTATTTTCTATATTTTCTTTATTTTCTTTATTTTCTTTATTTTCTTTATTTTCTTTATTTTCTTTATTTTCTTTATTTTCTTTATTTTCTTTATTTTCTTTATTTTCTTTATTTTCTTTATTTTCTTTATTTTCTTTATTTTCTTTATTTTCTTTATTTTCTTTATTTTCTTTATTTTCTTTATTTTCTTTATTTTCTTTATTTTCTTTAATTCATCCAATTTATTTCGATTATTTGTGTGTAGAGCTTAGTGTTGAGTGAAGAAAGTTATTACCTGGCTGGGATTCGAACCGAGGTCCTCGGGGTTCGAGCAGAGTCTTACGCGGTCCGGCCATTGTAGATGTTCAAGAGAGATGGTTTATATGTGGTATATATAGTGCGCAAGCACGAGTGTACAATTAATTTTCTTTATTTTCTTTATTTTCTTTATTTTCTTTATTTTCTTTATTTTCTTTATTTTCTTTATTTTCTTTATTTTCTTTATTTTCTTTATTTTCTTTATTTTCTTTATTTTCTTTATTTTCTTTATTTTCTTTATTTTCTTTATTGTCTTTATTGTCTTTATTTTCTATATTTTCTTTATTTTCTTTATTTTCTATATTTTCTTTATTTTCTTTATTTTCTTTATTTTCTTTATTTTCTTTATTTTCTTTATTTTCTTAATTTTCTTAATTTTCTTAATTTTCTTTATTTTCTGTATTTTCTTTATTTTCTTTATTTTCTTTATTTTCTTTATTTTCTTTATTTTCTTTATTTTCTTTATTTTCTTTAATTCATCCAATTTATTTCGATTATTTGTGTGTAGAGCTTAGTGTTGAGTGAAGAAAGTTATTACCTGGCTGGGATTCGAACCGAGGTCCTCGGGGTTCGAGCAGAGTCTTACGCGGTCCGGCCATTGTAGATGTTCAAGAGAGATGGTTTATATGTGGTATATATAGTGCGCAAGCACGAGTGTACAATTAATTTTCTTTATTTTCTTTATTTTCTTTATTTTCTTTATTTTCTTTATTTTCTTTATTTTCTTTATTTTCTTTATTTTCTTTATTTTCTTTATTTTCTTTATTTTCTTTATTTTCTTTATTTTCTTTATTTTCTTTATTTTCTTTATTTTCTTTATTTTCTTTATTTTCTTTATTTTCTTTATTTTCTTTATTTTCTTTATTTTCTTTATTTTCTTTATTTTCTTTATTTTCTTTATTTTCTTTATTTTCTTTATTTTCTTTATTTTCTTTATTTTCTTTATTTTCTTTATTTTCTTTATTTTCTTTATTTTCTTTATTTTCTTTATTTTCTTTATTTTCTTTAATTCATCCAATTTATTTCGATTATTTGTGTGTAGAGTTTAGTGTTGAGTGAAGAAAGTTATTACATGGCTGGGATTCGAACCGAGGTCCTCGGGGTTCGAGCAGAGTCTTACGCGATCCGGCCATTGTAGATGTTCAAGAGAGATGGTTTATATGTGGTATATATAGTGCGCAAGCACGAGTGTATTTTCTTTATTTTTTATATTTTCTTTATTTTCTTTATTTTCTTTATTTTCTTTATTTTCTTTATTTTCTTTATTTTCTTTATTTTCTTTATTTTCTTTATTTTCTTTATTTTCTTTATTTTCTTTATTTTCTTTATTTTCTTTATTTTCTTTATTTTCTTTATTTTCTTTATTTTCTTTATTTTCTTTATTTTCTTTATTTTCTTTATTTTCTTTATTTTCTTTATTTTCTTTGTTTTCTTTATTTTCTTTATTTTCTTTATTTTCTTTATTTTCTTTATTTTCTTTATTTTCTTTATTTTCTTTATTTTCTTTATTTTCTTTATTTTCTTTATTTTCTTTATTTTCTTTATTTTCTTTATTTTCTTTATTTTCTTTATTTTCTTTATTTTCTTTATTTTCTTTATTTTCTTTATTTTCTTTATTTTCTTTATTTTCTTTATTTTCTTTATTTTCTTTATTTTCTTTATTTTCTTTATTTTCTTTATTTTCTTTATTTTCTTTATTTTCTTTATTTTCTTTATTTTCTTTATTTTCTTTATTTTCTTTATTTTCTTTATTTTCTTTATTTTCTTTAATTCATCCAATTTATTTCGATTATTTGTGTGTAGAGTTTAGTGTTGAGTGAAGAAAGTTATTACATGGCTGGGATTCGAACCGAGGTCCTCGGGGTTCGAGCAGAGTCTTACGCGATCCGGCCATTGTAGATGTTCAAGAGAGATGGTTTATATGTGGTATATATAGTGCGCAAGCACGAGTGTATTTTCTTTATTTTTTATATTTTCTTTATTTTCTTTATTTTCTTTATTTTCTTTATTTTCTTTATTTTCTTTATTTTCTTTATTTTCTTTATTTTCTTTATTTTCTTTATTTTCTTTATTTTCTTTATTTTCTTTATTTTCTTTATTTTCTTTATTTTCTTTATTTTCTTTATTTTCTTTATTTTCTTTATTTTCTTTATTTTCTTTATTTTCTTTATTTTCTTTATTTTCTTTATTTTCTTTATTTTCTTTATTTTCTTTATTTTCTTTATTTTCTTTATTTTCTTTGTTTTCTTTATTTTCTTTATTTTCTTTATTTTCTTTATTTTCTTTATTTTCTTTAATTCATCCAATTTATTTCGATTATTTGTGTGTAGAGTTTAGTGTTGAGTGAAGAAAGTTATTACCTGGCTGGGATTCGAACCGAGGTACTCGGGGTTCGAGCAGAGTCTTACGCGGTCCGGCCATTGTAGATGTTCAAGAGAGATGGTTTATATGTGGTATATATAGTGCGCAAGCACGAGTGTACAATTAATTTTCTTTATTTTCTTTATTTTCTTTATTTTCTTTATTTTCTTTATTTTCTTTATTTTCTTTATTTTCTTTATTTTCTTTATTTTCTTTATTTTCTTTATTGTCTTTATTGTCTTTATTTTCTATATTTTCTTTATTTTCTTTATTTTCTATATTTTCTTTATTTTCTTTATTTTCTTTATTTTCTTTATTTTCTTTATTTTCTTTATTTTCTTTATTTTCTTTATTTTCTTTATTTTCTTTATTTTCTTTATTTTCTTTATTTTCTTTATTTTCTTTATTTTCTTTATTTTCTTTATTTTCTTTATTTTCTTTATTTTCTTTATTTTCTTTAATTCATCCAATTTATTTCGATTATTTGTGTGTAGAGCTTAGTGTTGAGTGAAGAAAGTTATTACCTGGCTGGGATTCGAACCGAGGTCCTCGGGGTTCGAGCAGAGTCTTACGCGGTCCGGCCATTGTAGATGTTCAAGAGAGATGGTTTATATGTGGTATATATAGTGCGCAAGCACGAGTGTACAATTAATTTTCTTTATTTTCTTTATTTTCTTTATTTTCTTTATTTTCTTTATTTTCTTTATTTTCTTTATTTTCTTTATTTTCTTTATTTTCTTTATTTTCTTTATTTTCTTTATTTTCTTTATTTTCTTTATTTTCTTTATTTTCTTTATTTTCTTTATTTTCTTTATTTTCTTTATTTTCTTTATTTTCTTTATTTTCTTTATTTTCTTTATTTTCTTTATTTTCTTTATTTTCTTTATTTTCTTTATTTTCTTTATTTTCTTTATTTTCTTTATTTTCTTTATTTTCTTTATTTTCTTTATTTTCTTTATTTTCTTTATTTTCTTTATTTTCTTTATTTTCTTTAATTCATCCAATTTATTTCGATTATTTGTGTGTAGAGCTTAGTGTTGAGTGAAGAAAGTTATTACCTGGCTGGGATTCGAACCGAGGTCCTCGGGGTTCGAGCAGAGTCTTACGCGGTCCGGCCATTGTAGATGTTCAAGAGAGATGGTTTATATGTGGTATATATAGTGCGCAAGCACGAGTGTACAATTAATTTTCTTTATTTTCTTTATTTTCTTTATTTTCTTTATTTTCTTTATTTTCTTTATTTTCTTTATTTTCTTTATTTTCTTTATTTTCTTTATTTTCTTTATTTTCTTTATTTTTTTTATTTTCTTTATTTTCTTTATTTTCTTTATTTTCTTTATTTTCTTTATTTTCTTTATTTTCTTTATTTTCTTTATTTTCTTTATTTTCTTTATTTTCTTTATTTTCTTTATTTTCTTTATTTTCTTTATTTTCTTTATTTTCTTTATTTTCTTTATTTTCTTTATTTTCTTTAATTCATCCAATTTATTTCGATTATTTGTGTGTAGAGCTTAGTGTTGAGTGAAGAAAGTTATTACCTGGCTGGGATTCGAACCGAGGTCCTCGGGGTTCGAGCAGAGTCTTACGCGGTCCGGCCATTGTAGATGTTCAAGAGAGATGGTTTATATGTGGTATATATAGTGCGCAAGCACGAGTGTACAATTAATTTTCTTTATTTTCTTTATTTTCTTTATTTTCTTTATTTTCTTTATTTTCTTTATTTTCTTTATTTTCTTTATTTTCTTTATTTTCTTTATTTTCTTTATTTTCTTTATTTTCTTTATTTTCTTTATTTTCTTTATTTTCTTTATTTTCTTTATTTTCTTTATTTTCTTTATTTTCTTTATTTTCTTTATTTTCTTTATTTTCTTTATTTTCTTTATTTTCTTTATTTTCTTTATTTTCTTTATTTTCTTTATTTTCTTTATTTTCTTTATTTTCTTTATTTTCTTTATTTTCTTTATTTTCTTTATTTTCTTTATTTTCTTTATTTTCTTTATTTTCTTTATTTTCTTTATTTTCTTTATTTTCTTTATTTTCTTTATTTTCTTTATTTTCTTTATTTTCTTTAATTCATCCAATTTATTTCGATTATTTGTGTGTAGAGTTTAGTGTTGAGTGAAGAAAGTTATTACATGGCTGGGATTCGAACCGAGGTCCTCGGGGTTCGAGCAGAGTCTTACGCGATCCGGCCATTGTAGATGTTCAAGAGAGATGGTTTATATGTGGTATATATAGTGCGCAAGCACGAGTGTATTTTCTTTATTTTCTTTATTTTCTTTATTTTCTTTATTTTCTTTATTTTCTTTATTTTCTTTATTTTCTTTATTTTCTTTATTTTCTTTAATTCATCCAATTTATTTCGATTATTTGTGTGTAGAGCTTAGTGTTGAGTGAAGAAAGTTATTACCTGGCTGGGATTCGAACCGAGGTCCTCGGGGTTCGAGCAGAGTCTTACGCGGTCCGGCCATTGTAGATGTTCAAGAGAGATGGTTTATATGTGGTATATATAGTGCGCAAGCACGAGTGTACAATTAATTTTCTTTATTTTCTTTATTTTCTTTATTTTCTTTATTTTCTTTATTTTCTTTATTTTCTTTATTTTCTTTATTTTCTTTATTTTCTTTATTTTCTTTATTTTCTTTATTTTCTTTATTTTCTTTATTTTCTTTATTTTCTTTATTTTCTTTATTTTCTTTATTTTCTTTATTTTCTTTATTTTCTTTATTTTCTTTATTTTCTTTATTTTCTTTATTTTCTTTATTTTCTTTATTTTCTTTATTTTCTTTATTTTCTTTATTTTCTTTATTTTCTTTATTTTCTTTATTTTCTTTATTTTCTTTATTTTCTTTATTTTCTTTATTTTCTTTATTTTCTTTAATTCATCCAATTTATTTCGATTATTTGTGTGTAGAGTTTAGTGTTGAGTGAAGAAAGTTATTACATGGCTGGGATTCGAACCGAGGTCCTCGGGGTTCGAGCAGAGTCTTACGCGATCCGGCCATTGTAGATGTTCAAGAGAGATGGTTTATATGTGGTATATATAGTGCGCAAGCACGAGTGTATTTTCTTTATTTTTTATATTTTCTTTATTTTCTTTATTTTCTTTATTTTCTTTATTTTCTTTATTTTCTTTATTTTCTTTATTTTCTTTATTTTCTTTATTTTCTTTATTTTCTTTATTTTCTTTATTTTCTTTATTTTCTTTATTTTCTTTATTTTCTTTATTTTCTTTATTTTCTTTATTTTCTTTATTTTCTTTATTTTCTTTATTTTCTTTATTTTCTTTATTTTCTTTGTTTTCTTTATTTTCTTTATTTTCTTTATTTTCTTTATTTTCTTTATTTTCTTTATTTTCTTTATTTTCTTTATTTTCTTTATTTTCTTTATTTTCTTTATTTTCTTTATTTTCTTTATTTTCTTTATTTTCTTTATTTTCTTTATTTTCTTTATTTTCTTTATTTTCTTTATTTTCTTTATTTTCTTTATTTTCTTTATTTTCTTTATTTTCTTTATTTTCTTTATTTTCTTTATTTTCTTTATTTTCTTTATTTTCTTTATTTTCTTTATTTTCTTTATTTTCTTTAATTCATCCAATTTATTTCGATTATTTGTGTGTAGAGTTTAGTGTTGAGTGAAGAAAGTTATTACATGGCTGGGATTCGAACCGAGGTCCTCGGGGTTCGAGCAGAGTCTTACGCGATCCGGCCATTGTAGATGTTCAAGAGAGATGGTTTATATGTGGTATATATAGTGCGCAAGCACGAGTGTATTTTCTTTATTTTTTATATTTTCTTTATTTTCTTTATTTTCTTTATTTTCTTTATTTTCTTTATTTTCTTTATTTTCTTTATTTTCTTTATTTTCTTTATTTTCTTTATTTTCTTTATTTTCTTTATTTTCTTTATTTTCTTTATTTTCTTTATTTTCTTTATTTTCTTTATTTTCTTTATTTTCTTTATTTTCTTTATTTTCTTTATTTTCTTTATTTTCTTTATTTTCTTTATTTTCTTTATTTTCTTTATTTTCTTTATTTTCTTTGTTTTCTTTATTTTCTTTATTTTCTTTATTTTCTTTATTTTCTTTATTTTCTTTAATTCATCCAATTTATTTCGATTATTTGTGTGTAGAGTTTAGTGTTGAGTGAAGAAAGTTATTACCTGGCTGGGATTCGAACCGAGGTACTCGGGGTTCGAGCAGAGTCTTACGCGGTCCGGCCATTGTAGATGTTCAAGAGAGATGGTTTATATGTGGTATATATAGTGCGCAAGCACGAGTGTACAATTAATTTTCTTTATTTTCTTTATTTTCTTTATTTTCTTTATTTTCTTTATTTTCTTTATTTTCTTTATTTTCTTTATTTTCTTTATTTTCTTTATTTTCTTTATTGTCTTTATTGTCTTTATTTTCTATATTTTCTTTATTTTCTTTATTTTCTATATTTTCTTTATTTTCTTTATTTTCTTTATTTTCTTTATTTTCTTTATTTTCTTTATTTTCTTTATTTTCTTTATTTTCTTTATTTTCTTTATTTTCTTTATTTTCTTTATTTTCTTTATTTTCTTTATTTTCTTTATTTTCTTTATTTTCTTTATTTTCTTTAATTCATCCAATTTATTTCGATTATTTGTGTGTAGAGCTTAGTGTTGAGTGAAGAAAGTTATTACCTGGCTGGGATTCGAACCGAGGTCCTCGGGGTTCGAGCAGAGTCTTACGCGGTCCGGCCATTGTAGATGTTCAAGAGAGATGGTTTATATGTGGTATATATAGTGCGCAAGCACGAGTGTACAATTAATTTTCTTTATTTTCTTTATTTTCTTTATTTTCTTTATTTTCTTTATTTTCTTTATTTTCTTTATTTTCTTTATTTTCTTTATTTTCTTTATTTTCTTTATTTTCTTTATTTTCTTTATTTTCTTTATTTTCTTTATTTTCTTTATTTTCTTTATTTTCTTTATTTTCTTTATTTTCTTTATTTTCTTTATTTTCTTTATTTTCTTTATTTTCTTTATTTTCTTTATTTTCTTTATTTTCTTTATTTTCTTTATTTTCTTTATTTTCTTTATTTTCTTTATTTTCTTTATTTTCTTTATTTTCTTTATTTTCTTTATTTTCTTTAATTCATCCAATTTATTTCGATTATGTGTGTGTAGAGCTTAGTGTTGAGTGAAGAAAGTTATTACCTGGCTGGGATTCGAACCGAGGTCCTCGGGGTTCGAGCAGAGTCTTACGCGGTCCGGCCATTGTAGATGTTCAAGAGAGATGGTTTATATGTGGTATATATAGTGCGCAAGCACGAGTGTACAATTAATTTTCTTTATTTTCTTTATTTTCTTTATTTTCTTTATTTTCTTTATTTTCTTTATTTTCTTTATTTTCTTTATTTTCTTTATTTTCTTTATTTTCTTTATTTTCTTTATTTTCTTTATTTTCTTTATTTTCTTTATTTTCTTTATTTTCTTTATTTTCTTTATTTTCTTTATTTTCTTTATTTTCTTTATTTTCTTTATTTTCTTTATTTTCTTTATTTTCTTTATTTTCTTTATTTTCTTTATTTTCTTTATTTTCTTTATTTTCTTTATTTTCTTTATTTTCTTTATTTTCTTTATTTTCTTTATTTTCTTTATTTTCTTTATTTTCTTTATTTTCTTTATTTTCTTTATTTTCTTTATTTTCTTTATTTTCTTTATTTTCTTTATTTTCTTTATTTTCTTTATTTTCTTTATTTTCTTTATTTTCTTTATTTTCTTTATTTTCTTTATTTTCTTTATTTTCTTTATTTTCTTTATTTTCTTTAATTCATCCAATTTATTTCGATTATTTGTGTGTAGAGTTTAGTGTTGAGTGAAGAAAGTTATTACATGGCTGGGATTCGAACCGAGGTCCTCGGGGTTCGAGCAGAGTCTTACGCGGTCCGGCCATTGTAGATGTTCAAGAGAGATGGTTTATATGTGGTATATATAGTGCGCAAGCACGAGTGTATTTTCTTTATTTTTTATATTTTCTTTATTTTCTTTATTTTCTTTATTTTCTTTATTTTCTTTATTTTCTTTATTTTCTTTATTTTCTTTATTTTCTTTATTTTCTTTATTTTCTTTATTTTCTTTATTTTCTTTATTTTCTTTATTTTCTTTATTTTCTTTATTTTCTTTATTTTCTTTATTTTCTTTATTTTCTTTATTTTCTTTATTTTCTTTATTTTCTTTATTTTCTTTATTTTCTTTATTTTCTTTATTTTCTTTGTTTTCTTTATTTTCTTTATTTTCTTTATTTTCTTTATTTTCTTTATTTTCTTTATTTTCTTTATTTTCTTTAATTCATCCAATTTATTTCGATTATTTGTGTGTAGAGTTTAGTGTTGAGTGAAGAAAGTTATTACCTGGCTGGGATTCGAACCGAGGTACTCGGGGTTCGAGCAGAGTCTTACGCGGTCCGGCCATTGTAGATGTTCAAGAGAGATGGTTTATATGTGGTATATATAGTGCGCAAGCACGAGTGTACAATTAATTTTCTTTATTTTCTTTATTTTCTTTATTTTCTTTATTTTCTTTATTTTCTTTATTTTCTTTATTTTCTTTATTTTCTTTATTTTCTTTATTGTCTTTATTGTCTTTATTTTCTATATTTTCTTTATTTTCTTTATTTTCTATATTTTCTTTATTTTCTTTATTTTCTTTATTTTCTTTATTTTCTTTATTTTCTTTATTTTCTTTATTTTCTTTATTTTCTTTATTTTCTTTATTTTCTTTATTTTCTTTATTTTCTTTATTTTCTATATTTTCTTTATTTTCTTTATTTTCTTTATTTTCTTTAATTCATCCAATTTATTTCGATTATTTGTGTGTAGAGCTTAGTGTTGAGTGAAGAAAGTTATTACCTGGCTGGGATTCGAACCGAGGTCCTCGGGGTTCGAGCAGAGTCTTACGCGGTCCGGCCATTGTAGATGTTCAAGAGAGATGGTTTATATGTGGTATATATAGTGCGCAAGCACGAGTGTACAATTAATTTTCTTTATTTTCTTTATTTTCTTTATTTTCTTTATTTTCTTTATTTTCTTTATTTTCTTTATTTTCTTTATTTTCTTTATTTTCTTTATTTTCTTTATTTTCTTTATTTTCTTTATTTTCTTTATTTTCTTTATTTTCTTTATTTTCTTTATTTTCTTTATTTTCTTTATTTTCTTTATTTTCTTTATTTTCTTTATTTTCTTTATTTTATTTATTTTCTTTATTTTCTTTATTTTCTTTATTTTCTTTATTTTCTTTATTTTCTTTATTTTCTTTAATTCATCCAATTTATTTCGATTATTTGTGTGTAGAGTTTAGTGTTGAGTGAAGAAAGTTATTACCTGGCTGGGATTCGAACCGAGGTCCTCGGGGTTCGAGCAGAGTCTTACGCGGTCCGGCCATTGTAGATGTTCAAGAGAGATGGTTTATATGTGGTATATATAGTGCGCAAGCACGAGTGTACAATTAATTTTCTTTATTTTCTTTATTTTCTTTATTTTCTTTATTTTCTTTATTTTCTTTATTTTCTTTATTTTCTTTATTTTCTTTATTTTCTTTATTTTCTTTATTTTCTTTATTTTCTTTATTTTCTTTATTTTCTTTATTTTCTTTATTTTCTGTATTTTCTTTATTTTCTTTATTTTCTTTATTTTCTTTATTTTCTTTATTTTCTTTATTTTCTTTATTGTCTTTATTGTCTTTATTTTCTATATTTTCTTTATTTTCTTTATTTTCTATATTTTCTTTATTTTCTTTATTTTCTTTATTTTCTTTATTTTCTTTATTTTCTTTATTTTCTTTATTTTCTTTATTTTCTTTATTTTCTTTATTTTCTTTATTTTCTTTATTTTCTTTATTTTCTTTATTTTCTTTAATTCATCCAATTTATTTCGATTATTTGTGTGTAGAGCTTAGTGTTGAGTGAAGAAAGTTATTACCTGGCTGGGATTCGAACCGAGGTCCTCGGGGTTCGAGCAGAGTCTTACGCGGTCCGGCCATTGTAGATGTTCAAGAGAGATGGTTTATATGTGGTATATATAGTGCGCAAGCACGAGTGTACAATTAATTTTCTTTATTTTCTTTATTTTCTTTATTTTCTTTATTTTCTTTATTTTCTTTATTTTCTTTATTTTCTTTTTTTTCTTTTTTTTTCTTTTTTTTTCTTTTTTTTTCTTTTTTTTTCTTTTTTTTCTTTATTTTGTTTATTTTCTATATTTTCTATATTTTCTATATTTTCTATATTTTCTATATTCTCTTTATTTTCTTTATTTTCTTTATTTTCTTTATTTTCTTTATTTTCTTTATTTTCTTTATTTTCTTTATTTTCTTTATTTTCTTTATTTTCTTTATTTTCTTTATTTTCTTTATTTTCTTTATTTTCTTTATTTTCTTTATTTTCTTTATTTTCTTTATTTTCTTTATTTTCTTTAATTCATCCAATTTATTTCGATTATTTGTGTGTAGAGTTTAGTGTTGAGTGAAGAAAGTTATTACCTGGCTGGGATTCGAACCGAGGTCCTCGGGGTTCGAGCAGAGTCTTACGCGGTCCGGCCATTGTAGATGTTCAAGATAGATGGTTTATATGTGGTATATATAGTGCGCAAGCACGAGTGTACAATTAATTTTCTTTATTTTCTTTATTTTCTTTATTTTCTTTATTTTCTTTATTTTCTTTATTTTCTTTATTTTCTTTATTTTCTTTATTTTCTTTATTTTCTTTATTTTCTTTATTTTCTTTATTTTCTTTATTTTCTTTATTTTCTTTATTTTCTTTATTTTCTTTATTTTCTTTATTTTCTTTATTTTCTTTATTTTCTTTATTTTCTTTATTTTCTTTATTTTCTCTATTTTCTTTATTTTCTTTATTTTCTTTATTTTCTTTATTTTCTTTATTTTCTTTATTTTCTTTAATTCTTCCAATTTATTTCGATTATTTGTGTGTAGAGTTTAGTGTTGAGTGAAGAAAGTTATTACCTGGCTGGGATTCGAACCGAGGTCCTCGGGGTTCGAGCAGAGTCTTACGCGGTCCGGCCATTGTAGATGTTCAAGAGAGATGGTTTATATGTGGTATATATAGTGCGCAAGCACGAGTGTACAATTAATTTTCTTTATTTTCTTTATTTTCTTTATTTTCTTTATTTTCTTTATTTTCTTTATTTTCTTTATTTTCTTTATTTTCTTTATTTTCTTTATTTTCTTTATTTTCTTTATTTTCTTTATTTTCTTTATTTTCTTTATTTTCTTTATTTTCTTTAATTCATCCAATTTATTTCGATTATTTGTGTGTAGTGTTTAGTGTTGAGTGAAGAAAGTTATTACCTGGCTGGGATTCGAACCGAGGTCCTCGGGGTTCGAGCAGAGTCTTACGCGGTCCGGCCATTGTAGATGTTCAAGAGAGATGGTTTATATGTGGTATATATAGTGCGCAAGCACGAGTGTACAATTAATTTTCTTTATTTTCTTTATTTTCTTTATTTTCTTTATTTTCTTTATTTTCTTTATTTTCTTTATTTTCTTTATTTTCTTTATTTTCTTTATTTTCTATATTATCTTTATTTTCTTTATTTTCTTTATTTTCTTTATTTTCTTTATTTTCTTTATTTTCTTTATTTTCTTTATTTTCTTTATTTTCTTTATTTTCTTTATTTTCTTTATTTTCTTTATTTTCTTTATTTTCTTTATTTTCTTTATTTTCTTTATTTTCTTTATTTTCTTTATTTTCTTTATTTTCTTTATTTTCTTTATTTTCTTTATTTTCTTTAATTCATCCAATTTATTTCGATTATTTGTGTGTAGAGTTTAGTGTTGAGTGAAGAAAGTTATTACCTGGCTGGGATTCGAACCGAGGTCCTCGGGATTCGAGCAGAGTCTTACGCGGTCCGGCCATTGTAGATGTTCAAGAGAGATGGTTTATATGTGGTATATATAGTGCGCAAGCACGAGTGTACAATTAATTTTCTTTATTTTCTTTATTTTCTTTATTTTCTTTATTTTCTTTATTTTCTTTATTTTCTTTATTTTCTTTATTTTCTTTATTTTCTTTATTTTCTTTATTTTCTTTATTTTCTTTATTTTCTTTATTTTCTTTATTTTCTTTATTTTCTTTATTTTCTTTATTTTCTTTATTTTCTTTATTTTCTTTATTTTCTTTATTTTCTTTATTTTCTTTATTTTCTTTATTTTCTTTATTTTCTTTATTTTCTTTATTTTCTTTATTTTCTTTATTTTCTTTATTTTCTTTATTTTCTTTATTTTCTTTATTTTCTTTATTTTCTTTATTTTCTTTATTTTCTTTATTTTCTTTATTTTCTTTATTTTCTTTATTTTCTCTATTTTCTTTATTTTCTTTATTTTCTTTATTTTCTTTATTTTCTTTATTTTCTATATTTTCTTTAATTCTTCCAATTTATTTCGATTATTTGTGTGTAGAGTTTAGTGTTGAGTGAAGAAAGTTATTACCTGGCTGGGATTCGAACCGAGGTCCTCGGGGTTCGAGCAGAGTCTTACGCGGTCCGGCCATTGTAGATGTTCAAGAGAGATGGTTTATATGTGGTATATATAGTGCGCAAGCACGAGTGTACAATTAATTTTCTTTATTTTCTTTATTTTCTTTATTTTCTTTATTTTCTTTATTTTCTTTATTTTCTTTATTTTCTTTATTTTCTTTATTTTCTTTATTTTCTTTATTTTCTTTATTTTCTTTATTTTCTTTATTTTCTTTATTTTCTTTATTTTCTTTATTTTCTTTATTTTCTTTATTTTCTTTATTTTCTTTATTTTCTTTATTTTCTTTATTTTCTTTATTTTCTTTATTTTCTTTATTTTCTTTATTTTCTTTATTTTCTTTATTTTCTTTATTTTCTTTATTTTCTTTATTTTCTTTATTTTCTTTATTTTCTTTATTTTCTTTATTTTCTTTATTTTCTTTATTTTCTTTATTTTCTTTATTTTCTTTATTTTCATTAATTCATCCAATTTATTTCGATTATTTGTGTGTAGAGTTTAGTGTTGAGTGAAGAAAGTTATTACCTGGCTGGGATTCGAACCGAGGTCCTCGGGGTTCGAGCAGAGTCTTACGCGGTCCGGCCATTGTAGATGTTCAAGAGAGATGGTTTATATGTGGTATATATAGTGCGCAAGCACGAGTGTACAATTAATTTTCATTATTTTCTTTATTTTCTTTATTTTCTTTATTTTCTTTATTTTCTTTATTTTCTTTATTTTCTTTATTTTCTTTATTTTCTTTATTGTCTTTTTTTTCTTTATTTTCTTTATTTTCTTTATTTTCTTTATTTTCTATATTTTCTTTATTTTCTTTATTTTCTTTATTTTCTTTATTTTCTTTATTTTCTTTATTTTCTTTATTTTCTTTATTTTCTTTATTTTCTTTATTTTCTTTATTTTCTTTATTTTCTTTATTTTCTTTATTTTCTTTATTTTCTTTATTTTCTTTATTTTCTTTAATTCATCCAATTTATTTCGATTATTTGTGTGTAGAGCTTAGTGTTGAGTGAAGAAAGTTATTACCTGGCTGGGATTCGAACCGAGGTCCTCGGGGTTCGAGCAGAGTCTTACGCGGTCCGGCCATTGTAGATGTTCAAGAGAGATGGTTTATATGTGGTATATATAGTGCGCAAGCACGAGTGTACAATTAATTTTCTTTATTTTCTTTATTTTCTTTATTTTCTTTATTTTCTTTATTTTCTTTATTTTCTTTATTTTCTTTATTTTCTTTATTTTCTTTATTTTCTTTATTTTCTTTATTTTCTTTATTTTCTTTATTTTCTTTATTTTCTTTATTTTCTTTATTTTCTTTATTTTCTTTATTTTCTTTATTTTCTATATTTTCTTTATTTTCTTTATTTTCTTTAATTCATCCAATTTATTTCGATTATTTGTGTGTAGAGTTTAGTGTTGAGTGAAGAAAGTTATTACCTGGCCTGGATTCGAACCGAGGTCCTCGGGGTTCGAGCAGTTCGAGCAGAGTCTTACGCGGTCCGGCCATTGTAGATGTTCAAGAGAGATGGTTTATATGTGGTATATATAGTGCGCAAGCACGAGTGTACAATTAATTTTCTTTATTTTCTTTATTTTCTTTATTTTCTTTATTTTCTTTATTTTCTTTATTTTCTTTATTTTCTTTATTTTCTTTATTTTCTTTATTTTCTTTGTTTTCTTTATTTTCTTTATTTTCTTTATTTTCTTTATTTTCTTTATTTTCTTTATTTTCTTTATTTTCTTTATTTTCTTTATTTTCTTTATTTTCTTTATTTTCTTTATTTTCTTTATTTTCTTTATTTTCTTTATTTTCTTTATTTTCTTTATTTTCTTTATTTTCTTTGTTTTCTTTATTTTCTTTATTTTCTTTATTTTCTTTATTTTCTTTATTTTCTTTATTTTCTTTATTTTCTTTATTTTCTTGATTTTCTTTATTTTCTTTATTTTCTTTAATTTCTTTATTTTCTTTATTTTCTTTATTTTCTTTATTTTCTTTATTTTCTTTATTTTCTTTATTTTCTTTATTTTCTTTATTTTCTTTATTTTCTTTATTTTCTTTATTTTCTTTATTTTCTTTATTTTCTTTATTTTCTTTATTTTCTTTATTTTCTTTATTTTCTTTATTTTCTTTATTTTCTTTAATTCATCCAATTTATTTCGATTATTTGTGTGTAGAGTTTAGTGTTGAGTGAAGAAAGTTATTACCTGGCTGGGATTCGAACCGAGGTCCTCGGGGTTCGAGCAGAGTCTTACGCGGTCCGGACATTGAAGATGTTCAAGAGAGATGGTTTATATGTGGTATATATAGTGCGCAAGCACGAGTGTACAATTAATTTTCTTTATTTTCTATATTTTCTATATTTTCTTTATTTTCTTTATTTTCTTTATTTTCTTTATTTTCTTTATTTTCTTTATTTTCTTTATTTTCTTTATTTTCTTTATTTTCTTTATTTTCTTTATTTTCTTTATTTTCTTTATTTTCTTTATTTTCTTTATTTTCTTTATTTTCTTTATTTTCTTTATTTTCTTTATTTTCTTTATTTTCTTTATTTTCTTTATTTTCTTTATTTTCTTTATTTTCTTTATTTTCTTTATTTTCTTTATTTTCTTTATTTTCTTTATTTTCTTTATTTTCTTTATTTTCTTTATTTTCTTTATTTTCTTTATTTTCTTTAATTCATCCAATTTATTTCGATTATTTGTGTGTAGAGTTTAGTGTTGAGTGAAGAAAGTTATTACCTGGCTGGGATTCGAACCGAGGTCCTCGGGGTTCGAGCAGAGTCTTACGCGGTCCGGCCATTGTAGATGTTCAAGAGAGATGGTTTATATGTGGTATATATAGTGCGCAAGCACGAGTGTACAATTAATTTTCTTTATTTTCTTTATTTTCTTTATTTTCTTTATTTTCTTTATTTTCTTTATTTTCTTTATTTTCTTTATTTTCTTTATTTTCTTTAATTCATCCAATTTATTTCGATTATTTGTGTGTAGAGTTTAGTGTTGAGTGAAGAAAGTTATTACCTGGCTGGGATTCGAACCGAGGTCCTCGGGGTTCGAGCAGAGTCTTACGCGGTCCGGCCATTGTAGATGTTCAAGAGAGATGGTTTATATGTGGTATATATAGTGCGCAAGCACGAGTGTACAATTAATTTTCTTTATTTTCTTTATTTTCTTTATTTTCTTTATTTTCTTTATTTTCTTTATTTTCTTTATTTTCTTTATTTTCTTTATTTTCTTTATTTTCTTTATTTTCTTTATTTTCTTTATTTTCTTTATTTTCTTTATTTTCTTTATTTTCTTTATTTTCTTTATTTTCTTTATTTTCTTTATTTTCTATATTTTCTTTATTTTCTTTATTTTCTTTATTTTCTTTATTTTCTTTATTTTCTTTATTTTCTTTATTTTCTTTATTTTCTTTATTTTCTTTATTTGCTTTATTTTCTTTATTTTCTTTATTTTCTTTATTTTCTTTATTTTCTTTATTTTCTTTATTTTCTTTATTTTCTTTATTTTCTTTAATTCATCCAATTTATTTCGATTATTTGTGTGTAGAGTTTAGTGTTGAGTGAAGAAAGTTATTACCTGGCTGGGATTCGAACCGAGGTCCTCGGGATTCGAGCAGAGTCTTACGCGGTCCGGCCATTGTAGATGTTCAAGATAGATGGTTTATATGTGGTATATATAGTGCGCAAGCACGAGTGTACAATTAATTTTCTTTATTTTCTTTATTTTCTTTATTTTCTTTATTTTCTTTATTTTCTTTATTTTCTTTATTTTCTTTATTTTCTTTATTTTCTTTATTTTCTTTATTTTCTTTATTTTCTTTATTTTCTTTATTTTCTTTATTTTCTTTATTTTCTTTATTTTCTTTATTTTCTTTATTTTCTATATTTTCTTTATTTTCTTTATTTTCTTTATTTTCTTTATTTTCTTTATTTTCTCTATTTTCTTTATTTTCTTTATTTTCTTTATTTTCTTTATTTTCTTTATTTTCTTTATTTTCTTTAATTCTTCCAATTTATTTCGATTATTTGTGTGTAGAGTTTAGTGTTGAGTGAAGAAAGTTATTACCTGGCTGGGATTCGAACCGAGGTCCTCGGGGTTCGAGCAGAGTCTTACGCGGTCCGGCCATTGTAGATGTTCAAGAGAGATGGTTTATATGTGGTATATATAGTGCGCAAGCACGAGTGTACAATTAATTTTCTTTATTTTCTTTATTTTCTTTATTTTCTTTATTTTCTTTATTTTCTTTATTTTCTTTATTTTCTTTATTTTCTTTATTTTCTTTATTTTCTTTATTTTCTTTATTTTCTTTATTTTCTTTATTTTCTTTATTTTCTTTAATTCATCCAATTTATTTCGATTATTTGTGTGTAGAGTTTAGTGTTGAGTGAAGAAAGTTATTACCTGGCTGAGATTCGAACCGAGGTCCTCGGGGTTCGAGCAGAGTCTTACGCGGTCCGGCCATTGTAGATGTTCAAGAGAGATTGTTTATATGTGGTATATATAGTGCGCAAGCACGAGTGTACAATTAATTTTCTTTATTTTCTTTATTTTCTTTATTTTCTTTATTTTCTTTATTTTCTTTATTTTCTTTATTTTCTTTATTTTCTTTATTTTCTTTATTTTCTATATTATCTTTATTTTCTTTATTTTCTTTATTTTCTTTATTTTCTTTATTTTCTTTATTTTCTTTATTTTCTTTATTTTCTTTATTTTCTTTATTTTCTTTATTTTCTTTATTTTCTTTATTTTCTTTATTTTCTTTATTTTCTTTATTTTCTTTATTTTCTTTATTTTCTTTATTTTCTTTATTTTCTTTATTTTCTTTATTTTCTTTATTTTCTTTAATTCATCCAATTTATTTCGATTATTTGTGTGTAGAGTTTAGTGTTGAGTGAAGAAAGTTATTACCTGGCTGGGATTCGAACCGAGGTCCTCGGGATTCGAGCAGAGTCTTACGCGGTCCGGCCATTGTAGATGTTCAAGAGAGATGGTTTATATGTGGTATATATAGTGCGCAAGCACGAGTGTACAATTAATTTTCTTTATTTTCTTTATTTTCTTTATTTTCTTTATTTTCTTTATTTTCTTTATTTTCTTTATTTTCTTTATTTTCTTTATTTTCTTTATTTTCTTTATTTTCTTTATTTTCTTTATTTTCTTTATTTTCTTTATTTTCTTTATTTTCTTTATTTTCTTTATTTTCTTTATTTTCTTTATTTTCTTTATTTTCTTTATTTTCTTTATTTTCTTTATTTTCTTTATTTTCTTTATTTTCTTTATTTTCTTTATTTTCTTTATTTTCTTTATTTTCTTTATTTTCTTTATTTTCTTTATTTTCTTTATTTTCTTTATTTTCTTTATTTTCTTTATTTTCTTTAATTCTTCCAATTTATTTCGATTATTTGTGTGTAGAGTTTAGTGTTGAGTGAAGAAAGTTATTACCTGGCTGGGATTCGAACCGAGGTCCTCGGGGTTCGAGCAGAGTCTTACGCGGTCCGGCCATTGTAGATGTTCAAGAGAGATGGTTTATATGTGGTATATATAGTGCGCAAGCACGAGTGTACAATTAATTTTCTTTATTTTCTTTATTTTCTTTATTTTCTTTATTTTCTTTATTTTCTTTATTTTCTTTATTTTCTTTATTTTCTTTATTTTCTTTATTTTCTTTATTTTCTCTATTTTCTTTATTTTCTTTATTTTCTTTATTTTCTTTATTTTCTTTATTTTCTTTATTTTCTTTAATTCTTCCAATTTATTTCGATTATTTGTGTGTAGAGTTTAGTGTTGAGTGAAGAAAGTTATTACCTGGCTGGGATTCGAACCGAGGTCCTCGGGGTTCGAGCAGAGTCTTACGCGGTCCGGCCATTGTAGATGTTCAAGAGAGATGGTTTATATGTGGTATATATAGTGCGCAAGCACGAGTGTACAATTAATTTTCTTTATTTTCTTTATTTTCTTTATTTTCTTTATTTTCTTTATTTTCTTTATTTTCTTTATTTTCTTTATTTTCTTTATTTTCTTTATTTTCTTTATTTTCTTTATTTTCTTTATTTTCTTCATTTTCTTTATTTTCTTTAATTCATCCAATTTATTTCGATTATTTGTGTGTAGAGTTTAGTGTTGAGTGAAGAAAGTTATTACCTGGCTGGGATTCGAACCGAGGTCCTCGGGGTTCGAGCAGAGTCTTACGCGGTCCGGCCATTGTAGATGTTCAAGAGAGATGGTTTATATGTGGTATATATAGTGCGCAAGCACGAGTGTACAATTAATTTTCTTTATTTTCTTTATTTTCTTTATTTTCTTTATTTTCTTTATTTTCTTTATTTTCTTTATTTTCTTTATTTTCTTTATTTTCTTTATTTTCTTTATTTTCTTTATTTTCTTTATTTTCTTTATTTTCTTTATTTTCTTTATTTTCTTTATTTTCTTTATTTTCTTTATTTTCTATATTTTCTTTATTTTCTTTATTTTCTTTATTTTCTTTATTTTCTTTATTTTCTTTATTTTCTTTATTTTCTTTATTTTCTTTATTTTCTTTATTTTCTTTATTTGCTTTATTTTCTTTATTTTCTTTATTTTCTTTATTTTCTTTATTTTCTTTATTTTCTTTATTTTCTTTATTTTCTTTAATTCATCCAATTTATTTCGATTATTTGTGTGTAGAGTTTAGTGTTGAGTGAAGAAAGTTATTACCTGGCTGGGATTCGAACCGAGGTCCTCGGGGTTCGAGCAGAGTCTTACGCGGTCCGGCCATTGTAGATGTTCAAGATAGATGGTTTATATGTGGTATATATAGTGCGCAAGCACGAGTGTACAATTAATTTTCTTTATTTTCTTTATTTTCTTTATTTTCTTTATTTTCTTTATTTTCTTTATTTTCTTTATTTTCTTTATTTTCTTTATTTTCTTTATTTTCTTTATTTTCTTTATTTTCTTTATTTTCTTTATTTTCTTTATTTTCTTTATTTTCTTTATTTTCTTTATTTTCTTTATTTTCTTTATTTTCTTTATTTTCTTTATTTTCTTTATTTTCTTTATTTTCTTTATTTTCTTTATTTTCTCTATTTTCTTTATTTTCTTTATTTTCTTTATTTTCTTTATTTTCTTTATTTTCTTTAATTCTTCCAATTTATTTCGATTATTTGTGTGTAGAGTTTAGTGTTGAGTGAAGAAAGTTATTACCTGGCTGGGATTCGAACCGAGGTCCTCGGGGTTCGAGCAGAGTCTTACGCGGTCCGGCCATTGTAGATGTTCAAGAGAGATGGTTTATATGTGGTATATATAGTGCGCAAGCACGAGTGTACAATTAATTTTCTTTATTTTCTTTATTTTCTTTATTTTCTTTATTTTCTTTATTTTCTTTATTTTCTTTATTTTCTTTATTTTCTTTATTTTCTTTATTTTCTTTATTTTCTTTATTTTCTTTATTTTCTTTATTTTCTTTATTTTCTTTATTTTCTTTAATTCATCCAATTTATTTCGATTATTTGTGTGTAGAGTTTAGTGTTGAGTGAAGAAAGTTATTACCTGGCTGGGATTCGAACCGAGGTCCTCGGGGTTCGAGCAGAGTCTTACGCGGTCCGGCCATTGTAGATGTTCAAGAGAGATGGTTTATATGTGGTATATATAGTGCGCAAGCACGAGTGTACAATTAATTTTCTTTATTTTCTTTATTTTCTTTATTTTCTTTATTTTCTTTATTTTCTTTATTTTCTTTATTTTCTTTATTTTCTTTATTTTCTTTATTTTCTATATTATCTTTATTTTCTTTATTTTCTTTATTTTCTTTATTTTCTTTATTTTCTTTATTTTCTTTATTTTCTTTATTTTCTTTATTTTCTTTATTTTCTTTATTTTCTTTATTTTCTTTATTTTCTTTATTTTCTTTATTTTCTTTATTTTCTTTATTTTCTTTATTTTCTTTATTTTCTTTATTTTCTTTATTTTCTTTATTTTCTTTATTTTCTTTATTTTCTTTATTTTCTTTAATTCATCCAATTTATTTCGATTATTTGTGTGTAGAGTTTAGTGTTGAGTGAAGAAAGTTATTACCTGGCTGGGATTCGAACCGAGGTCCTCGGGATTCGAGCAGAGTCTTACGCGGTCCGGCCATTGTAGATGTTCAAGAGAGATGGTTTATATGTGGTATATATAGTGCGCAAGCACGAGTGTACAATTAATTTTCTTTATTTTCTTTATTTTCTTTATTTTCTTTATTTTCTTTATTTTCTTTATTTTCTTTATTTTCTTTATTTTCTTTATTTTCTTTATTTTCTTTAATTCATCCAATTTATTTCGATTATTTGTGTGTAGAGTTTAGTGTTGAGTGAAGAAAGTTATTACCTGGCTGGGATTCGAACCGAGGTCCTCGGGGTTCGAGCAGAGTCTTACGCGGTCCGGCCATTGTAGATGTTCAAGAGAGATGGTTTATATGTGGTATATATAGTGCGCAAGCACGAGTGTACAATTAATTTTCTTTATTTTCTTTATTTTCTTTATTTTCTTTATTTTCTTTATTTTCTTTATTTTCTTTATTTTCTTTATTTTCTTTATTTTCTTTATTTTCTTTATTTTCTATATTATCTTTATTTTCTTTATTTTCTTTATTTTCTTTATTTTCTTTATTTTCTTTATTTTCTTTATTTTCTTTATTTTCTTTATTTTCTTTATTTTCTTTATTTTCTTTATTTTCTTTATTTTCTTTATTTTCTTTATTTTCTTTATTTTCTTTATTTTCTTTATTTTCTTTATTTTCTTTATTTTCTTTATTTTCTTTATTTTCTTTATTTTCTTTATTTTCTTTAATTCATCCAATTTATTTCGATTATTTGTGTGTAGAGTTTAGTGTTGAGTGAAGAAAGTTATTACCTGGCTGGGATTCGAACCGAGGTCCTCGGGGTTCGAGCAGAGTCTTACGCGGTCCGGCCATTGTAGATGTTCAAGAGAGATGGTTTATATGTGGTATATATAGTGCGCAAGCACGAGTGTACAATTAATTTTCTTTATTTTCTTTATTTTCTTTATTTTCTTTATTTTCTTTATTCTCTTTATTTTCTTTATTTTCTTTATTTTCTTTATTTTCTTTATTTTCTTTATTTTCTTTATTTTCTTTATTTTCTTTATTTTCTTTATTTTCTTTATTTTCTTTATTTTCTTTATTTTCTTTATTTTCTTTATTTTCTTTATTTTCTTTATTTTCTTTATTTTCTTTATTTTCTTTATTTTCTTTATTTTCTTTATTTTCTTTATTTTCTTTATTTTCTTTATTTTCTTTATTTTCTTTATTTTCTTTATTTTCTTTATTTTCTTTATTTTCTTTATTTTCTTTATTTTCTTTAATTCTTCCAATTTATTTCGATTATTTGTGTGTAGAGTTTAGTGTTGAGTGAAGAAAGTTATTACCTGGCTGGGATTCGAACCGAGGTCCTCGGGGTTCGAGCAGAGTCTTACGCGGTCCGGCCATTGTAGATGTTCAAGAGAGATGGTTTATATGTGGTATATATAGTGCGCAAGCACGAGTGTACAATTAATTTTCTTTATTTTCTTTATTTTCTTTATTTTCTTTATTTTCTTTATTTTCTTTATTTTCTTTATTTTCTTTATTTTCTTTATTTTCTTTATTTTCTTTATTTTCTTTATTTTCTTTATTTTCTTTATTTTCTTTATTTTCTTTATTTTCTTTATTTTCTTTATTTTCTTTATTTTCTTTATTTTCTTTATTTTCTTTATTTTCTTTATTTTCTTTATTTTCTTTATTTTCTTTATTTTCTTTATTTTCTTTATTTTCTTTATTTTCTTTATTTTCTTTATTTTCTTTATTTTCTTTATTTTCTATATTTTCTTTATTTTCTTTAATTCATCCAATTTATTTCGATTATTTGTGTGTAGAGTTTAGTGTTGAGTGAAGAAAGTTATTACCTGGCTGGGATTCGAAAAGAGGTCCTCGGGGTTCGAGCAGAGTCTTACGCGGTCCGGCCATTGTAGATGTTCAAGAGAGATGGTTTATATGTGGTATATATAGTGCGCAAGCACGAGTGTACAATTAATTTTCTTTATTTTCTTTATTTTCTTTATTTTCTTTATTTTCTTTATTTTCTTTATTTTCTTTATTTTCTATATTTTCTTTATTTTCTTTATTTTCTTTATTTTCTTTATTTTCTTTATTTTCTTTATTTTCTTTATTTTCTTGATTTTCTTTATTTTCATTATTTTCTTTATTTTCTTTATTTTCTTTATTTTCTTTATTTTCTTTATTTTCTTTATTTTCTTTATTTTCTTTATTTTCTTTAATTCATCCAATTTATTTCGATTATTTGTGTGTAGAGTTTAGTGTTGAGTGAAGAAAGTTATTACCTGGCTGGGATTCGAACCGAGGTCCTCGGGGTTCGAGCAGAGTCTTACACGGTCCGGCCATTGTAGATGTTCAAGAGAGATGGTTTATATGTGGTATATATAGTGCGCAAGCACGAGTGTACAATTAATTTTCTTTATTTTCTTGATTTTCTTTATTTTCTTTATTTTCTTTATTTTCTTTATTTTCTTTATTTTCTTTATTTTCTTTATTTTCTTTATTTTCTTTATTTTCTTTATTTTCTTTATTTTCTTTATTTTCTTTATTTTCTTTATTTTCTTTATTTTCTTTATTTTCTTTATTTTCTTTATTTTCTTTATTTTCTTTATTTTCTTTATTTTCTTTAATTCATCCAATTTATTTCGATTATTTGTGTGTAGAGTTTAGTGTTGAGTGAAAAAAGTTATTACCTGGCTGGGATTCGAACCGAGGTCCTCGGGGTTCGAGCAGAGTCTTACGCGGTCCGGCCATTGTAGATGTTCAAGAGAGATGGTTTATATGTGGTATATATAGTGCGCAAGCACGAGTGTACAATTAATTTTCTTTATTTTCTTTATTTTCTTTATTTTCTTTATTTTCTTTATTTTCTTTATTTTCTTTATTTTCCTTATTTTCTTTATTTTCTTTATTTTCTTTATTTTCTTTATTTTCTTTATTTTCTTTATTTTCTTTATTTTCTTTATTTTCTTTATTTTCTTTATTTTCTTTATATTCTTTATTTTCTTTATTTTCTTTATTTTCTTTATTTTCTTTATTTTCTTTATTTTCTTTATTTTCTTTATTTTCTTTATTTTCTTTATTTTCTTTATTTTCTTTATTTTCTTTATTTTCTTTATTTTCTTTATTTTCTTTATTTTCTTTATTTTCTTTATTTTCTTTATTTTCTTTATTTTCTTTATTTTCTTTATTTTCTTTATTTTCTTTATTTTCTTTATTTTCTTTATTTTCTTTATTTTCTTTATTTTCTTTATTTTCTTTATTTTCTTTATTTTCTTTATTTTCTTTTTTTTCTTTTTTTTCTTTATTTTCTTTATTTTCTTTATTTTCTTTATTTTCTTTATTTTCTTTATTTTCTTTATTTTCTTTATTTTCTTTATTTTCTTTATTTTCTTTATTTTCTTTATTTTCTTTATTTTCTTTATTTTCTTTATTTTCTTTATTTTCTTTATTTTCTTTATTTTCTTTATTTTCTTTATTTTCTTTATTTTCTTTATTTTCTTTATTTTCTTTTTTTTCTTTTTTTTCTTTTTTTTCTTTATTTTCTTTATTTTCTTTATTTTCTTTATTTTCTATATTTTCTATATTTTCTATATTTTCTTTATTTTCTTTATTTTCTTTATTTTCTTTATTTTCTTTATTTTCTTTATTTTCTTTATTTTCTTTATTTTCTTTATTTTCTTTATTTTCTTTATTTTCTTTATTTTCTTTATTTTCTTTATTTTCTTTATTTTCTTTATTTTCTTTATTTTCTTTATTTTCTTTATTTTCTTTAATTCATCCAATTTATTTCGATTATTTGTGTGTAGAGTTTAGTGTTGAGTGAAGAAAGTTATTACCTGGCTGGGATTCGAACCGAGGTCCTCGGGGTTCGAGCAGAGTCTTACGCGGTCCGGCCATTGTAGATGTTCAAGAGAGATGGTTTATATGTGGTATATATAGTGCGCAAGCACGAGTGTACAATTAATTTTCTTTATTTTCTTTATTTTCTTTATTTTCTTTATTTTCTTTATTTTCTTTATTTTCTTTATTTTCTTTATTTTCTTTATTTTCTTTATTTTCTTTATTTTCTTTATTTTCTTTATTTTCTTTATTTTCTTTATTTTCTTTATTTTCTTTATTTTCTTTATTTTCTTTATTTTCTTTATTTTCTTTATTTTCTTTATTTTCTTTATTTTCTTTATTTTCTTTATTTTCTTTATTTTCTTTATTTTCTTTATTTTCTTTATTTTCTTTATTTTCTTTATTTTCTTTATTTTCTTTATTTTCTTTATTTTCTTTATTTTCTTTATTTTCTTTATTTTCTTTATTTTCTTTATTTTCTTTATTTTCTTTATTTTCTTTATTTTCTTTATTTTCTTTATTTTCTTTATTTTCTTTATTTTCTTTATTTTCTTTATTTTCTTTATTTTCTTTATTTTCTTTATTTTCTTTATTTTCTTTATTTTCTTTATTTTCTTTATTTTCTTTATTTTCTTTAATTCATCCAATTTGATTCGATTATTTGTGTGTAGAGTTTAGTGTTGAGTGAAGAAAGTTATTACCTGGCTGGGATTCGAACCGAGGTCCTCGGGGTTCGAGCAGAGTCTTACGCGGTCCGGCCATTGTAGATGATCAAGAGAGATGTTTTATATGTGGTATATATAGTGCGCAAGCACGAGTGTACAATTAATTTTCTTTATTTTCTTTATTTTCTTTATTTTCTATATTTTCTATATTTTCTTTATTTTCTTTATTTTCTTTATTTTCTTTATTTTCTTTATTTTCTTTATTTTCTATATTTTCTATATTTTCTTTATTTTCTTTATTTTCTTTATTTTCTTTATTTTCTTTATTTTCTTTATTTTCTTTATTTTCTTTATTTTCTTTATTTTCTTTATTTTCTTTATTTTCTTTATTTTCTTTATTTTCTTTATTTTCTTTATTTTCTTTATTTTCTTTAATTCATCCACTTTGATTCGATTATTTGTGTGTAGAGTTTAGTGTTGAGTGAAGAAAGTTATTACCTGGCTGGGATTCGAACCGAGGTCCTCGGGGCTCGAGCAGAGTCTTACGCGGTCCGGCCATTGTAGATGATCAAGAGAGATGTTTTATATGTGGTATATATAGTGCGCAAGCACGAGTGTACAATTAATTTTCTTTATTTTCTTTATTTTCTTTATTTTCTTTATTTTCTTTATTTTCTTTATTTTCTTTATTTTCTTTATTTTCTATATTTTCTATATTTTCTTTATTTTCTTTATTTTCTTTATTTTCTTTATTTTCTTTATTTTCTTGATTTTCTTTATTTTCTTTATTTTCTTTATTTTCTTTATTTTCTTTATTTTCTTTATTTTCTTTATTTTCTTTAATTCATCCAATTTATTTCGATTATTTGTGTGTAGAGTTTAGTGTTGAGTGAAGAAAGTTATTACCTGGCTGGGATTCGAACCGAGGTCCTCGGGGTTCGAGCAGAGTCTTACACGGTCCGGCCATTGTAGATGTTCAAGAGAGATGGTTTATATGTGGTATATATAGTGCGCAAGCACGAGTGTACAATTAATTTTCATTATTTTCTTTATTTTCTTTATTTTCTTTATTTTCTTTATTTTCTTTATTTTCTTTATTTTCTTTATTTTCTTTATTTTCTTTATTTTCTTTATTTTCTTTATTTTCTTTATTTTCTTTATTTTCTTTATTTTCTTTATTTTCTTTATTTTCTTTATTTTCTTTATTTTCTTTATTTTCTTTATTTTCTTTATTTTCTTTATTTTCTTTAATTCATCCAATTTATTTCGATTATTTGTGTGTAGAGTTTAGTGTTGAGTGAAAAAAGTTATTACCTGGCTGGGATTCGAACCGAGGTCCTCGGGGTTCGAGCAGAGTCTTACGCGGTCCGGCCATTGTAGATGTTCAAGAGAGATGGTTTATATGTGGTATATATAGTGCGCAAGCACGAGTGTACAATTAATTTTCTTTATTTTCTTTATTTTCTTTATTTTCTTTATTTTCTTTATTTTCTTTATTTTCTTTATTTTCTTTATTTTCTTTATTTTCTTTATTTTCTTTATTTTCTTTATTTTCTTTATTTTCTTTATTTTCTTTATTTTCTTTATTTTCTTTATTTTCTTTATTTTCTTTATTTTCTTTATTTTCTTTATTTTCTTTATTTTCTTTATTTTCTTTATTTTCTTTATTTTCTTTATTTTCTTTATTTTCTTTATTTTCTTTATTTTCTTTATTTTCTTTATTTTCTTTATTTTCTTTATTTTCTTTATTTTCTTTATTTTCTTTTTTTTCTTTTTTTTCTTTTTTTTCTTTATTTTCTTTATTTTCTTTATTTTCTTTATTTTCTATATTTTCTATATTTTCTATATTTTCTTTATTTTCTTTATTTTCTTTATTTTCTTTATTTTCTTTATTTTCTTTATTTTCTTTATTTTCTTTATTTTCTTTATTTTCTTTATTTTCTTTATTTTCTTTATTTTCTTTATTTTCTTTATTTTCTTTATTTTCTTTATTTTCTTTATTTTCTTTAATTCATCCAATTTATTTCGATTATTTGTGTGTAGAGTTTAGTGTTGAGTGAAGAAAGTTATTACCTGGCTGGGATTCGAACCGAGGTCCTCGGGGTTCGAGCAGAGTCTTACGCGGTCCGGCCATTGTAGATGTTCAAGAGAGATGGTTTATATGTGGTATATATAGTGCGCAAGCACGAGTGTACAATTAATTTTCTTTATTTTCTTTATTTTCTTTATTTTCTTTATTTTCTTTATTTTCTTTATTTTCTTTATTTTCTTTATTTTCTTTATTTTCTTTATTTTCTTTATTTTCTTTATTTTCTTTATTTTCTTTATTTTCTTTATTTTCTTTATTTTCTTTATTTTCTTTATTTTCTTTATTTTCTTTATTTTCTTTATTTTCTTTATTTTCTTTATTTTCTTTATTTTCTTTATTTTCTTTATTTTCTTTATTTTCTTTATTTTCTTTATTTTCTTTATTTTCTTTATTTTCTTTATTTTCTTTATTTTCTTTATTTTCTTTATTTTCTTTATTTTCTTTATTTTCTTTATTTTCTTTATTTTCTTTATTTTCTTTATTTTCTTTATTTTCTTTATTTTCTTTAATTCATCCAATTTGATTCGATTATTTGTGTGTAGAGTTTAGTGTTGAGTGAAGAAAGTTATTACCTGGCTGGGATTCGAACCGAGGTCCTCGGGGTTCGAGCAGAGTCTTACGCGGTCCGGCCATTGTAGATGATCAAGAGAGATGTTTTATATGTGGTATATATAGTGCGCAAGCACGAGTGTACAATTAATTTTCTTTATTTTCTTTATTTTCTTTATTTTCTATATTTTCTATATTTTCTTTATTTTCTTTATTTTCTTTATTTTCTTTATTTTCTTTATTTTCTTTATTTTCTATATTTTCTATATTTTCTTTATTTTCTTTATTTTCTTTATTTTCTTTATTTTCTTTATTTTCTTTATTTTCTTTATTTTCTTTATTTTCTTTATTTTCTTTATTTTCTTTATTTTCTTTATTTTCTTTATTTTCTTTATTTTCTTTATTTTCTTTATTTTCTTTATTTTCTTTATTTTCTTTATTTTCTTTAATTCATCCAATTTGATTCGATTATTTGTGTGTAGAGTTTAGTGTTGAGTGAAGAAAGTTATTACCTGGCTGGGATTCGAACCGAGGTCCTCGGGGTTCGAGCAGAGTCTTACGCGGTCCGGCCATTGTAGATGATCAAGAGAGATGTTTTATATGTGGTATATATAGTGCGCAAGCACGAGTGTACAATTAATTTTCTTTATTTTCTTTATTTTCTTTATTTTCTATATTTTCTATATTTTCTTTATTTTCTTTATTTTCTTTATTTTCTTTATTTTCTTTATTTTCTTTATTTTCTATATTTTCTATATTTTCTTTATTTTCTTTATTTTCTTTATTTTCTTTATTTTCTTTATTTTCTTTATTTTCTTTATTTTCTTTATTTTCTTTATTTTCTTTATTTTCTTTATTTTCTTTATTTTCTTTATTTTCTTTATTTTCTTTATTTTCTTTATTTTCTTTAATTCATCCAATTTGATTCGATTATTTGTGTGTAGAGTTTAGTGTTGAGTGAAGAAAGTTATTACCTGGCTGGGATTCGAACCGAGGTCCTCGGGGCTCGAGCAGAGTCTTACGCGGTCCGGCCATTGTAGATGATCAAGAGAGATGTTTTATATGTGGTATATATAGTGCGCAAGCACGAGTGTACAATTAATTTTCTTTATTTTCTTTATTTTCTTTATTTTCTTTATTTTCTTTATTTTCTTTATTTTCTTTATTTTCTTTATTTTCTTTATTTTCTTTATTTTCTTTATTTTCTTTATTTTCTTTATTTTCTTTATTTTCTTTATTTTCTTTATTTTCTTTAATTCATCCAATTTATTTCGATTATTTGTGTGTAGAGTTTAGTGTTGAGTGAAGAAAGTTATTACCTGGCTGGGATTCGAACCGAGGTCCTCGGGGTTCGAGCAGAGTCTTACACGGTCCGGCCATTGTAGATGTTCAAGAGAGATGGTTTATATGTGGTATATATAGTGCGCAAGCACGAGTGTACAATTAATTTTCATTATTTTCTTGATTTTCTTTATTTTCTTTATTTTCTTTATTTTCTTTATTTTCTTTATTTTCTTTATTTTCTTTATTTTCTTTATTTTCTTTATTTTCTTTATTTTCTTTATTTTCTTTATTTTCTTTATTTTCTTTATTTTCTTTATTTTCTTTATTTTCTTTATTTTCTTTATTTTCTTTATTTTCTTTATTTTCTTTATTTTCTTTATTTTCTTTAATTCATCCAATTTATTTCGATTATTTGTGTGTAGAGTTTAGTGTTGAGTGAAAAAAGTTATTACCTGGCTGGGATTCGAACCGAGGTCCTCGGGGTTCGAGCAGAGTCTTACGCGGTCCGGCCATTGTAGATGTTCAAGAGAGATGGTTTATATGTGGTATATATAGTGCGCAAGCACGAGTGTACAATTAATTTTCTTTATTTTCTTTATTTTCTTTATTTTCTTTATTTTCTTTATTTTCTTTATTTTCTTTATTTTCTTTATTTTCTTTATTTTCTTTATTTTCTTCATTTTCTTTATTTTCTTTATTTTCTTTATTTTCTTTATTTTCTTTATTTTCTTTATTTTCTTTATTTTCTTTATTTTCTTTATTTTCTTTATTTTCTTTATTTTCTTTATTTTCTTTATTTTCTTTATTTTCTTTATTTTCTTTATTTTCTTTATTTTCTTTATTTTCTTTATTTTCTTTATTTTCTTTATTTTCTTTATTTTCTTTATTTTCTTTATTTTCTTTATTTTCTTTATTTTCTTTATTTTCTTTTTTTTCTTTTTTTTCTTTTTTTTCTTTATTTTCTTTATTTTCTTTATTTTCTTTATTTTCTATATTTTCTATATTTTCTATATTTTCTTTATTTTCTATATTTTCTTTATTTTCTTTATTTTCTTTATTTTCTTTATTTTCTTTATTTTCTTTATTTTCTTTATTTTCTTTATTTTCTTTATTTTCTTTATTTTCTTTATTTTCTTTATTTTCTTTATTTTCTTTAATTCATCCAATTTATTTCGATTATTTGTGTGTAGAGTTTAGTGTTGAGTGAAGAAAGTTATTACCTGGCTGGGATTCGAACCGAGGTCCTCGGGGTTCGAGCAGAGTCTTACGCGGTCCGGCCATTGTAGATGTTCAAGAGAGATGGTTTATATGTGGTATATATAGTGCGCAAGCACGAGTGTACAATTAATTTTCTTTATTTTCTTTATTTTCTTTATTTTCTTTATTTTCTTTATTTTCTTTATTTTCTTTATTTTCTTTATTTTCTTTATTTTCTTTATTTTCTTTATTTTCTTTATTTTCTTTATTTTCTTTATTTTCTTTATTTTCTTTATTTTCTTTATTTTCTTTATTTTCTTTATTTTCTTTATTTTCTTTATTTTCTTTATTTTCTTTATTTTCTTTATTTTCTTTATTTTCTTTATTTTCTTTATTTTCTTTATTTTCTTTATTTTCTTTATTTTCTTTATTTTCTTTATTTTCTTTATTTTCTTTATTTTCTTTATTTTCTTTATTTTCTTTATTTTCTTTATTTTCTTTATTTTCTTTATTTTCTTTATTTTCTTTATTTTCTTTATTTTCTTTATTTTCTTAATTTTCTTAATTTTCTTAATTTTCTTTATTTTCTTTATTTTCTTTATTTTCTTTATTTTCTTTATTTTCTTTATTTTCTTTATTTTCTTTATTTTCTTTATTTTCTTTATTTTCTTTATTTTCTTTATTTTCTTTATTTTCTTTATTTTCTTTATTTTCTTTATTTTCTTTATTTTCTTTATTTTCTTTATTTTCTTTAATTCATCCAATTTGATTCGATTATTTGTGTGTAGAGTTTAGTGTTGAGTGAAGAAAGTTATTACCTGGCTGGGATTCGAACCGAGGTCCTCGGGGTTCGAGCAGAGTCTTACGCGGTCCGGCCATTGTAGATGATCAAGAGAGATGTTTTATATGTGGTATATATAGTGCGCAAGCACGAGTGTACAATTAATTTTCTTTATTTTCTTTATTTTCTTTATTTTCTATATTTTCTATATTTTCTTTATTTTCTTTATTTTCTTTATTTTCTTTATTTTCTTTATTTTCTTTATTTTCTTTATTTTCTATATTTTCTATATTTTCTTTATTTTCTTTATTTTCTTTATTTTCTTTATTTTCTTTATTTTCTTTATTTTCTTTATTTTCTTTATTTTCTTTATTTTCTTTATTTTCTTTATTTTCTTTATTTTCTTTATTTTCTTTATTTTCTTTATTTTCTTTATTTTCTTTATTTTCTTTATTTTCTTTATTTTCTTTATTTTCTTTATTTTCTTTATTTTCTTTATTTTCTTTAATTCATCCAATTTGATTCGATTATTTGTGTGTAGAGTTTAGTGTTGAGTGAAGAAAGTTATTACCTGGCTGGGATTCGAACCGAGGTCCTCGGGGCTCGAGCAGAGTCTTACGCGGTCCGGCCATTGTAGATGATCAAGAGAGATGTTTTATATGTGGTATATATAGTGCGCAAGCACGAGTGTACAATTAATTTTCTTTATTTTCTTTATTTTCTTTATTTTCTTTATTTTCTTTATTTTCTTTATTTTCTTTGTTTTCTATATTTTCTTTATTTTCTTTATTTTCTTTATTTTCTTTATTTTCTTTATTTTCTTTATTTTCTTGATTTTCTTGATTTTCTTGATTTTCTTGATTTTCTTTATTTTCTTTATTTTCTTTATTTTCTTTATTTTCTTTATTTTCTTTATTTTCTTTATTTTCTTGATTTTCTTGATTTTCTTTATTTTCTTTATTTTCTTTATTTTCTTTATTTTCTTTATTTTCTTTATTTTCTTTATTTTCTTTATTTTCTTTATTTTCTATATTTTCTTTAATTCATCCAATTTATTTCGATTATTTGTGTGTAGAGTTTAGTGTTGAGTGAAGAAAGTTATTACCTGGCTGGGATTCGAACCGAGGTCCTCGGGGTTCGAGCAGAGTCTTACACGGTCCGGCCATTGTAGATGTTCAAGAGAGATGGTTTATATGTGGTATATATAGTGCGCAAGCACGAGTGTACAATTAATTTTCTTTATTTTCTTTATTTTCTTTATTTTCTTTATTTTCTTTATTTTCTTTATTTTCTTTATTTTCTTTATTTTCTTTATTTTCTTTATTTTCTTTATTTTCTTTATTTTCTTTATTTTCTTTATTTTCTTTATTTTCTTTATTTTCTTTATTTTCTTTATTTTCTTTATTTTCTTTAATTCATCCAATTTATTTCGATTATTTGTGTGTAGAGTTTAGTGTTGAGTGAAAAAAGTTATTACCTGGCTGGGATTCGAACCGAGGTCCTCGGGGTTCGAGCAGAGTCTTACGCGATCCGGCCATTGTAGATGTTCAAGAGAGATGGTTTATATGTGGTATATATAGTGCGCAAGCACGAGTGTACAATTAATTTTCTTTATTTTCTTTATTTTCTTTATTTTCTTTATTTTCTTTATTTTCTTTATTTTCTTTATTTTCTTTTTTTTCTTTATTTTCTTTATTTTCTTTATTTTCTTTATTTTCTTTATTTTCTTTATTTTCTTTATTTTCTTTATTTTCTTTATTTTCTTTATTTTCTTTATTTTCTTTATTTTCTTTATTTTCTTTATTTTCTTTATTTTCTTTATTTTCTTTATTTTCTTTATTTTCTTTATTTTCTTTATTTTCTTTATTTTCTTTATTTTCTTTATTTTCTTTATTTTCTTTATTTTCATTATTTTCTTTATTTTCTTTATTTTCTTTATTTTCTTTATTTTCTTTATTTTCTTTATTTTCTTTATTTTCTTTATTTTCTTTATTTTCTTTATTTTCTTTATTTTCTTTATTTTCTTTATTTTCTTTATTTTCTTTATTTTCTTTATTTTCTTTATTTTCTTTATTTTCTTTATTTTCTTTATTTTCTTTATTTTCTTTATTTTCTTTATTTTCTTTATTTTCTTTATTTTCTTTATTTTCTTTATTTTCTTTATTTTCTTTACTTTCTTTATTTTCTTTATTTTCTTTATTTTCTTTATTTTCTTTATTTTCTTTATTTTCTTTATTTTCTTTATTTTCTTTATTTTCTTTATTTTCTTTATTTTCTTTTTTTTCTTTTTTTTCTTTTTTTTCTTTATTTTCTTTATTTTCTTTATTTTCTTTATTTTCTATATTTTCTATATTTTCTATATTTTCTTTATTTTCTTTATTTTCTTTATTTTCTTTATTTTCTTTATTTTCTTTATTTTCTTTATTTTCTTTATTTTCTTTATTTTCTTTATTTTCTTTATTTTCTTTAATTCATCCAATTTGATTCGATTATTTGTGTGTAGAGTTTAGTGTTGAGTGAAGAAAGTTATTACCTGGCTGGGATTCGAACCGAGGTCCTCGGGGTTCGAGCAGAGTCTTACGCGGTCCGGCCATTGTAGATGATCAAGAGAGATGTTTTATATGTGGTATATATAGTGCGCAAGCACGAGTGTACAATTAATTTTCTTTATTTTCTTTATTTTCTTTATTTTCTTTATTTTCTTTATTTTCTTTATTTTCTTTATTTTCTTTATTTTCTTTATTTTCTTTATTTTCTTTATTTTCTTTATTTTCTTTATTTTCTTTATTTTCTTTATTTTCTTTATTTTCTATATTTTCTTTATTTTCTTTATTTTCTTTATTTTCTTTATTTTCTTTATTTTCTTTATTTTCTTTATTTTCTTTATTTTCTTTATTTTCTTTATTTTCTTTATTTTCTTTATTTTCTTTATTTTCTTTATTTTCTTTATTTTCTTTATTTTCTTTATTTTCTTTATTTTCTTTATTTTCTTTATTTTCTTTATTTTCTTTATTTTCTTTATTTTCTTTATTTTCTTTATTTTCTTTATTTTCTTTATTTTCTTTATTTTCTTTATTTTCTTTATTTTCTTTATTTTCTTTATTTTCTTTATTTTCTTTATTTTCTTTATTTTCTTTATTTTCTTTATTTTCTTTATTTTCTTTATTTTCTTTATTTTCTTTATTTTCTTTATTTTCTTTATTTTCTTTATTTTCTTTATTTTCTTTATTTTCTTTATTTTCTTTATTTTCTTTATTTTCTTTATTTTCTTTATTTTCTTTAATTCATCCAATTTATTTCGATTATTTGTGTGTAGAGTTTAGTGTTGAGTGAAAAAAGTTATTACCTGGCTGGGATTCGAACCGAGGTCCTCGGGGTTCGAGCAGAGTCTTACGCGATCCGGCCATTGTAGATGTTCAAGAGAGATGGTTTATATGTGGTATATATAGTGCGCAAGCACGAGTGTACAATTAATTTTCTTTATTTTCTTTATTTTCTTTATTTTCTTTATTTTCTTTATTTTCTTTATTTTCTTTATTTTCTATATTTTCTTTATTTTCTTTATTTTCTTTATTTTCTTTATTTTCTTTATTTTCTTTATTTTCTTTATTTTCTTTATTTTCTTTATTTTCTTTATTTTCTTTATTTTCTTTATTTTCTTTATTTTCTTTATTTTCTTTATTTTCTTTATTTTCTTTATTTTCTTTATTTTCTTTATTTTCTTTATTTTCTTTATTTTCTTTATTTTCTTTATTTTCTTTATTTTCTTTATTTTCTTTATTTTCTTTATTTTCTTTATTTTCTTTATTTTCTTTATTTTCTTTATTTTCTTTATTTTCTTTATTTTCTTTATTTTTTTTATTTTCTTTATTTTCTTTATTTTCTTTATTTTCTTTATTTTCTTTATTTTCTTTATTTTCTTTATTTTCTTTATTTTCTTTATTTTCTTTATTTTCTTTATTTTCTTTATTTTCTTTATTTTCTTTATTTTCTTTATTTTCTTTATTTTCTTTATTTTCTTTATTTTCTTTATTTTCTTTATTTTCTTTATTTTCTTTATTTTCTTTATTTTCTTTATTTTCTTTATTTTCTTTATTTTCTTTATTTTCTTTATTTTCTTTATTTTCTTTATTTTCTTTATTTTCTTTATTTTCTTTATTTTCTTTATTTTCTTTATTTTCTTTATTTTCTTTATTTTCTTTATTTTCTTTATTTTCTTTATTTTCTTTATTTTCTTTATTTTCTTTATTTTCTTTATTTTCTTTATTTTCTTTATTTTCTTTATTTTCTTTATTTTCTTTATTTTCTTTATTTTCTTTATTTTCTTTATTTTCTTTATTTTCTTTATTTTCTTTATTTTCTTTTTTTTGTTTTTTTTCTTTTTTTTCTTTTTTTTCTTTATTTTCTTTATTTTCTTTATTTTCTATATTTTCTATATTTTCTATATTTTCTATATTTTCTTTATTTTCTTTATTTTCTTTATTTTCTTTATTTTCTTTATTTTCTTTATTTTCTTTATTTTCTTTATTTTCTTTATTTTCTTTATTTTCTTTATTTTCTTTATTTTCTTTATTTTCTTTAATTCATCCAATTTGATTCGATTATTTGTGTGTAGAGTTTAGTGTTGAGTGAAGAAAGTTATTACCTGGCTGGGATTCGAACCGAGGTCCTCGGGGTTCGAGCAGAGTCTTACGCGGTCCGGCCATTGTAGATGTTCAAGAGAGATGTTTTATATGTGGTATATATAGTGCGCAAGCACGAGTGTACAATTAATTTTCTTTATTTTCTTTATTTTCTTTATTTTCTTTATTTTCTTTATTTTCTTTATTTTCTTTATTTTCTTTATTTTCTTTATTTTCTTTATTTTCTTTATTTTCTTTATTTTCTTTATTTTCTTTATTTTCTTTATTTTCTTTATTTTCTTTATTTTCTTTATTTTCTTTATTTTCTTTATTTTCTTTATTTTCTTTATTTTCTTTATTTTCTTTATTTTCTTTATTTTCTTTATTTTCTTTATTTTCTTTATTTTCTTTATTTTCTTTATTTTCTTTATTTTCTTTATTTTCTTTATTTTCTTTATTTTCTTTATTTTCTTTATTTTCTTTATTTTCTTTATTTTCTTTATTTTCTTTATTTTCTTTATTTTCTTTATTTTCTTTATTTTCTTTATTTTCTTTATTTTCTTTATTTTCTTTATTTTCTTTATTTTCTTTAATTCATCCAATTTATTTCGATTATTTGTGTGTAGAGTTTAGTGTTGAGTGAAGAAAGTTATTACCTGGCTGGGATTCGAACCGAGGTCCTCGGGGTTCGAGCAGAGTCTTACGCGGTCCGGCCATTGTAGATGTTCAAGAGAGATGGTTTATATGTGGTATATATAGTGCGCAAGCACGAGTGTACAATTAATTTTCTTTATTTTCTTTATTTTCTTTATTTTCTTTATTTTCTTTATTTTCTTTATTTTCTATATTTTCTTTATTTTCTTTATTTTCTTTATTTTCTTTATTTTCTTTATTTTCTTTATTTTCTTTATTTTCTTTATTTTCTTTATTTTCTTTATTTTCTTTATTTTCTTTATTTTCTTTAATTCATCCAATTTATTTCGATTATTTGTGTGTAGAGTTTAGTGTTGAGTGAAGAAAGTTATTACCTGGCTGGGATTCGAACCGAGGTCCTCGGGGTTCGAGCAGAGTCTTACGCGGTCCGGCCATTGTAGATGTTCAAGAGAGATGGTTTATATGTGGTATATATAGTGCGCAAGCACGAGTGTACAATTAATTTTCTTTATTTTCTTTATTTTCTTTATTTTCTTTATTTTCTTTATTTACTTTATTTTCTTTATTTTCTTTATTTTCTTTATTTTCTTTATTTTCTTTATTTTCTTTATTTTCTTTATTTTCTTTATTTTCTTTATTTTCTTTATTTTCTTTATTTTCTTTATTTTCTTTATTTTCTTTATTTTCTTTATTTTCTTTATTTTCTTTATTTTCTTTATTTTCTTTATTTTCTTTATTTTCTTTATTTTCTTTTTTTTCTTTATTTTCTTTATTTTCTTTATTTTCTTTATTTTCTTTATTTTCTATATTTTCTATATTTTCTATATTTTCTTTATTTTCTTTATTTTCTTTATTTTCTTTATTTTCTTTATTTTCTTTATTTTCTTTATTTTCTTTAATTCATCCAATTTGATTCGATTATTTGTGTGTAGAGTTTAGTGTTGAGTGAAGAAAGTTATTACCTGGCTGGGATTCGAACCGAGGTCCTCGGGGCTCGAGCAGAGTCTTACGCGGTCCGGCCATTGTAGATGATCAAGAGAGATGTTTTATATGTGGTATATATAGTGCGCAAGCACGAGTGTACAATTAATTTTCTTTATTTTCTTTATTTTCTTTATTTTCTTTATTTTCTTTATTTTCTTTATTTTCTATATTTTCTATATTTTCTTTATTTTCTTTATTTTCTTTATTTTCTTTATTTTCTTTATTTTCTTGATTTTCTTGATTTTCTTGATTTTCTTGATTTTCTTGATTTTCTTGATTTTCTTGATTTTCTTTATTTTCTTTATTTTCTTTATTTTCTTTATTTTCTTTATTTTCTTTATTTTCTTTATTTTCTTTATTTTCTTTATTTTCTTTATTTTCTTTATTTTCTTTATTTTCTTTATTTTCTTTATTTTCTTTATTTTCTTTATTTTCTTTATTTTCTTTATTTTCTTTATTTTCTTTATTTTCTTTATTTTCTTTATTTTCTTTATTTTCTTTATTTTCTTTATTTTCTTTATTTTCTTTATTTTCTTTATTTTCTTTATTTTCTTTATTTTCTTTATTTTCTTTATTTTCTTTATTTTCTTTATTTTCTTTATTTTCTTTATTTTCTTTATTTTCTTTATTTTCTTTATTTTCTTTATTTTCTTTATTTTCTTTATTTTCTTTATTTTCTTTATTTTCTTTATTTTCTTTATTTTCTTTATTTTCTTTATTTTCTTTATTTTCTTTATTTTCTTTTTTTTCTTTTTTTTCTTTTTTTTCTTTTTTTTTCTTTTTTTTCTTTTTTTTCTTTTTTTTCTTTTTTTTCTTTATTTTCTTTATTTTCTTTATTTTCTTTATTTTCTTTATTTTCTTTATTTTCTTTATTTTCTTTATTTTCTTTATTTTCTTCATTTTCTATATTTTCTTTATTTTCTTTATTTTCTTTATTTTCTTTATTTTCTTTATTTTCTTTATTTTCTTTATTTTCTTTATTTTCTTTATTTTCTTTATTTTCTTTATTTTCTTTATTTTCTTTAATTCATCCAATTTGATTCGATTATTTGTGTGTAGAGTTTAGTGTTGAGTGAAGAAAGTTATTACCTGGCTGGGATTCGAACCGAGGTCCTCGGGGCTCGAGCAGAGTCTTACGCGGTCCGGCCATTGTAGATGATCAAGAGAGATGTTTTATATGTGGTATATATAGTGCGCAAGCACGAGTGTACAATTAATTTTCTTTATTTTCTTTATTTTCTTTATTTTCTTTATTTTCTTTATTTTCTTTATTTTATTTATTTTCTTTATTTTCTATATTTTCTTTATTTTCTTTATTTTCTTTATTTTCTTGATTTTCTTGATTTTCTTGATTTTCTTTATTTTCTTTATTTTCTTTATTTTCTTTATTTTCTTTATTTTCTTTATTTTCTTTATTTTCTTTATTTTCTTTATTTTCTTTATTTTCTTTATTTTCTTTATTTTCTTTATTTTCTTTATTTTCTTTATTTTCTTTATTTTCTTTTTTTTTCTTTATTTTCTTTATTTTCTTTATTTTCTTTATTTTCTTTATTTTCTTTATTTTCTTTATTTTCTTTATTTTCTTTATTTTCTTTATTTTCTTTATTTTCTTTATTTTCTTTATTTTCTTTATTTTCTTTATTTTCTTTATTTTCTTTATTTTCTTTATTTTCTTTATTTTCTTTATTTTCTTTATTTTCTTTATTTTCTTTATTTTCTTTATTTTCTTTATTTTCTTTATTTTCTTTATTTTCTTTATTTTCTTTATTTTCTTTATTTTCTTTATTTTCTTTATTTTCTTTATTTTCTTTATTTTCTTTATTTTCTTTATTTTCTTTATTTTCTTTATTTTCTTTATTTTCTTTATTTTCTTTATTTTCTTTATTTTCTTTATTTTCTTTATTTTCTTTATTTTCTTTATTTTCTTTATTTTCTTTATTTTCTTTATTTTCTTTATTTTCTTTATTTTCTTTATTTTCTTTATTTTCTTTATTTTCTTTTTTTTCTTTTTTTTCTTTTTTTTTTTTTTTTTTTTTTTTTTTTTTTTTCTTTATTTTCTTTATTTTCTTTATTTTCTTTATTTTCTTTATTTTCTTTATTTTCTTTATTTTCTATATTTTCTTTATTTTCTTTATTTTCTTTATTTTCTTTATTTTCTTTATTTTCTTTATTTTCTTTATTTTCTTTATTTTCTTTATTTTCTTTATTTTCTTTATTTTCTTTATTTTCTTTATTTTCTTTATTTTCTTTATTTTCTTTAATTCATCCAATTTGATTCGATTATTTGTGTGTAGAGTTTAGTGTTGAGTGAAGAAAGTTATTACCTGGCTGGGATTCGAACCGAGGTCCTCGGGGTTCGAGCAGAGTCTTACGCGGTCCGGCCATTGTAGATGATCAAGAGAGATGTTTTATATGTGGTATATATAGTGCGCAAGCACGAGTGTACAATTAATTTTCTTTATTTTCTTTATTTTCTTTATTTTCTTTATTTTCTTTATTTTCTTTATTTTCTTTATTTTCTTTATTTTCTTTATTTTCTTTATTTTCTTTATTTTCTTTATTTTCTTTATTTTCTTTATTTTCTTTATTTTCTTTATTTTCTTTATTTTCTTTATTTTCTTTATTTTCTTTATTTTCTTTATTTTCTTTATTTTCTTTATTTTCTTTATTTTCTTTATTTTCTTTATTTTCTTTATTTTCTTTATTTTCTTTATTTTCTTTATTTTCTTTATTTTCTATATTTTCTCTATTTTCTTTATTTTCTTTATTTTCTTTATTTTCTTTATTTTCTTTAATTCATCCAATTTATTTCGATTATTTGTGTGTAGAGTTTAGTGTTGAGTGAAGAAAGTTATTACCTGGCTGGGATTCGAACCGAGGTCCTCGGGATTCGAGCAGAGTCTTACGCGGTCCGGCCATTGTAGATGTTCAAGAGAGATGGTTTATATGTGGTATATATAGTGCGCAAGCACGAGTGTACAATTAATTTTCTTTATTTTCTTTATTTTCTTTATTTTCTTTATTTTCTTTATTTTCTTTATTTTCTTTATTTTCTTTATTTTCTTTATTTTCTTTATTTTCTTTATTTTCTTTATTTTCTTTATTTTCTTTATTTTCTTTATTTTCTTTATTTTCGTTATTTTCTTTATTTTCTTTATTTTCTTTATTTTCTTTATTTTCATTATTTTCATTATTTTCTTTATTTTCTTTATTTTCTTTATTTTCTGTATTTTCTGTATTTTCTTTATTTTCTTTATTTTCTTTATTTTCTTTATTTTCTTTATTTTCTTTATTTTCTTTATTTTCTTTATTTTCTTTATTTTCTTTATTTTCTTTATTTTCTTTATTTTCTTTATTTTCTTTATTTTCTTTATTTTCTTTATTTTCTTTATTTTCTTTATTTTCTTTATTTTCTATATTTTCTTTATTTTCTTTATTTTCTTTATTTTCTTCATTTTCTTCATTTTCTTCATTTTCTTTATTTTCTTTATTTTCTTTATTTTCTTTATTTTCTTTATTTTCTTTATTTTCTTTATTTTCTTTATTTTCTTTATTTTCTTTATTTTCTTTACTTTCTTTATTTTCTTTATTTTCTTTATTTTCTTTATTTTCTTTATTTTCTTTATTTTCTTTATTTTCTTTATTTTCTTTAATTCATCCAATTTATTTCGATTATTTGTGTGTAGAGTTTAGTGTTGAGTGAAGAAAGTTATTACCTGGCTGGGATTCGAACCGAGGTCCTCGGGATTCGAGCAGAGTCTTACGCGGTCCGGCCATTGTAGATGTTCAAGAGAGATGGTTTATATGTGGTATATATAGTGCGCAAGCACGAGTGTACAATTAATTTTCTTTATTTTCTTTATTTTCTTTATTTTCTTTATTTTCTTTATTTTCTTTATTTTCTTTATTTTCTTTATTTTCTTTATTTTCTTTATTTTCTTTATTTTCTTTATTTTCTTTATTTTCTTTATTTTCTTTATTTTCTTTATTTTCTATATTTTCTTTATTTTCTTTATTTTCTTTATTTTCTTTATTTTCTTTATTTTCTTTATTTTCTTTATTTTCTTTATTTTCTTTATTTTCGTTATTTTCTTTATTTTCTTTATTTTCTTTATTTTCATTATTTTCTTTATTTTCTTTATTTTCTTTATTTTCTTTATTTTCTTTATTTTCTTTATTTTCTTTATTTTCTTTATTTTCTTTATTTTCTTTATTTTCTTTATTTTCTTTATTTTCTTTATTTTCTTTATTTTCTTTATTTTCTTTATTTTCTTTATTTTCTTTATTTTCTTTATTTTCTTTATTTTCTTTATTTTCTTTATTTTCTTTATTTTCTTTATTTTCTTTATTTTCTTTATTTTCTTTATTTTCTTTATTTTCTTTATTTTCTTTATTTTCTTTATTTTCTTTATTTTCTTTATTTTCTTTATTTTCTTTATTTTCTTTAATTCATCCAATTTATTTCGATTATTTGTGTGTAGAGTTTAGTGTTGAGTGAAGAAAGTTATTACCTGGCTGGGATTCGAACCGAGGTCCTCGGGATTCGAGCAGAGTCTTACGCGGTCCGGCCATTGTAGATGTTCAAGAGAGATGGTTTATATGTGGTATATATAGTGCGCAAGCACGAGTGTACAATTAATTTTCTTTATTTTCTTTATTTTCTTTATTTTCTTTATTTTCTTTATTTTCTTTATTTTCTTTATTTTCTTTATTTTCTTTATTTTCTTTATTTTCTTTATTTTCTTTATTTTCTTTATTTTCTTTATTTTCTTTATTTTCTTTATTTTCGTTATTTTCTTTATTTTCTTTATTTTCTTTATTTTCTTTATTTTCTTTATTTTCATTATTTTCATTATTTTCTTTATTTTCTTTATTTTCTTTATTTTCTGTATTTTCTTTATTTTCTTTATTTTCTTTATTTTCTTTATTTTCTTTATTTTCTTTATTTTCTTTATTTTCTTTATTTTCTTTATTTTCTTTATTTTCTTTATTTTCTTTATTTTCTTTATTTTCTATATTTTCTTTATTTTCTTTATTTTCTTTATTTTCTTTATTTTCTTTATTTTCTATATTTTCTTTATTTTCTTTATTTTCTTTATTTTCTTTATTTTCTTCATTTTCTTCATTTTCTTTATTTTCTTTATTTTCTTTATTTTCTTTATTTTCTTTATTTTCTTTATTTTCTTTATTTTCTTTTTTTTCTTTATTTTCTTTATTTTCTTTATTTTCTTTATTTTCTTTATTTTCTTTATTTTCTTTATTTTCTTTATTTTCTTTATTTTCTTTATTTTCATTATTTTCATTATTTTCTTTATTTTCTTTATTTTCTTTATTTTCTGTATTTTCTTTATTTTCTTTATTTTCTTTATTTTCTTTATTTTCTTTATTTTCTTTATTTTCTTTATTTTCTTTATTTTCTTTATTTTCTTTATTTTCTTTATTTTCTTTATTTTCTTTATTTTCTATATTTTCTTTATTTTCTTTATTTTCTTTATTTTCTTTATTTTCTTTATTTTCTATATTTTCTTTATTTTCTTTATTTTCTTTATTTTCTTTATTTTCTTCATTTTCTTCATTTTCTTTATTTTCTTTATTTTCTTTATTTTCTTTATTTTCTTTATTTTCTTTATTTTCTTTATTTTCTTTATTTTCTTTATTTTCTGTACTTTCTTTATTTTCTTTATTTTCTTTATTTTCTTTATTTTCTTTATTTTCTTTATTTTCTTTATTTTCTTTATTTTCTTTAATTCATCCAATTTATTTCGATTATTTGTGTGTAGAGTTTAGTGTTGAGTGAAGAAAGTTATTACCTGGCTGGGATTCGAACCGAGGTCCTCGGGGTTCGAGCAGAGTCTTACGCGGTCCGGCCATTGTAGATGTTCAAGAGAGATGGTTTATATGTGGTATATATAGTGCGCAAGCACTATATATACCACCAATTAATTAATTAATTACTTTATTTTCTTTATTTTCTTTATTTTCTTTATTTTCGTTATTTTCTTTATTTTCTTTATTTTCTTTATTTTCTTTATTTTCTTTATTTTCATTATTTTCATTATTTTCTTTATTTTCTTTATTTTCTTTATTTTCTGTATTTTCTTTATTTTCTTTATTTTCTTTATTTTCTTTATTTTCTTTATTTTCTTTATTTTCTTTATTTTCTTTATTTTCTTTATTTTCTTTATTTTCTTTATTTTCTTTATTTTCTTTATTTTCTATATTTTCTTTATTTTCTTTATTTTCTTTATTTTCTTTATTTTCTTTATTTTCTTTATTTTCTATATTTTCTTTATTTTCTTTATTTTCTTTATTTTCTTTATTTTCTTCATTTTCTTCATTTTCTTTATTTTCTTTATTTTCTTTATTTTCTTTATTTTCTTTATTTTCTTTATTTTCTTTATTTTCTTTATTTTCTTTATTTTCTTTATTTTCTTTATTTTCTTTATTTTCTTTATTTTCTTTATTTTCTTTATTTTCTTTATTTTCTATATTTTCTTTATTTTCTTTATTTTCTTTATTTTCTTTATTTTCTTTATTTTCTTTATTTTCTTTATTTTCTTTATTTTCTTTATTTTCTTTATTTTCTTTATTTTCTTTATTTTCTTTATTTTCTTTATTTTCTTTATTTTCTTTATTTTCTTTATTTTCTTTATTTTCTTTATTTTCTTTATTTTCTTTAATTCATCCAATTTATTTCGATTATTTGTGTGTAGAGTTTAGTGTTGAGTGAAGAAAGTTATTACCTGGCTGGGATTCGAACCGAGGTCCTCGGGATTCGAGCAGAGTCTTACGCGGTCCGGCCATTGTAGATGTTCAAGAGAGATGGTTTATATGTGGTATATATAGTGCGCAAGCACGAGTGTACAATTAATTTTCTTTATTTTCTTTATTTTCTTTATTTTCTTTATTTTCTTTATTTTCTTTATTTTCTTTATTTTCTTTATTTTCTTTATTTTCTTTATTTTCTTTATTTTCTTTATTTTCTTTATTTTCTTTATTTTCTTTATTTTCTTTATTTTCTTTATTTTCTTTATTTTCGTTATTTTCTTTATTTTCTTTATTTTCTTTATTTTCTTTATTTTCTTTATTTTCTTTATTTTCTTTATTTTCTTTATTTTCTTTATTTTCTTTATTTTCTTTATTTTCTTTATTTTCTTTATTTTCTTTATTTTCTTTATTTTCTTTAATTCATCCAATTTATTTCGATTATTTGTGTGTAGAGTTTAGTGTTGAGTGAAGAAAGTTATTACCTGGCTGGGATTCGAACCGAGGTCCTCGGGGTTCGAGCAGAGTCTTACGCGGTCCGGCCATTGTAGATGTTCAAGAGAGATGGTTTATATGTGGTATATATAGTGCGCAAGCACGAGTGTACAATTAATTTTCTTTATTTTCTTTATTTTCTTTATTTTCTTTATTTTCTTTATTTTCTTTATTTTCTTTATTTTCTTTATTTTCTTTATTTTCTTTATTTTCTTTATTTTCTTTATTTTCTTTATTTTCTTTATTTTCTTTATTTTCTTTATTTTCTTTATTTTCTTTATTTTCGTTATTTTCTTTATTTTCTTTATTTTCTTTATTTTCTTTATTTTCTTTATTTTCATTATTTTCATTATTTTCTTTATTTTCTTTATTTTCTGTATTTTCTTTATTTTCTTTATTTTCTTTATTTTCTTTATTTTCTTTATTTTCTTTATTTTCTTTATTTTCTTTATTTTCTTTATTTTCTTTATTTTCTTTATTTTCTTTATTTTCTTTATTTTCTTTATTTTCTATATTTTCTTTATTTTCTTTATTTTCTTTATTTTCTTTATTTTCTTTATTTTCTATATTTTCTTTATTTTCTTTATTTTCTTTATTTTCTTTATTTTCTTCATTTTCTTCATTTTCTTTATTTTCTTTATTTTCTTTATTTTCTTTATTTTCTTTATTTTCTTTATTTTCTTTATTTTCTTTATTTTCTTTATTTTCTTTATTTTCTTTATTTTCTTTATTTTCGTTATTTTCTTTATTTTCTTTATTTTCTTTATTTTCTTTATTTTCTTTATTTTCATTATTTTCATTATTTTCTTTATTTTCTTTATTTTCTTTATTTTCTGTATTTTCTTTATTTTCTTTATTTTCTTTATTTTCTTTATTTTCTTTATTTTCTTTATTTTCTTTATTTTCTTTATTTTCTTTATTTTCTTTATTTTCTTTATTTTCTTTATTTTCTTTATTTTCTATATTTTCTTTATTTTCTTTATTTTCTTTATTTTCTTTATTTTCTTTATTTTCTATATTTTCTTTATTTTCTTTATTTTCTTTATTTTCTTTATTTTCTTTATTTTCTTCATTTTCTTCATTTTCTTTATTTTCTTTATTTTCTTTATTTTCTTTATTTTCTTTATTTTCTTTATTTTCTTTATTTTCTTTATTTTCTTTATTTTCTTTATTTTCTTTATTTTCTTTATTTTCTTTATTTTCTTTATTTTCTTTATTTTCTTTATTTTCTTTATTTTCTTTATTTTCTTTAATTCATCCAATTTATTTCGATTATTTGTGTGTAGAGTTTAGTGTTGAGTGAAGAAAGTTATTACCTGGCTGGGATTCGAACCGAGGTCCTCGGGGTTCGAGCAGAGTCTTACGCGGTCCGGCCATTGTAGATGTTCAAGAGAGATGGTTTATATGTGGTATATATAGTGCGCAAGCACTATATATACCAACAATTAATTAATTAATTACTTTATTTTCTTTATTTTCTTTATTTTCTTTATTTTCGTTATTTTCTTTATTTTCTTTATTTTCTTTATTTTCTTTATTTTCTTTATTTTCTTTATTTTCATTATTTTCTTTATTTTCTTTATTTTCTTTATTTTCTGTATTTTCTTTATTTTCTTTATTTTCTTTATTTTCTTTATTTTCTTTATTTTCTTTATTTTCTTTATTTTCTTTATTTTCTTTATTTTCTTTATTTTCTTTATTTTCTTTATTTTCTTTATTTTCTATATTTTCTTTATTTTCTTTATTTTCTTTATTTTCTTTATTTTCTTTATTTTCTATATTTTCTTTATTTTCTTTATTTTCTTTATTTTCTTTATTTTCTTCATTTTCTTCATTTTCTTTATTTTCTTTATTTTCTTTATTTTCTTTATTTTCTTTATTTTCTTTATTTTCTTTATTTTCTTTATTTTCTTTATTTTCTTTATTTTCTTTATTTTCTTTATTTTCTTTATTTTCTTTATTTTCTTTATTTTCTTTATTTTCTATATTTTCTTTATTTTCTTTATTTTCTTTATTTTCTTTATTTTCTTTATTTTCTTTATTTTCTTTATTTTCTTTATTTTCTTTATTTTCTTTATTTTCTTTATTTTCTTTATTTTCTTTATTTTCTTTATTTTCTTTATTTTCTTTATTTTCTTTATTTTCTTTATTTTCTTTATTTTCTTTATTTTCTTTATTTTCTTTAATTCATCCAATTTATTTCGATTATTTGTGTGTAGAGTTTAGTGTTGAGTGAAGAAAGTTATTACCTGGCTGGGATTCGAACCGAGGTCCTCGGGGTTCGAGCAGAGTCTTACGCGGTCCGGCCATTGTAGATGTTCAAGAGAGATGGTTTATATGTGGTATATATAGTGCGCAAGCACGAGTGTACAATTAATTTTCTTTATTTTCTTTATTTTCTTTATTTTCTTTATTTTCTTTATTTTCTTTATTTTCTTTATTTTCTTTATTTTCTTTATTTTCTTTATTTTCTTTATTTTCTTTATTTTCTTTATTTTCTTTATTTTCTTTATTTTCTTTATTTTCTTTATTTTCTTTATTTTCGTTATTTTCTTTATTTTCTTTATTTTCTTTATTTTCTTTATTTTCTTTATTTTCTTTATTTTCTTTATTTTCTTTATTTTCTTTATTTTCTTTATTTTCTTTATTTTCTTTATTTTCTTTATTTTCTTTATTTTCTTTATTTTCTTTATTTTCTTTATTTTCTTTATTTTCTTTATTTTCTTTATTTTCTTTATTTTCTTTATTTTCTTTATTTTCTTTATTTTCTTTATTTTCTTTATTTTCTTTATTTTCTTTATTTTCTTTATTTTCTTTATTTTCTTTATTTTCTTTATTTTCTTTATTTTCTTTATTTTCTTTATTTTCTTTATTTTCTTTATTTTCTTTATTTTCTTTATTTTCTTTATTTTCTTTATTTTCTTTATTTTCTTTATTTTCTTTATTTTCTTTAATTCATCCAATTTATTTCGATTATTTGTGTGTAGAGTTTAGTGTTGAGTGAAAAAAGTTATTACCTGGCTGGGATTCGAACCGAGGTCCTCGGGGTTCGAGCAGAGTCTTACGCGATCCGGCCATTGTAGATGTTCAAGAGAGATGGTTTATATGTGGTATATATAGTGCGCAAGCACGAGTGTACAATTAATTTTCTTTATTTTCTTTATTTTCTTTATTTTCTTTATTTTCTTTATTTTCTTTATTTTCTTTATTTTCTTTATTTTCTTTATTTTCTTTATTTTCTTTATTTTCTTTATTTTCTTTATTTTCTTTATTTTCTTTATTTTCTTTATTTTCTTTATTTTCTTTATTTTCTTTATTTTCTTTATTTTCTTTATTTTCTTTATTTTCTTTATTTTCTTTATTTTCTTTATTTTCTTTATTTTCTTTATTTTCTTTATTTTCTTTATTTTCTTTATTTTCTTTATTTTCTTTATTTTCTTTATTTTCTTTATTTTCTTTATTTTCTTTATTTTCTTTATTTTCTTTATTTTCTTTATTTTCTTTATTTTCTTTATTTTCTTTATTTTCTTTATTTTCTTTATTTTCTTTATTTTCTTTATTTTCTTTATTTTCTTTATTTTCTTTATTTTCTTTATTTTCTTTATTTTCTTTATTTTCTTTATTTTCTTTATTTTCTTTATTTTCTTTATTTTCTTTATTTTCTTTATTTTCTTTATTTTCTTTATTTTCTTTATTTTCTTTATTTTCTTTATTTTCTTTATTTTCTTTATTTTCTTTACTTTCTTTATTTTCTTTATTTTCTTTATTTTCTTTATTTTCTTTATTTTCTTTATTTTCTTTATTTTCTTTATTTTCTTTATTTTCTTTATTTTCTTTATTTTCTTTATTTTCTTTATTTTCTTTTTTTTCTTTTTTTTCTTTTTTTTTTTTATTTTCTTTATTTTCTTTATTTTCTTTATTTTCTATATTTTCTATATTTTCTTTATTTTCTTTATTTTCTTTATTTTCTTTATTTTCTTTATTTTCTTTATTTTCTTTATTTTCTTTATTTTCTTTATTTTCTTTATTTTCTTTATTTTCTTTATTTTCTTTAATTCATCCAATTTGATTCGATTATTTGTGTGTAGAGTTTAGTGTTGAGTGAAGAAAGTTATTACCTGGCTGGGATTCGAACCGAGGTCCTCGGGGTTCGAGCAGAGTCTTACGCGGTCCGGCCATTGTAGATGATCAAGAGAGATGTTTTATATGTGGTATATATAGTGCGCAAGCACGAGTGTACAATTAATTTTCTTTATTTTCTTTATTTTCTTTATTTTCTTTATTTTCTTTATTTTCTTTATTTTCTTTATTTTCTTTATTTTCTTTATTTTCTTTATTTTCTTTATTTTCTTTATTTTCTTTATTTTCTTTATTTTCTTTATTTTCTTTATTTTCTTTATTTTCTTTATTTTCTATATTTTCTTTATTTTCTTTATTTTCTTTATTTTCTTTATTTTCTTTATTTTCTTTATTTTCTTTATTTTCTTTATTTTCTTTATTTTCTTTATTTTCTTTATTTTCTTTATTTTCTTTATTTTCTTTATTTTCTTTATTTTCTTTATTTTCTTTATTTTCTTTATTTTCTTTATTTTCTTTATTTTCTTTATTTTCTTTATTTTCTTTATTTTCTTTATTTTCTTTATTTTCTTTATTTTCTTTATTTTCTTTATTTTCTTTATTTTCTTTATTTTCTTTATTTTCTTTATTTTCTTTATTTTCTTTATTTTCTTTATTTTCTTTATTTTCTTTATTTTCTTTATTTTCTTTATTTTCTTTATTTTCTTTATTTTCTTTATTTTCTTTATTTTCTTTATTTTCTTTATTTTCTTTATTTTCTTTATTTTCTTTATTTTCTTTATCTTCTTTATTTTCTTTATTTTCTTTATTTTCTTTATTTTCTTTATTTTCTTTATTTTCTTTATTTTCTTTATTTTCTTTATTTTCTTTATTTTCTTTATTTTCTTTATTTTCTTTATTTTCTTTATTTTCTTTATTTTCTTTATTTTCTTTATTTTCTTTATTTTCTTTATTTTCTTTATTTTCTTTATTTTCTTTATTTTCTTTATTTTCTTTATTTTCTTTATTTTCTTTATTTTCTTTATTTTCTTTATTTTCTTTATTTTCTTTATTTTCTTTATTTTCTTTATTTTCTTTATTTTCTTTATTTTCTTTATTTTCTTTATTTTCTTTATTTTCTTTATTTTCTTTATTTTCTTTATTTTCTTTATTTTCTTTTTTTTGTTTTTTTTCTTTTTTTTCTTTATTTTCTTTATTTTCTTTATTTTCTATATTTTCTATATTTTCTATATTTTCTATATTTTCTATATTTTCTTTATTTTCTTTATTTTCTTTATTTTCTTTATTTTCTTTATTTTCTTTATTTTCTTTATTTTCTTTATTTTCTTTATTTTCTTTATTTTCTTTATTTTCTTTATTTTCTTTATTTTCTTTATTTTCTTTATTTTCTTTATTTTCTTTATTTTCTTTATTTTCTTTATTTTCTTTATTTTCTTTATTTTCTTTATTTTCTTTATTTTCTTTATTTTCTTTTTTTTCTTTTTTTTCTTTTTTTTCTTTTTTTTCTTTATTTTCTTTATTTTCTTTATTTTCTTTATTTTCTATATTTTCTATATTTTCTTTATTTTCTTTATTTTCTTTATTTTCTTTATTTTCTTTATTTTCTTTATTTTCTTTATTTTCTTTATTTTCTTTATTTTCTTTATTTTCTTTATTTTCTTTATTTTCTTTAATTCATCCAATTTGATTCGATTATTTGTGTGTAGAGTTTAGTGTTGAGTGAAGAAAGTTATTACCTGGCTGGGATTCGAACCGAGGTCCTCGGGGTTCGAGCAGAGTCTTACGCGATCCGGCCATTGTAGATGTTCAAGAGAGATGGTTTATATGTGGTATATATAGTGCGCAAGCACGAGTGTACAATTAATTTTCTTTATTTTCTTTATTTTCTTTATTTTCTTTATTTTCTTTATTTTCTTTATTTTCTTTATTTTCTTTATTTTCTTTATTTTCTTTATTTTCTTTATTTTCTTTTTTTTCTTTATTTTCTTTATTTTCTTTATTTTCTTTATTTTCTTTATTTTCTTTATTTTCTTTATTTTCTTTATTTTCTTTATTTTCTTTATTTTCTTTATTTTCTTTATTTTCTTTATTTTCTTTATTTTCTTTATTTTCTTTATTTTCTTTATTTTCTTTATTTTCTTTATTTTCTTTATTTTCTTTATTTTCTTTATTTTCTTTATTTTCTTTATTTTCATTATTTTCTTTATTTTCTTTATTTTCTTTATTTTCTTTATTTTCTTTATTTTCTTTATTTTCTTTATTTTCTTTATTTTCTTTATTTTCTTTATTTTCTTTTTTTTCTTTATTTTCTTTATTTTCTTTATTTTCTTTATTTTCTTTATTTTCTTTATTTTCTTTATTTTCTTTATTTTCTTTATTTTCTTTATTTTCTTTATTTTCTTTATTTTCTTTATTTTCTTTATTTTCTTTATTTTCTTTATTTTCTTTACTTTCTTTATTTTCTTTATTTTCTTTATTTTCTTTATTTTCTTTATTTTCTTTATTTTCTTTATTTTCTTTATTTTCTTTATTTTCTTTATTTTCTTTATTTTCTTTATTTTCTTTATTTTCTTTATTTTCTTTTTTTTCTTTTTTTTCTTTTTTTTCTTTATTTTCTTTATTTTCTTTATTTTCTTTATTTTCTATATTTTCTATATTTTCTTTATTTTCTTTATTTTCTTTATTTTCTTTATTTTCTTTATTTTCTTTATTTTCTTTATTTTCTTTATTTTCTTTATTTTCTTTATTTTCTTTATTTTCTTTATTTTCTTTAATTCATCCAATTTGATTCGATTATTTGTGTGTAGAGTTTAGTGTTGAGTGAAGAAAGTTATTACCTGGCTGGGATTCGAACCGAGGTCCTCGGGGTTCGAGCAGAGTCTTACGCGGTCCGGCCATTGTAGATGATCAAGAGAGATGTTTTATATGTGGTATATATAGTGCGCAAGCACGAGTGTACAATTAATTTTCTTTATTTTCTTTATTTTCTTTATTTTCTTTATTTTCTTTATTTTCTTTATTTTCTTTATTTTCTTTATTTTCTTTATTTTCTTTATTTTCTTTATTTTCTTTATTTTCTTTATTTTCTTTATTTTCTTTATTTTCTTTATTTTCTTTATTTTCTTTATTTTCTATATTTTCTTTATTTTCTTTATTTTCTTTATTTTCTTTATTTTCTTTATTTTCTTTATTTTCTTTATTTTCTTTATTTTCTTTATTTTCTTTATTTTCTTTATTTTCTTTATTTTCTTTATTTTCTTTTTTTTCTTTATTTTCTTTATTTTCTTTATTTTCTTTATTTTCTTTATTTTCTTTATTTTCTTTATTTTCTTTATTTTCTTTATTTTCTTTATTTTCTTTATTTTCTTTATTTTCTTTATTTTCTTTATTTTCTTTATTTTCTTTATTTTCTTTATTTTCTTTATTTTCTTTATTTTCTTTATTTTCTTTATTTTCTTTATTTTCTTTATTTTCTTTATTTTCTTTATTTTCTTTATTTTCTTTATTTTCTTTATTTTCTTTATTTTCTTTATTTTCTTTATTTTCTTTATTTTCTTTATTTTCTTTATTTTCTTTATTTTCTTTATTTTCTTTATTTTCTTTATCTTCTTTATTTTCTTTATTTTCTTTATTTTCTTTATTTTCTTTATTTTCTTTATTTTCTTTATTTTCTTTATTTTCTTTATTTTCTTTATTTTCTTTATTTTCTTTATTTTCTTTATTTTCTTTATTTTCTTTATTTTCTTTATTTTCTTTATTTTCTTTATTTTCTTTATTTTCTTTATTTTCTTTATTTTCTTTATTTTCTTTATTTTCTTTATTTTCTTTATTTTCTTTATTTTCTTTATTTTCTTTATTTTCTTTATTTTCTTTATTTTCTTTATTTTCTTTATTTTCTTTATTTTCTTTATTTTCTTTATTTTCTTTATTTTCTTTATTTTCTTTATTTTCTTTATTTTCTTTATTTTCTTTATTTTCTTTTTTTTGTTTTTTTTCTTTTTTTTCTTTTTTTTCTTTATTTTCTTTATTTTCTTTATTTTCTATATTTTCTATATTTTCTATATTTTCTATATTTTCTTTATTTTCTTTATTTTCTTTATTTTCTTTATTTTCTTTATTTTCTTTATTTTCTTTATTTTCTTTATTTTCTTTATTTTCTTTATTTTCTTTATTTTCTTTATTTTCTTTATTTTCTTTAATTCATCCAATTTGATTCGATTATTTGTGTGTAGAGTTTAGTGTTGAGTGAAGAAAGTTATTACCTGGCTGGGATTCGAACCGAGGTCCTCGGGGTTCGAGCAGAGTCTTACGCGGTCCGGCCATTGTAGATGATCAAGAGAGATGTTTTATATGTGGTATATATAGTGCGCAAGCACGAGTGTACAATTAATTTTCTTTATTTTCTTTATTTTCTTTATTTTCTTTATTTTCTTTATTTTCTTTATTTTCTTTATTTTCTTTATTTTCTTTATTTTCTTTATTTTCTTTATTTTCTTTATTTTCTTTATTTTCTTTATTTTCTTTATTTTCTTTATTTTCTTTATTTTCTTTATTTTCTTTATTTTCTTTATTTTCTTTATTTTCTTTATTTTCTTTATTTTCTTTATTTTCTTTATTTTCTTTATTTTCTTTATTTTCTTTATTTTCTTTATTTTCTTTATTTTCTTTATTTTCTTTATTTTCTTTATTTTCTTTATTTTCTTTATTTTCTTTATTTTCTTTATTTTCTTTATTTTCTTTATTTTCTTTATTTTCTTTATTTTCTTTATTTTCTTTATTTTCTTTATTTTCTTTAATTCATCCAATTTATTTCGATTATTTGTGTGTAGAGTTTAGTGTTGAGTGAAGAAAGTTATTACCTGGCTGGGATTCGAACCGAGGTCCTCGGGGTTCGAGCAGAGTCTTACGCGGTCCGGCCATTGTAGATGTTCAAGAGAGATGGTTTATATGTGGTATATATAGTGCGCAAGCACGAGTGTACAATTAATTTTCTTTATTTTCTTTATTTTCTTTATTTTCTTTATTTTCTTTATTTTCTATATTTTCTTTATTTTCTTTATTTTCTTTATTTTCTTTATTTTCTTTATTTTCTTTATTTTCTTTATTTTCTTTATTTTCTTTATTTTCTTTATTTTCTTTATTTTCTTTAATTCATCCAATTTATTTCGATTATTTGTGTGTAGAGTTTAGTGTTGAGTGAAGAAAGTTATTACCTGGCTGGGATTCGAACCGAGGTCCTCGGGGTTCGAGCAGAGTCTTACGCGGTCCGGCCATTGTAGATGTTCAAGAGAGATGGTTTATATGTGGTATATATAGTGCGCAAGCACGAGTGTACAATTAATTTTCTTTATTTTCTTTATTTTCTTTATTTTCTTTATTTTCTTTATTTACTTTATTTTCTTTATTTTCTTTATTTTCTTTATTTTCTTTATTTTCTTTATTTTCTTTATTTTCTTTATTTTCTTTATTTTCTTTATTTTCTTTATTTTCTTTATTTTCTTTATTTTCTTTATTTTCTTTATTTTCTTTATTTTCTTTATTTTCTTTATTTTCTTTATTTTCTTTATTTTCTTTATTTTCTTTATTTTCTTTTTTTTCTTTATTTTCTTTATTTTCTTTATTTTCTTTATTTTCTTTATTTTCTATATTTTCTATATTTTCTATATTTTCTTTATTTTCTTTATTTTCTTTATTTTCTTTATTTTCTTTATTTTCTTTATTTTCTTTATTTTCTTTAATTCATCCAATTTGATTCGATTATTTGTGTGTAGAGTTTAGTGTTGAGTGAAGAAAGTTATTACCTGGCTGGGATTCGAACCGAGGTCCTCGGGGCTCGAGCAGAGTCTTACGCGGTCCGGCCATTGTAGATGATCAAGAGAGATGTTTTATATGTGGTATATATAGTGCGCAAGCACGAGTGTACAATTAATTTTCTTTATTTTCTTTATTTTCTTTATTTTCTTTATTTTCTTTATTTTCTTTATTTTCTATATTTTCTATATTTTCTTTATTTTCTTTATTTTCTTTATTTTCTTGATTTTCTTGATTTTCTTGATTTTCTTGATTTTCTTGATTTTCTTGATTTTCTTTATTTTCTTTATTTTCTTGATTTTCTTGATTTTCTTTATTTTCTTTATTTTCTTTATTTTCTTTATTTTCTTTATTTTCTTTATTTTCTTTATTTTCTTTATTTTCTTTATTTTCTTTATTTTCTTTATTTTCTTTATTTTCTTTATTTTCTTTATTTTCTTTATTTTCTTTATTTTCTTTATTTTCTTTATTTTCTTTATTTTCTTTATTTTCTTTATTTTCTTTATTTTCTTTATTTTCTTTATTTTCTTTATTTTCTTTATTTTCTTTATTTTCTTTATTTTCTTTATTTTCTTTATTTTCTTTATTTTCTTTATTTTCTTTATTTTCTTTTTTTTCTTTTTTTTCTTTTTTTTCTTTTTTTTCTTTTTTTTCTTTTTTTTCTTTTTTTTCTTTTTTTTCTTTATTTTCTTTATTTTCTTTATTTTCTTTATTTTCTTTATTTTCTTTATTTTCTTTATTTTCTTTATTTTCTTTATTTTCTTCATTTTCTATATTTTCTTTATTTTCTTTATTTTCTTTATTTTCTTTATTTTCTTTATTTTCTTTATTTTCTTTATTTTCTTTATTTTCTTTATTTTCTTTATTTTCTTTATTTTCTTTATTTTCTTTAATTCATCCAATTTGATTCGATTATTTGTGTGTAGAGTTTAGTGTTGAGTGAAGAAAGTTATTACCTGGCTGGGATTCGAACCGAGGTCCTCGGGGCTCGAGCAGAGTCTTACGCGGTCCGGCCATTGTAGATGATCAAGAGAGATGTTTTATATGTGGTATATATAGTGCGCAAGCACGAGTGTACAATTAATTTTCTTTATTTTCTTTATTTTCTTTATTTTCTTTATTTTCTTTATTTTCTTTATTTTCTTTATTTTCTTTATTTTCTATATTTTCTTTATTTTCTTTATTTTCTTTATTTTCTTGATTTTCTTGATTTTCTTGATTTTCTTTATTTTCTTTATTTTCTTTATTTTCTTTATTTTCTTTATTTTCTTTATTTTCTTTATTTTCTTTATTTTCTTTATTTTCTTTATTTTCTTTATTTTCTTTATTTTCTTTATTTTCTTTATTTTCTTTATTTTCTTTATTTTCTTTATTTTCTTTTTTTTCTTTTTTTTCTTTTTTTTCTTTATTTTCTTTATTTTCTTTATTTTCTTTATTTTCTTTATTTTCTTTATTTTCTTTATTTTCTTTATTTTCTTTATTTTCTTTATTTTCTTTATTTTCTTTATTTTCTTTATTTTCTTTATTTTCTTTATTTTCTTTATTTTCTTTATTTTCTTTATTTTCTTTATTTTCTTTATTTTCTTTATTTTCTTTATTTTCTTTATTTTCTTTATTTTCTTTATTTTCTTTATTTTCTTTATTTTCTTTATTTTCTTTATTTTCTTTATTTTCTTTATTTTCTTTATTTTCTTTATTTTCTTTATTTTCTTTATTTTCTTTATTTTCTTTATTTTCTTTATTTTCTTTATTTTATTTATTTTCTTTATTTTCTATATTTTCTTTATTTTCTTTATTTTCTTTATTTTCTTGATTTTCTTGATTTTCTTGATTTTCTTTATTTTCTTTATTTTCTTTATTTTCTTTATTTTCTTTATTTTCTTTATTTTCTTTATTTTCTTTATTTTCTTTATTTTCTTTATTTTCTTTATTTTCTTTATTTTCTTTATTTTCTTTATTTTCTTTATTTTCTTTATTTTCTTTATTTTCTTTTTTTTCTTTTTTTTCTTTTTTTTCTTTATTTTCTTTATTTTCTTTATTTTCTTTATTTTCTTTATTTTCTTTATTTTCTTTATTTTCTTTATTTTCTTTATTTTCTTTATTTTCTTTATTTTCTTTATTTTCTTTATTTTCTTTATTTTCTTTATTTTCTTTATTTTCTTTATTTTCTTTATTTTCTTTATTTTCTTTATTTTCTTTATTTTCTTTATTTTCTTTATTTTCTTTATTTTCTTTATTTTCTTTATTTTCTTTATTTTCTTTATTTTCTTTATTTTCTTTATTTTCTTTATTTTCTTTATTTTCTTTATTTTCTTTATTTTCTTTATTTTCTTTATTTTCTTTATTTTCTTTATTTTCTTTATTTTCTTTTTTTTCTTTTTTTTTTTTTTTTTTTTTTTTTTTTTTTTTTTTTTTTTTCTTTATTTTCTTTATTTTCTTTATTTTCTTTATTTTCTTTATTTTCTTCATTTTCTATATTTTCTTTATTTTCTTTATTTTCTTTATTTTCTTTATTTTCTTTATTTTCTTTATTTTCTTTATTTTCTTTATTTTCTTTATTTTCTTTATTTTCTTTATTTTCTTTATTTTCTTTATTTTCTTTATTTTCTTTATTTTCTTTAATTCATCCAATTTGATTCGATTATTTGTGTGTAGAGTTTAGTGTTGAGTGAAGAAAGTTATTACCTGGCTGGGATTCGAACCGAGGTCCTCGGGGTTCGAGCAGAGTCTTACGCGGTCCGGCCATTGTAGATGATCAAGAGAGATGTTTTATATGTGGTATATATAGTGCGCAAGCACGAGTGTACAATTAATTTTCTTTATTTTCTTTATTTTCTTTATTTTCTTTATTTTCTTTATTTTCTTTATTTTCTTTATTTTCTTTATTTTCTTTATTTTCTTTATTTTCTTTATTTTCTTTATTTTCTTTATTTTCTTTATTTTCTTTATTTTCTTTATTTTCTTTATTTTCTTTATTTTCTTTATTTTCTTTATTTTCTTTATTTTCTTTATTTTCTTTATTTTCTTTATTTTCTTTATTTTCTTTATTTTCTTTAATTCATCCAATTTATTTCGATTATTTGTGTGTAGAGTTTATTGTTGAGTGAAGAAAGTTATTACCTGGCTGGGATTCGAACCGAGGTCCTCGGGATTCGAGCAGAGTCTTACGCGGTCCGGCCATTGTAGATGTTCAAGAGAGATGGTTTATATGTGGTATATATAGTGCGCAAGCACGAGTGTACAATTAATTTTCTTTATTTTCTTTATTTTCTTTATTTTCTTTATTTTCTTTATTTTCTTTATTTTCTTTATTTTCTTTATTTTCTTTATTTTCTTTATTTTCTTTATTTTCTTTATTTTCTTTATTTTCTTTATTTTCTTTATTTTCTTTATTTTCTTTATTTTCTTTATTTTCTTTATTTTCTTTATTTTCTTTATTTTCTTTATTTTCTTTATTTTCTTTATTTTCTTTATTTTCTTTATTTTCTTTATTTTCTTTATTTTCTTTATTTTCTTTATTTTCTTTATTTTCTTTATTTTCTTTATTTTCTTTATTTTCTTTATTTTCTTTATTTTCTTTATTTTCTTTATTTTCTTTATTTTCTTTAATTCATCCAATTTATTTCGATTATTTGTGTGTAGAGTTTAGTGTTGAGTGAAGAAAGTTATTACCTGGCTGGGATTCGAACCGAGGTCCTCGGGGTTCGAGCAGAGTCTTACGCGGTCCGGCCATTGTAGATGTTCAAGAGAGATGGTTTATATGTGGTATATATAGTGCGCAAGCACGAGTGTACAATTAATTTTCTTTATTTTCTTTATTTTCTTTATTTTCTTTATTTTCTTTATTTTCTTTATTTTCTTTATTTTCTTTATTTTCTTTATTTTCTTTATTTTCTTTATTTTCTTTATTTTCTTTATTTTCTTTATTTTCTTTATTTTCTTTATTTTCTTTATTTTCTTTATTTTCTTTATTTTCTTTATTTTCTTTATTTTCTTTATTTTCTTTATTTTCTTTATTTTCTTTATTTTCTTTATTTTCTTTATTTTCTTTTTTTTCTTTTTTTTCTTTTTTTTCTTTTTTTTCTTTTTTTTCTTTTTTTTCTTTATTTTCTTTATTTTCTTTATTTTCTTTATTTTCTTTATTTTCTTTATTTTCTTCATTTTCTATATTTTCTTTATTTTCTTTATTTTCTTTATTTTCTTTATTTTCTTTATTTTCTTTATTTTCTTTATTTTCTTTATTTTCTTTATTTTCTTTATTTTCTTTATTTTCTTTATTTTCTTTATTTTCTTTATTTTCTTTATTTTCTTTATTTTCTTTATTTTCTTTAATTCATCCTATTTGATTCGATTATTTGTGTGTAGAGTTTAGTGTTGAGTGAAGAAAGTTATTACCTGGCTGGGATTCGAACCGAGGTCCTCGGGGTTCGAGCAGAGTCTTACGCGGTCCGGCCATTGTAGATGATCAAGAGAGATGTTTTATATGTGGTATATATAGTGCGCAAGCACGAGTGTACAATTAATTTTCTTTATTTTCTTTATTTTCTTTATTTTCTTTATTTTCTTTATTTTCTTTATTTTCTTTATTTTCTTTATTTTCTTTATTTTCTTTATTTTCTTTATTTTCTTTATTTTCTTTATTTTCTTTATTTTCTTTATTTTCTTTATTTTCTTTATTTTCTTTATTTTCTTTATTTTCTTTATTTTCTTTATTTTCTTTATTTTCTTTATTTTCTTTATTTTCTTTATTTTCTTTAATTCATCCAATTTATTTCGATTATTTGTGTGTAGAGTTTATTGTTGAGTGAAGAAAGTTATTACCTGGCTGGGATTCGAACCGAGGTCCTCGGGGTTCGAGCAGAGTCTTACGCGGTCCGGCCATTGTAGATGTTCAAGAGAGATGGTTTATATGTGGTATATATAGTGCGCAAGCACGAGTGTACAATTAATTTTCTTTATTTTCTTTATTTTCTTTATTTTCTTTATTTTCTTTATTTTCTTTATTTTCTTTATTTTCTTTATTTTCTTTATTTTCTTTATTTTCTTTATTTTCTTTATTTTCTTTATTTTCTTTATTTTCTTTATTTTCTTTATTTTCTTTATTTTCTTTATTTTCTTTATTTTCTTTATTTTCTTTATTTTCTTTATTTTCTTTATTTTCTTTATTTTCTTTATTTTCTTTATTTTCTTTATTTTCTTTATTTTCTTTATTTTCTTTATTTTCTTTATTTTCTTTATTTTCTTTATTTTCTTTATTTTCTTTATTTTCTTTATTTTCTTTATTTTCTTTATTTTCTTTATTTTCTTTATTTTCTTTATTTTCTTTATTTTCTTTAATTCATCCAATTTATTTCGATTATTTGTGTGTAGAGTTTAGTGTTGAGTGAAGAAAGTTATTACCTGGCTGGGATTCGAACCGAGGTCCTCGGGATTCGAGCAGAGTCTTACGCGGTCCGGCCATTGTAGATGTTCAAGAGAGATGGTTTATATGTGGTATATATAGTGCGCAAGCACGAGTGTACAATTAATTTTCTTTATTTTCTTTATTTTCTTTATTTTCTTTATTTTCTTTATTTTCTTTATTTTCTTTATTTTCTTTATTTTCTTTATTTTCTTTATTTTCTTTATTTTCTTTATTTTCTTTATTTTCTTTATTTTCTTTATTTTCTTTATTTTCTTTATTTTCTTTATTTTCTTTATTTTCTTTATTTTCTTTATTTTCTTTATTTTCTTTATTTTCTTTATTTTCTTTATTTTCTTTATTTTCTTTATTTTCTTTATTTTCTTTATTTTCTTTATTTTCTTTATTTTCTTTATTTTCTTTAATTCATCCAATTTGATTCGATTATTTGTGTGTAGAGTTTAGTGTTGAGTGAAGAAAGTTATTACCTGGCTGGGATTCGAACCGAGGTCCTCGGGGTTCGAGCAGAGTCTTACGCGGTCCGGCCATTGTAGATGATCAAGAGAGATGTTTTATATGTGGTATATATAGTGCGCAAGCACGAGTGTACAATTAATTTTCTTTATTTTCTTTATTTTCTTTATTTTCTTTATTTTCTTTATTTTCTTTATTTTCTTTATTTTCTTTATTTTCTTTATTTTCTTTATTTTCTTTATTTTCTTTATTTTCTTTATTTTCTTTATTTTCTTTATTTTCTTTATTTTCTTTATTTTCTTTATTTTCTTTATTTTCTTTATTTTCTTTATTTTCTTTATTTTCTTTATTTTCTTTATTTTCTTTATTTTCTTTAATTCATCCAATTTATTTCGATTATTTGTGTGTAGAGTTTATTGTTGAGTGAAGAAAGTTATTACCTGGCTGGGATTCGAACCGAGGTCCTCGGGGTTCGAGCAGAGTCTTACGCGGTCCGGCCATTGTAGATGTTCAAGAGAGATGGTTTATATGTGGTATATATAGTGCGCAAGCACGAGTGTACAATTAATTTTCTTTATTTTCTTTATTTTCTTTATTTTCTTTATTTTCTTTATTTTCTTTATTTTCTTTATTTTCTTTATTTTCTTTATTTTCTTTATTTTCTTTATTTTCTTTATTTTCTTTATTTTCTTTATTTTCTTTATTTTCTTTATTTTCTTTATTTTCTTTATTTTCTTTATTTTCTTTATTTTCTTTATTTTCTTTATTTTCTTTATTTTCTTTATTTTCTTTATTTTCTTTATTTTCTTTATTTTCTTTATTTTCTTTATTTTCTTTATTTTCTTTATTTTCTTTATTTTCTTTATTTTCTTTATTTTCTTTATTTTCTTTATTTTCTTTATTTTCTTTATTTTCTTTATTTTCTTTATTTTCTTTATTTTCTTTATTTTCTTTAATTCATCCAATTTATTTCGATTATTTGTGTGTAGAGTTTAGTGTTGAGTGAAGAAAGTTATTACCTGGCTGGGATTCGAACCGAGGTCCTCGGGATTCGAGCAGAGTCTTACGCGGTCCGGCCATTGTAGATGTTCAAGAGAGATGGTTTATATGTGGTATATATAGTGCGCAAGCACGAGTGTACAATTAATTTTCTTTATTTTCTTTATTTTCTTTATTTTCTTTATTTTCTTTATTTTCTTTATTTTCTTTATTTTCTTTATTTTCTTTATTTTCTTTATTTTCTTTATTTTCTTTATTTTCTTTATTTTCTTTATTTTCTTTATTTTCTTTATTTTCTTTATTTTCTTTATTTTCTTTATTTTCTTTATTTTCTTTATTTTCTTTATTTTCTTTATTTTCTTTATTTTCTTTATTTTCTTTATTTTCTTTATTTTCTTTATTTTCTTTATTTTCTTTATTTTCTTTATTTTCTTTATTTTCTTTAATTCATCCAATTTATTTCGATTATTTGTGTGTAGAGTTTAGTGTTGAGTGAAGAAAGTTATTACCTGGCTGGGATTCGAGCCGAGGTCCTCGAGGTTCGAGCAGAGTCTTACGCGGTCCGGCCATTGTAGATGTTCAAGAGAGATGGTTTATATGTGGTATATATAGTGCGCAAGCACGAGTGTACAATTAATTTTCTTTATTTTCTTTATTTTCTTTATTTTCTTTATTTTCTTTATTTTCTTTATTTTCTTTATTTTCTTTATTTTCTTTATTTTCTTTATTTTCTTTATTTTCTTTATTTTCTTTATTTTCTTTATTTTCTTTATTTTCTTTATTTTCTATATTTTCTTTATTTTCTTTATTTTCTTTATTTTCTTTATTTTCTTTATTTTCTTTATTTTCTTTATTTTCTTTATTTTCTTTATTTTCTTTATTTTCTTTATTTTCTTTATTTTCTTTATTTTCTTTATTTTCTTTATTTTCTTTATTTTCTTTCATTCATCCAATTTATTTCGATTATTTGTGTGTAGAGTTTAGTGTTGAGTGAAGAAAGTTATTACCTGGCTGGGATTCGAACCGAGGTCCTCGGGATTCGAGCAGAGTCTTACGCGGTCCGGCCATTGTAGATGTTCAAGAGAGATGGTTTATATGTGGTATATATAGTGCGCAAGCACGAGTGTACAATTAATTTTCTTTATTTTCTTTATTTTCTTTATTTTCTTTATTTTCTTTATTTTCTATATTTTCTTTATTTTCTTTATTTTCTTTATTTTCTTTATTTTCTTTATTTTCTTTATTTTCTTTATTTTCTTTATTTTCTTTATTTTCTTTATTTTCTTTATTTTCTTTATTTTCTTTATTTTCTTTATTTTCTTTATTTTCTTTATTTTCTTTATTTTCTTTAATTCATCCAATTTATTTCGATTATTTGTGTGTAGAGTTTAGTGTTGAGTGAAGAAAGTTATTACCTGGCTGGGATTCGAACCGAGGTCCTCGGGGTTCGAGCAGAGTCTTACGCGGTCCGGCCATTGTAGATGTTCAAGAGAGATGGTTTATATGTGGTATATATAGTGCGCAAGCACGAGTGTACAATTAATTTTCTTTATTTTCTTTATTTTCTTTATTTTCTTTATTTTCTTTATTTTCTTTATTTTCTTTATTTTCTTTATTTTCTTTATTTTCTTTATTTTCTTTATTTTCTTTATTTTCTTTATTTTCTTTATTTTCTTTATTTTCTTTATTTTCTTTATTTTCTTTATTTTCTTTATTTTCTTTATTTTCTTTATTTTCTTTATTTTCTTTATTTTCTTTATTTTCTTTATTTTCTTTATTTTCTTTATTTTCTTTATTTTCTTTATTTTCTTTATTTTCTTTATTTTCTTTATTTTCTTTAATTCATCCAATTTATTTCGATTATTTGTGTGTAGAGTTTAGTGTTGAGTGAAGAAAGTTATTACCTGGCTGGGATTCGAACCGAGGTCCTCGGGATTCGAGCAGAGTCTTACGCGGTCCGGCCATTGTAGATGTTCAAGAGAGATGGTTTATATGTGGTATATATAGTGCGCAAGCACGAGTGTACAATTAATTTTCTTTATTTTCTTTATTTTCTTTATTTTCTTTATTTTCTTTATTTTCTTTATTTTCTTTATTTTCTTTATTTTCTTTATTTTCTTTATTTTCTTTATTTTCTTTATTTTCTTTATTTTCTTTATTTTCTTTATTTTATTTATTTTCTATATTTTCTTTATTTTCTTTATTTTCTTTATTTTCTTTATTTTCGTTATTTTCTTTATTTTCTTTATTTTCTTTATTTTCATTATTTTCTTTATTTTCTTTATTTTCTTTATTTTCTTTATTTTCTTTATTTTCTTTATTTTCTTTATTTTCTATATTTTCTTTATTTTCTTTATTTTCTATATTTTCTTTATTTTCTTTATTTTCTTTATTTTCTTTATTTTCTTTATTTTCTTTATTTTCTTTATTTTCGTTATTTTCTTTATTTTCTTTATTTTCTTTATTTTCATTATTTTCTTTATTTTCTTTATTTTCTTTATTTTCTTTATTTTCTTTATTTTCTTTATTTTCTATATTTTCTTTATTTTCTTTATTTTCTTTATTTTCTTTATTTTCTTTATTTTCTTTATTTTCTTTATTTTCTTTATTTTCTTTATTTTCTTTATTTTCTTTATTTTCTTTATTTTATTTATTTTCTTTATTTTCTTTATTTTCTTTATTTTCTTTATTTTCTTTATTTTCTTTAATTCATCCAATTTATTTCGATTATTTGTGTGTAGAGTTTAGTTTTGAGTGAAGAAAGTTATTACCTGGCTGGGATTCGAACCGAGGTCCTCGGGATTCGAGCAGAGTCTTACGCGGTCCGGCCATTGTAGATGTTCAAGAGAGATGGTTTATATGTGGTATATATAGTGCGCAAGCACGAGTGTACAATTAATTTTCTTTATTTTCTTTATTTTCTTTATTTTCTTTATTTTCTTTATTTTCTTTATTTTCTTTATTTTCTTTATTTTCTTTATTTTCTTTATTTTCTTTATTTTCTTTATTTTCTTTATTTTCTTTATTTTCTTTATTTTCTTTATTTTCTTTATTTTCTTTATTTTCTTTATTTTCTTTATTTTCTTTATTTTCTTTATTTTCGTTATTTTCTTTATTTTCTTTATTTTCTTTATTTTCATTATTTTCATTATTTTCTTTATTTTCTTTATTTTCTTTATTTTCTTTATTTTCTTTATTTTCTATATTTTCTTTATTTTCTTTATTTTCTTTATTTTCTTTATTTTCTTTATTTTCATATTTTCTTTATTTTCTTTATTTTCTTTATTTTCTTTATTTTCTTTATTTTCATTATTTTCTTTATTTTCTTTATTTTCTTTATTTTCTTTATTTTCTTTATTTTCTTTATTTTCTATATTTTCTTTATTTTCTTTATTTTCTTTATTTTCTTTATTTTCTTTATTTTCTTTATTTTCTTTATTTTCTTTATTTTCTTTATTTTATTTATTTTATTTATTTTCTTTATTTTCTTTATTTTCTTTATTTTCTTTATTTTCTTTATTTTCTTTATTTTCTTTATTTTCTTTATTTTCTTTAATTCATCCAATTTATTTCGATTATTTGTGTGTAGAGTTTAGTGTTGAGTGAAGAAAGTTATTACCTGGCTGGGATTCGAACCGAGGTCCTCGGGGTTCGAGCAGAGTCTTACGCGGTCCGGCCATTGTAGATGTTCAAGAGAGATGGTTTATATGTGGTATATATAGTGCGCAAGCACGAGTGTACAATTAATTTTCTTTATTTTCTTTATTTTCTTTATTTTCTTTATTTTCTTTATTTTATTTATTTTCTTTATTTTCTTTATTTTCTTTATTTTCTTTATTTTCTTTATTTTCTTTATTTTCTTTATTTTCTTTATTTTCTTTATTTTCTTTATTTTCTTTATTTTCTTTATTTTCTTTATTTTCTTTATTTTCTTTATTTTCTTTATTTTCTTTATTTTCTTTATTTTCTTTATTTTCTTTATTTTCTTTATTTTCTTTATTTTCTTTATTTTCTTTATTTTCTTTATTTTCTATATTTTCTCTATTTTCTTTATTTTCTTTATTTTCTTTATTTTCTTTATTTTCTTTAATTCATCCAATTTATTTCGATTATTTGTGTGTAGAGTTTAGTGTTGAGTGAAGAAAGTTATTACCTGGCTGGGATTCGAACCGAGGTCCTCGGGATTCGAGCAGAGTCTTACGCGGTCCGGCCATTGTAGATGTTCAAGAGAGATGGTTTATATGTGGTATATATAGTGCGCAAGCACGAGTGTACAATTAATTTTCTTTATTTTCTTTATTTTCTTTATTTTCTTTATTTTCTTTATTTTCTTTATTTTCTTTATTTTCTTTATTTTCTTTATTTTCTTTATTTTCTTTATTTTCTTTATTTTCTTTATTTTCTTTATTTTCTTTATTTTCTTTATTTTCGTTATTTTCTTTATTTTCTTTATTTTCTTTATTTTCTTTATTTTCATTATTTTCATTATTTTCTTTATTTTCTTTATTTTCTTTATTTTCTGTATTTTCTGTATTTTCTTTATTTTCTTTATTTTCTTTATTTTCTTTATTTTCTTTATTTTCTTTATTTTCTTTATTTTCTTTATTTTCTTTATTTTCTTTATTTTCTTTATTTTCTTTATTTCCTTTATTTTCTATATTTTCTTTATTTTCTTTATTTTCTTTATTTTCTTTATTTTCTTTATTTTCTATATTTTCTTTATTTTCTTTATTTTCTTTATTTTCTTCATTTTCTTCATTTTCTTCATTTTCTTTATTTTCTTTATTTTCTTTATTTTCTTTATTTTCTTTATTTTCTTTATTTTCTTTATTTTCTTTATTTTCTTTATTTTCTTTATTTTCTTTACTTTCTTTATTTTCTTTATTTTCTTTATTTTCTTTATTTTCTTTATTTTCTTTATTTTCTTTATTTTCTTTATTTTCTTTATTTTCTTTATTTTCTTTATTTTCTTTATTTTCTTTATTTTCTATATTTTCTTTATTTTCTTTATTTTCTTTATTTTCTTTATTTTCTTTATTTTCTTTAATTCATCCAATTTATGTCGATTATTTGTGTGTAGAGTTTAGTGTTGAGTGAAGAAAGTTATTACCTGGCTGGGATTCGAACCGAGGTCCTCGGGATTCGAGCAGAGTCTTACGCGGTCCGGCCATTGTAGATGTTCAAGAGAGATGGTTTATATGTGGTATATATAGTGCGCAAGCACGAGTGTACAATTAATTTTCTTTATTTTCTTTATTTTCTTTATTTTCTTTATTTTCTTTATTTTCTTTATTTTCTTTATTTTCTTTATTTTCTTTATTTTCTTTATTTTCTTTATTTTCTTTATTTTCTTTATTTTCTTTATTTTCTTTATTTTCTTTATTTTCGTTATTTTCTTTATTTTCTTTATTTTCTTTATTTTCTTTATTTTCATTATTTTCATTATTTTCTTTATTTTCTTTATTTTCTTTATTTTCTGTATTTTCTGTATTTTCTTTATTTTCTTTATTTTCTTTATTTTCTTTATTTTCTTTATTTTCTTTATTTTCTTTATTTTCTTTATTTTTTTTATTTTCTTTATTTTCTTTATTTTCTTTATTTCCTTTATTTTCTATATTTTCTTTATTTTCTTTATTTTCTTTATTTTCTTTATTTTCTTTATTTTCTATATTTTCTTTATTTTCTTTATTTTCTTTATTTTCTTCATTTTCTTCATTTTCTTCATTTTCTTTATTTTCTTTATTTTCTTTATTTTCTTTATTTTCTTTATTTTCTTTATTTTCTTTATTTTCTTTATTTTCTTTATTTTCTTTATTTTCTTTACTTTCTTTATTTTCTTTATTTTCTTTATTTTCTTTATTTTCTTTATTTTCTTTATTTTCTTTATTTTCTTTATTTTCTTTAATTCATCCAATTTATTTCGATTATTTGTGTGTAGAGTTTAGTGTTGAGTGAAGAAAGTTATTACCTGGCTGGGATTCGAACCGAGGTCCTCGGGGTTCGAGCAGAGTCTTACGCGGTCCGGCCATTGTAGATGTTCAAGAGAGATGGTTTATATGTGGTATATATAGTGCGCAAGCACGAGTGTACAATTAATTTTCTTTATTTTCTTTATTTTCTTTATTTTCTTTATTTTCTTTATTTTCTTTATTTTCTTTATTTTCTTTATTTTCTTTATTTTCTTTATTTTCTTTATTTTCTTTATTTTCTTTATTTTCTTTATTTTCTTTATTTTCTTTATTTTCTTTATTTTCTTTATTTTCTTTATTTTCTTTATTTTCTTTATTTTCATTATTTTCATTATTTTCTTTATTTTCTTTATTTTCTTTATTTTCTGTATTTTCTGTATTTTCTTTATTTTCTTTATTTTCTTTATTTTCTTTATTTTCTTTATTTTCTTTATTTTCTTTATTTTCTTTATTTTCTTTATTTTCTTTATTTTCTTTATTTTCTTTATTTCCTTTATTTTCTATATTTTCTTTATTTTCTTTATTTTCTTTATTTTCTTTATTTTCTTTATTTTCTATATTTTCTTTATTTTCTTTATTTTCTTTATTTTCTTCATTTTCTTCATTTTCTTCATTTTCTTTATTTTCTTTATTTTCTTTATTTTCTTTATTTTCTTTATTTTCTTTATTTTCTTTATTTTCTTTATTTTCTTTATTTTCTTTATTTTCTTTACTTTCTTTATTTTCTTTATTTTCTTTATTTTCTTTATTTTCTTTATTTTCTTTATTTTCTTTATTTTCTTTATTTTCTTTATTTTCTTTATTTTCTTTATTTTCTTTATTTTCTTTATTTTCTATATTTTCTCTATTTTCTTTATTTTCTTTATTTTCTTTATTTTCTTTATTTTCTTTAATTCATCCAATTTATTTCGATTATTTGTGTGTAGAGTTTAGTGTTGAGTGAAGAAAGTTATTACCTGGCTGGGATTCGAACCGAGGTCCTCGGGATTCGAGCAGAGTCTTACGCGGTCCGGCCATTGTAGATGTTCAAGAGAGATGGTTTATATGTGGTATATATAGTGCGCAAGCACGAGTGTACAATTAATTTTCTTTATTTTCTTTATTTTCTTTATTTTCTTTATTTTCTTTATTTTCTTTATTTTCTTTATTTTCTTTATTTTCTTTATTTTCTTTATTTTCTTTATTTTCTTTATTTTCTTTATTTTCTTTATTTTCTTTATTTTCTTTATTTTCGTTATTTTCTTTATTTTCTTTATTTTCTTTATTTTCTTTATTTTCATTATTTTCATTATTTTCTTTATTTTCTTTATTTTCTTTATTTTCTGTATTTTCTGTATTTTCTTTATTTTCTTTATTTTCTTTATTTTCTTTATTTTCTTTATTTTCTTTATTTTCTTTATTTTCTTTATTTTCTTTATTTTCTTTATTTTCTTTATTTTCTTTATTTCCTTTATTTTCTATATTTTCTTTATTTTCTTTATTTTCTTTATTTTCTTTATTTTCTTTATTTTCTTTTTTTTCTTTATTTTCTTTTTTTTCTTTATTTTCTTCATTTTCTTCATTTTCTTCATTTTCTTTATTTTCTTTATTTTCTTTATTTTCTTTATTTTCTTTATTTTCTTTATTTTCTTTATTTTCTTTATTTTCTTTATTTTCTTTATTTTCTTTACTTTCTTTATTTTCTTTATTTTCTTTATTTTCTTTATTTTCTTTATTTTCTTTATTTTCTTTATTTTCTTTATTTTCTTTAATTCATCCAATTTATTTCGATTATTTGTGTGTAGAGTTTAGTGTTGAGTGAAGAAAGTTATTACCTGGCTGGGATTCGAACCGAGGTCCTCGGGATTCGAGCAGAGTCTTACGCGGTCCGGCCATTGTAGATGTTCAAGAGAGATGGTTTATATGTGGTATATATAGTGCGCAAGCACGAGTGTACAATTAATTTTCTTTATTTTCTTTATTTTCTTTATTTTCTTTATTTTCTTTATTTTCTTTATTTTCTTTATTTTCTTTATTTTCTTTATTTTCTTTATTTTCTTTATTTTCTTTATTTTCTTTATTTTCTTTATTTTCTTTATTTTCTTTATTTTCTATATTTTCTTTATTTTCTTTATTTTCTTTATTTTCTTTATTTTCTTTATTTTCTTTATTTTCTTTATTTTCTTTATTTTCTTTATTTTCGTTATTTTCTTTATTTTCTTTATTTTCTTTATTTTCATTATTTTCTTTATTTTCTTTATTTTCTTTATTTTCTTTATTTTCTTTATTTTCTTTATTTTCTATATTTTCTTTATTTTCTTTATTTTCTTTATTTTCTTTATTTTCTTTATTTTCTTTATTTTCTTTATTTTCTTTATTTTCTTTATTTTCTTTATTTTCTTTATTTTCTTTATTTTCTTTATTTTCTTTATTTTCTTTATTTTCTTTATTTTCTTTATTTTCTTTATTTTCTTTATTTTCTTTATTTTCTTTATTTTCTTTATTTTCTTTATTTTCTTTATTTTCTTTATTTTCTTTATTTTCTTTATTTTCTTTATTTTCTTTATTTTCTTTAATTCATCCAATTTATTTCGATTATTTGTGTGTAGAGTTTAGTGTTGAGTGAAGAAAGTTATTACCTGGCTGGGATTCGAACCGAGGTCCTCGGGATTCGAGCAGAGTCTTACGCGGTCCGGCCATTGTAGATGTTCAAGAGAGATGGTTTATATGTGGTATATATAGTGCGCAAGCACGAGTGTACAATTAATTTTCTTTATTTTCTTTATTTTCTTTATTTTCTTTATTTTCTTTATTTTCTTTATTTTCTTTATTTTCTTTATTTTCTTTATTTTCTTTATTTTCTTTATTTTCTTTATTTTCTTTATTTTCTGTATTTTCTTTATTTTCTTTATTTTCTTTATTTTCTTTATTTTCTTTATTTTCTTTATTTTCTTTATTTTCTTTATTTTCATTATTTTCTTTATTTTCTTTATTTTCTTTATTTTCTTTATTTTCTTTATTTTCTATATTTTCTTTATTTTCTTTATTTTCTTTATTTTCTTTATTTTCTTTATTTTCTTTATTTTCTTTATTTTCTTTATTTTCTTTATTTTCTTTATTTTCTTTATTTTCTTTATTTTCTTTATTTTCTTTATTTTCTTTATTTTCTTTATTTTCTTTATTTTCTTTATTTTCTTTATTTTCTTTATTTTCTTTATTTTCTTTATTTTCTTTATTTTCTTTATTTTCTTTATTTTCTTTATTTTCTTTATTTTCTTTATTTTCTTTATTTTCTTTAATTCATCCAATTTATTTCGATTATTTGTGTGTAGAGTTTAGTGTTGAGTGAAGAAAGTTATTACCTGGCTGGGATTCGAACCGAGGTCCTCGGGATTCGAGCAGAGTCTTACGCGGTCCGGCCATTGTAGATGTTCAAGAGAGATGGTTTATATGTGGTATATATAGTGCGCAAGCACGAGTGTACAATTAATTTTCTTTATTTTCTTTATTTTCTTTATTTTCTTTATTTTCTTTATTTTCTTTATTTTCTTTATTTTCTTTATTTTCTTTATTTTCTTTATTTTCTTTATTTTCTTTATTTTCTTTATTTTCTTTATTTTCTGTATTTTCTTTATTTTCTTTATTTTCTTTATTTTCTTTATTTTCTTTATTTTCTTTATTTTCTTTATTTTCTTTATTTTCTTTATTTTCTTTATTTTCTTTATTTTCTTTATTTTCTTTATTTTCTTTATTTTCTATATTTTCTTTATTTTCTTTATTTTCTTTATTTTCTTTATTTTCTTTATTTTCTATATTTTCTTTATTTTCTTTATTTTCTTTATTTTCTTTATTTTCTTCATTTTCTTCATTTTCTTTATTTTCTTTATTTTCTTTATTTTCTTTATTTTCTTTATTTTCTTTATTTTCTTTATTTTCTTTATTTTCTTTATTTTCTTTACTTTCTTTATTTTCTTTATTTTCTTTATTTTCTTTATTTTCTTTATTTTCTTTATTTTCTTTATTTTCTTTATTTTCTTTAATTCATCCAATTTATTTCGATTATTTGTGTGTAGAGTTTAGTGTTGAGTGAAGAAAGTTATTACCTGGCTGGGATTCGAACCGAGGTCCTCGGGATTCGAGCAGAGTCTTACGCGGTCCGGCCATTGTAGATGTTCAAGAGAGATGGTTTATATGTGGTATATATAGTGCGCAAGCACGAGTGTACAATTAATTTTCTTTATTTTCTTTATTTTCTTTATTTTCTTTATTTTCTTTATTTTCTTTATTTTCTTTATTTTCTTTATTTTCTTTATTTTCTTTATTTTCTTTATTTTCTTTATTTTCTTTATTTTCTTTATTTTCTTTATTTTCTTTATTTTCTTTATTTTCTATATTTTCTTTATTTTCTTTATTTTCTTTATTTTCTTTATTTTCTTTATTTTCTTTATTTTCTTTATTTTCTTTATTTTCTTTATTTTCTTTATTTTCTTTATTTTCTTTATTTTCTTTATTTTCTTTATTTTCTTTATTTTCTTTATTTTCTTTATTTTCTTTATTTTCTTTATTTTCTTTATTTTCTTTAATTCATCCAATTTATTTCGATTATTTGTGTGTAGAGTTTAGTGTTGAGTGAAGAAAGTTATTACCTGGCTGGGATTCGAACCGAGGTCCTCGGGATTCGAGCAGAGTCTTACGCGGTCCGGCCATTGTAGATGTTCAAGAGAGATGGTTTATATGTGGTATATATAGTGCGCAAGCACGAGTGTACAATTAATTTTCTTTATTTTCTTTATTTTCTTTATTTTCTTTATTTTCTTTATTTTCTTTATTTTCTTTATTTTCTTTATTTTCTTTATTTTCTTTATTTTCTTTATTTTCTTTATTTTCTTTATTTTCTTTATTTTCTTTATTTTCTTTATTTTCGTTATTTTCTTTATTTTCTTTATTTTCTTTATTTTCTTTATTTTCATTATTTTCATTATTTTCTTTATTTTCTTTATTTTCTTTATTTTCTGTATTTTCTGTATTTTCTTTATTTTCTTTATTTTCTTTATTTTCTTTATTTTCTTTATTTTCTTTATTTTCTTTATTTTCTTTATTTTCTTTATTTTCTTTATTTTCTTTATTTTCTTTATTTTCTTTATTTTCTTTATTTTCTTTATTTTCTTTATTTTCTTTATTTTCTTTATTTTCTTTATTTTCTATATTTTCTTTATTTTCTTTATTTTCTTTATTTTCTTCATTTTCTTCATTTTCTTCATTTTCTTTATTTTCTTTATTTTCTTTATTTTCTTTATTTTCTTTATTTTCTTTATTTTCTTTATTTTCTTTATTTTCTTTATTTTCTTTACTTTCTTTATTTTCTTTATTTTCTTTATTTTCTTTATTTTCTTTATTTTCTTTATTTTCTTTATTTTCTTTATTTTCTTTAATTCATCCAATTTATTTCGATTATTTGTGTGTAGAGTTTAGTGTTGAGTGAAGAAAGTTATTACCTGGCTGGGATTCGAACCGAGGTCCTCGGGATTCGAGCAGAGTCTTACGCGGTCCGGCCATTGTAGATGTTCAAGAGAGATGGTTTATATGTGGTATATATAGTGCGCAAGCACGAGTGTACAATTAATTTTCTTTATTTTCTTTATTTTCTTTATTTTCTTTATTTTCTTTATTTTCTTTATTTTCTTTATTTTCTTTATTTTCTTTATTTTCTTTATTTTCTTTATTTTCTTTATTTTCTTTATTTTCTTTATTTTCTTTATTTTCTTTATTTTCTTTATTTTCTTTATTTTCTTTATTTTCTTTATTTTCTTTATTTTCTTTATTTTCTTTATTTTCTTTATTTTCTTTATTTTCGTTATTTTCTTTATTTTCTTTATTTTCTTTATTTTCATTATTTTCTTTATTTTCTTTATTTTCTTTATTTTCTTTATTTTCTTTATTTTCTTTATTTTCTTTATTTTCTTTATTTTCTTTATTTTCTTTATTTTCTTTATTTTCTTTATTTTCTTTATTTTCTTTATTTTCTTTATTTTCTTTATTTTCTTTATTTTCTTTATTTTCTTTATTTTCTTTATTTTCTTTATTTTCTTTATTTTCTTTATTTTCTTTATGTTCATTATTTTCATTATTTTCATTATTTTCTTTATTTTCTATATTTTCTTTATTTTCTTTATTTTCTTTATTTTCTTTATTTTCTTTATTTTCTTTATTTTCTTTATTTTCTTTATTTTCTTTATTTTCTTTATTTTCTTTATTTTCTTTATTTTCTTTATTTTCATATTTTCTTTATTTTCTTTATTTTCTTTATTTTCTTTATTTTCTTTATTTTCATTATTTTCTTTATTTTCTTTATTTTCTTTATTTTCTTTATTTTCTTTATTTTCTTTATTTTCTATATTTTCTTTATTTTCTTTATTTTCTTTATTTTCTTTATTTTCTTTATTTTCTTTATTTTCTTTATTTTCTTTATTTTCTTTATTTTATTTATTTTATTTATTTTCTTTATTTTCTTTATTTTCTTTATTTTCTTTATTTTCTTTATTTTCTTTATTTTCTTTATTTTCTTTATTTTCTTTAATTCATCTAATTTATTTCGATTATTTGTGTGTAGAGTTTAGTGTTGAGTGAAGAAAGTTATTACCTGGCTGGGATTCGAACCGAGGTCCTCGGGATTCGAGCAGAGTCTTACGCGGTCCGGCCATTGTAGATGTTCAAGAGAGATGGTTTATATGTGGTATATATAGTGCGCAAGCACGAGTGTACAATTAATTTTCTTTATTTTCTTTATTTTCTTTATTTTCTTTATTTTCTTTATTTTCTTTATTTTCTTTATTTTCTTTATTTTCTTTATTTTCTTTATTTTCTTTATTTTCTTTATTTTCTTTATTTTCTTTATTTTCTTTATTTTCTTTATTTTCTTTATTTTCTTTATTTTCTTTATTTTCTTTATTTTCTTTATTTTCTTTATTTTCTTTATTTTCTTTATTTTCTTTATTTTCTTTATTTTCTTTATTTTCTTTATTTTCTTTATTTTCTTTATTTTCTTTATTTTCTTTATTTTCTTTATTTTCTATATTTTCTTTATTTTCTTTATTTTCTTTATTTTCTTTATTTTCTTTATTTTCTTTAATTCATCCAATTTATTTCGATTATTTGTGTGTAGAGTTTAGTGTTGAGTGAAGAAAGTTATTACCTGGCTGGGATTCGAACCGAGGTCCTCGGGATTCGAGCAGAGTCTTACGCGGTCCGGCCATTGTAGATGTTCAAGAGAGATGGTTTATATGTGGTATATATAGTGCGCAAGCACGAGTGTACAATTAATTTTCTTTATTTTCTTTATTTTCTATATTTTCTTTATTTTCTTTATTTTCTTTATTTTCTTTATTTTCTTTATTTTCTTTATTTTCTTTATTTTCTTTATTTTCTTTATTTTCTTTATTTTCTTTATTTTCTTTATTTTCTTTATTTTCTTTATTTTCTTTTTTTTCTTTATTTTCTTTATTTTCGTTATTTTCTTTATTTTCTTTATTTTCTTTATTTTCTTTATTTTCATTATTTTCATTATTTTCTTTATTTTCTTTATTTTCTTTATTTTCTGTATTTTCTGTATTTTCTTTATTTTCTTTATTTTCTTTATTTTCTTTATTTTCTTTATTTTCTTTATTTTCTTTATTTTCTTTATTTTCTTTATTTTCTTTATTTTCTTTATTTTCTTTATTTTCTTTATTTTCTTTATTTTCTTTATTTTCTTTATTTTCTATATTTTCTTTATTTTCTTTATTTTCTTTATTTTCTTTATTTTCTTTATTTTCTTTATTTTCTTTATTTTCTTTATTTTCTTTATTTTCTTTATTTTCTTCATTTTCTTCATTTTCTTTATTTTCTTTATTTTCTTTATTTTCTTTATTTTCTTTATTTTCTTTATTTTCTTTATTTTCTTTATTTTCTTTATTTTCTTTACTTTCTTTATTTTCTTTATTTTCTTTATTTTCTTTATTTTCTTTATTTTCTTTATTTTCTTTATTTTCTTTAATTCATCCAATTTATTTCGATTATTTGTGTGTAGAGTTTAGTGTTGAGTGAAGAAAGTTATTACCTGGCTGGGATTCGAACCGAGGTCCTCGGGGTTCGAGCAGAGTCTTACGCGGTCCGGCCATTGTAGATGTTCAAGAGAGATGGTTTATATGTGGTATATATAGTGCGCAAGCACGAGTGTACAATTAATTTTCTTTATTTTCTTTATTTTCTTTATTTTCCTTATTTTCTTTATTTTCTTTATTTTCTTTATTTTCTTTATTTTCTTTATTTTCTTTATTTTCTTTATTTTCTTTATTTTCTTTATTTTCTTTATTTTCTTTATTTTCTTTATTTTCTTTATTTTCTTTATTGTCTTTATTTTCTTTATTTTCTTTAATTCATCCAATTTATTTCGATTATTTGTGTGTAGAGTTTAGTGTTGAGTGAAGAAAGTTATTACCTGGCTGGGATTCGAGCCGAGGTCCTCGGGATTCGAGCAGAGTCTTACGCGGTCCGGCCATTGTAGATGTTCAAGAGAGATGGTTTATATGTGGTATATATAGTGCGCAAGCACGAGTGTACAATTAATTTTCTTTATTCTCTTTATTTTCTTTATTTTCTTTATTTTCTTTATTTTCTTTATTTTCTTTATTTTCTTTATTTTCTTTATTTTCTTTATTTTCTTTATTTTCTATATTTTCTATATTTTCTTTATTTTCTTTATTTTCTTTATTTTCTTTATTTTCTTTATTTTCTTTATTTTCTTTATTTTCTTTATTTTCTTTATTTTCTTTATTTTCTTTATTTTCTTTATTTTCTTTATTTTCTTTATTTTCTTTATTTTCTTTATTTTCTTTATTTTCTTTATTTTCTTTATTTTCTTTATTTTCTTTATTTTCTTTATTTTCTTTATTTTCTTTATTTTCTTTATTTTCTTTATTTTCTTTATTTTCTTTAATTCATCCAATTTATTTCGATTATTTGTGTGTAGAGTTTAGTGTTGAGTGAAGAAAGTTATTACCTGGCTGGGATTCGAACCGAGGTCCTCGGGGTTCGAGCAGAGTCTTACGCGGTCCGGCCATTGTAGATGTTCACGAGAGATGGTTTATATGTGGTATATATAGTGCGCAAGCACGAGTGTACAATTAATTTTCTTTATTTTCTTTATTTTCTTTATTTTCTTTATTTTCTTTATTTTCTTTATTTTCTTTATTTTCTTTATTTTCTTTATTTTCTTTATTTTCTTTATTTTCTTTATTTTCTTTATTTTCTTTATTTTCTTTATTTTCTTTATTTTCTTTATTTTCTTTATTTTCTTTATTTTCTTTATTTTCTTTATTTTCTTTATTTTCTTTATTTTCTTTATTTTCTTTATTTTCATATTTTCTTTATTTTCTTTATTTTCTTTATTTTCTTTATTTTCTTTATTTTCATTATTTTCTTTATTTTCTTTATTTTCTTTATTTTCTTTATTTTCTTTATTTTCTTTATTTTCTATATTTTCTTTATTTTCTTTATTTTCTTTATTTTCTTTATTTTCTTTATTTTCTTTATTTTCTTTATTTTCTTTATTTTCTTTATTTTATTTATTTTATTTATTTTCTTTATTTTCTTTATTTTCTTTATTTTCTTTATTTTCTTTATTTTCTTTATTTTCTTTATTTTCTTTATTTTCTTTAATTCATCCAATTTATTTCGATTATTTGTGTGTAGAGTTTAGTGTTGAGTGAAGAAAGTTATTACCTGGCTGGGATTCGAACCGAGGTCCTCGGGGTTCGAGCAGAGTCTTACGCGGTCCGGCCATTGTAGATGTTCAAGAGAGATGGTTTATATGTGGTATATATAGTGCGCAAGCACGAGTGTACAATTAATTTTCTTTATTTTCTTTATTTTCTTTATTTTCTTTATTTTCTTTATTTTATTTATTTTCTTTATTTTCTTTATTTTCTTTATTTTCTTTATTTTCTTTATTTTCTTTATTTTCTTTATTTTCTTTATTTTCTTTATTTTCTTTATTTTCTTTATTTTCTTTATTTTCTTTATTTTCTTTATTTTCTTTATTTTCTTTATTTTCTTTATTTTCTTTATTTTCTTTATTTTCTTTATTTTCTTTATTTTCTTTATTTTCTTTATTTTCTTTATTTTCTTTATTTTCTTTATTTTCTTTATTTTCTATATTTTCTCTATTTTCTTTATTTTCTTTATTTTCTTTATTTTCTTTATTTTCTTTAATTCATCCAATTTATTTCGATTATTTGTGTGTAGAGTTTAGTGTTGAGTGAAGAAAGTTATTACCTGGCTGGGATTCGAACCGAGGTCCTCGGGGTTCGAGCAGAGTCTTACGCGGTCCGGCCATTGTAGATGTTCAAGAGAGATGGTTTATATGTGGTATATATAGTGCGCAAGCACGAGTGTACAATTAATTTTCTTTATTTTCTTTATTTTCTATATTTTCTTTATTTTCTTTATTTTCTTTATTTTCTTTATTTTCTTTATTTTCTTTATTTTCTTTATTTTCTTTATTTTCTTTATTTTCTTTATTTTCTTTATTTTCTTTATTTTCTTTATTTTCTTTATTTTCTTTATTTTCTTTATTTTCTTTATTTTCTTTATTTTCGTTATTTTCTTTATTTTCTTTATTTTCTTTATTTTCTTTATTTTCATTATTTTCATTATTTTCTTTATTTTCTTTATTTTCTTTATTTTCTGTATTTTCTGTATTTTATTTATTTTCTTTATTTTCTTTATTTTCTTTATTTTCTTTATTTTCTTTATTTTCTTTATTTTCTTTATTTTCTTTATTTTCTTTATTTTCTTTATTTTCTTTATTTTCTTTATTTTCTTTATTTTCTTTATTTTCTATATTTTCTTTATTTTCTTTATTTTCTTTATTTTCTTTATTTTCTTTATTTTCTTTATTTTCTTTATTTTCTTTATTTTCTTTATTTTCTTTATTTTCTTTATTTTCTTCATTTTCTTCATTTTCTTTATTTTCTTTATTTTCTTTATTTTCTTTATTTTCTTTATTTTCTTTATTTTCTTTATTTTCTTTATTTTCTTTATTTTCTTTACTTTCTTTATTTTCTTTATTTTCTTTATTTTCTTTATTTTCTTTATTTTCTTTATTTTCTTTATTTTCTTTAATTCATCCAATTTATTTCGATTATTTGTGTGTAGAGTTTAGTGTTGAGTGAAGAAAGTTATTACCTGGCTGGGATTCGAACCGAGGTCCTCGGGATTCGAGCAGAGTCTTACGCGGTCCGGCCATTGTAGATGTTCAAGAGAGATGGTTTATATGTGGTATATATAGTGCGCAAGCACGAGTGTACAATTAATTTTCTTTATTTTCTTTATTTTCTTTATTTTCTTTATTTTCTTTATTTTCTTTATTTTCTTTATTTTCTTTATTTTCTTTATTTTCTTTATTTTCTTTATTTTCTTTATTTTCTTTATTTTCTTTATTTTCTATATTTTCTTTATTTTGTTTATTTTCTTTATTTTCTTTATTTTCTTTATTTTCTTTATTTTCTTTATTTTCTTTATTTTCTTTATTTTCTTTATTTTCGTTATTTTCTTTATTTTCTTTATTTTCTTTATTTTCATTATTTTCTTTATTTTCTTTATTTTCTTTATTTTCTTTATTTTCTTTATTTTCTTTATTTTCTATATTTTCTTTATTTTCTTTATTTTCTTTATTTTCTTTATTTTCTTTATTTTCTTTATTTTCTTTATTTTCTTTATTTTCTTTATTTTCTTTATTTTCTTTATTTTCTTTATTTTCTTTATTTTCTTTATTTTCTTTATTTTCTTTATTTTCTTTATTTTCTTTATTTTCTTTATTTTCTTTATTTTCTTTAATTCATCCAATTTATTTCGATTATTTGTGTGTAGAGTTTAGTGTTGAGTGAAGAAAGTTATTATCTGGCTGGGATTCGAACCGAGGTCCTCGGGATTCGAGCAGAGTCTTACGCGGTCCGGCCATTGTAGATGTTCAAGAGAGATGGTTTATATGTGGTATATATAGTGCGCAAGCACGAGTGTACAATTAATTTTCTTTATTTTCTTTATTTTCTTTATTTTCTTTATTTTCTTTATTTTCTTTATTTTCTTTATTTTCTTTATTTTCTTTATTTTCTTTATTTTCTTTATTTTCTTTATTTTCTTTATTTTCTTTATTTTCTTTATTTTCTTTATTTTCTATATTTTCTTTATTTTCTTTATTTTCTTTATTTTCTTTATTTTCTTTATTTTCTTTATTTTCTTTATTTTCTTTATTTTCTTTATTTTCGTTATTTTCTTTATTTTCTTTATTTTCTTTATTTTCATTATTTTCTTTATTTTCTTTATTTTCTTTATTTTCTTTATTTTCTTTATTTTCTATATTTTCTATATTTTCTTTATTTTCTTTATTTTCTTTATTTTCTTTATTTTCTTTATTTTCTTTATTTTCTTTATTTTCTTTATTTTCTTTATTTTCTTTATTTTATTTATTTTCTTTATTTTCTTTATTTTCTTTATTTTCTTTATTTTCTTTATTTTCTTTATTTTCTTTATTTTCTTTATTTTCTTTAATTCATCCAATTTATTTCGATTATTTGTGTGTAGAGTTTAGTGTTGAGTGAAGAAAGTTATTACCTGGCTGGGATTCGAACCGAGGTCCTCGGGATTCGAGCAGAGTCTTACGCGGTCCGGCCATTGTAGATGTTCAAGAGAGATGGTTTATATGTGGTATATATAGTGCGCAAGCACGAGTGTACAATTAATTTTCTTTATTTTCTTTATTTTCTTTATTTTCTTTATTTTCTTTATTTTCTTTATTTTCTTTATTTTCTTTATTTTCTTTATTTTCTTTATTTTCTTTATTTTCTTTATTTTCTTTATTTTCTTTATTTTCTTTATTTTCTTTATTTTCTTTATTTTCTTTATTTTCTTTATTTTCTTTATTTTCTTTATTTTCTTTATTTTCTTTATTTTCTTTATTTTCTTTATTTTCTTTATTTTCTTTATTTTCTTTATTTTCTTTATTTTCTTTATTTTCTTTATTTTCTTTATTTTCTTTATTTTCTTTATTTTCTTTATTTTCTTTATTTTCTTTATTTTCTTTATTTTCTTTATTTTCTTTATTTTCTTTATTTTCTTTATTTTCTTTATTTTCTTTATTTTCTTTATTTTCTTTATTTTCTTTATTTTCTTTATTTTCTTTATTTTCTTTATTTTCTTTATTTTCTTTATTTTCTTTATTTTCTTTATTTTCTTTATTTTCTTTATTTTCTTTATTTTCTTTATTTTCTTTATTTTCTTTATTTTCTTTATTTTCTTTATTTTCTTTATTTTCTTTATTTTCTTTATTTTCTTTATTTTCTTTATTTTCTTTATTTTCTTTATTTTCTTTATTTTCTTTATTTTCTTTATTTTCTTTATTTTCTTTATTTTCTTTATTTTCTTTATTTTCTTTATTTTCTTTATTTTCTTTATTTTCTTTATTTTCTTTATTTTCTTTATTTTCTTTATTTTCTTTATTTTCTTTATTTTCTTTATTTTCTTTATTTTCTTTAATTCATCCAATTTATTTCGATTATTTGTGTGTAGAGTTTATTGTTGAGTGAAGAAAGTAATTACCTGGCCGGGATTCGAACCGAGGTCCTCGGGGTTCGAGCAGAGTCTTACGCGGTCCGGCCATTGTAGATGTTCAAGAGAGATGGTTTATATGTGGTATATATAGTGCGCAAGCACGAGTGTACAATTAATTTTCTTTATTTTCTTTATTTTCTTTATTTTCTTTATTTTCTTTATTTTCTTTATTTTCTTTATTTTCTTTATTTTCTATGTTTTCTTTATTTTCTTTATTTTCTTTATTTTCTTTATTTTCTATATTTTCTTTATTTTCTTTATTTTCTTTATTTTCTTTATTTTCTTTATTTTCTTTATTTTCTTTAATTCATCCAATTTATTTCGATTATTTGTGTGTAGAGTTTAGTGTTGAGTGAAGAAAGTTATTACCTGGCTGGGATTCGAACCGAGGTCCTCGGGGTTCGAGCAGAGTCTTACGCGGTCCGGCCATTGTAGATGTTCAAGAGAGATGGTTTATATGTGGTATATATAGTGCGCAAGCACGAGTGTACAATTAATTTTCTTTATTTTCTTTATTTTCTTTATTTTCTTTATTTTCTTTATTTTCTTTATTTTCTTTATTTTCTTTATTTTCTATATTTTCTTTATTTTCTTTATTTTCTTTATTTTCTTTATTTTCTTTATTTTCTTTATTTTCTTTATTTTCTTTATTTTCTTTATTTTCTTTATTTTCTTTATTTTCTTTAATTCATCCAATTTATTTCGATTATTTGTGTGTAGAGTTTAGTGTTGAGTGAAGAAAGTTATTACCTGGCTGGGATTCGAACCGAGGTCCTCGGGATTCGAGCAGAGTCTTACGCGGTCCGGCCATTGTAGATGTTCAAGAGAGATGGTTTATATGTGGTATATATAGTGCGCAAGCACGAGTGTACAATTAATTTTCTTTATTTTCTTTATTTTCTTTATTTTCTTTATTTTCTTTATTTTCTTTATTTTCTTTATTTTCTTTATTTTCTTTATTTTCTTTATTTTCTTTATTTTCTTTATTTTCTTTATTTTCTTTATTTTCTTTATTTTCTTTATTTTCTTTATTTTCTTTATTTTCTTTATTTTCTTTATTTTCTTTATTTTCTTTATTTTCTTTATTTTCTTTATTTTCTTTATTTTCTTTATTTTCTTTATTTTCTTTATTTTCTTTATTTTCTTTATTTTCTTTAATTCATCTAATTTATTTCGATTATTTGTGTGTAGAGTTTATTGTTGAGTGAAGAAAGTAATTACCTGGCCGGGATTCGAACCGAGGTCCTCGGGGTTCGAGCAGAGTCTTACGCGGTCCGGCCATTGTAGATGTTCAAGAGAGATGGTTTATATGTGGTATATATAGTGCGCAAGCACGAGTGTACAATTAATTTTCTTTATTTTCTTTATTTTCTTTATTTTCTTTATTTTCTTTATTTTCTTTATTTTCTATATTTTCTTTATTTTCTTTATTTTCTTTATTTTCTTTATTTTCTTTATTTTCTTTATTTTCTTTATTTTCTTTATTTTCTTTATTTTCTTTATTTTCTTTATTTTCTTTATTTTCTTTAATTCATCCAATTTATTTCGATTATTTGTGTGTAGAGTTTAGTGTTGAGTGAAGAAAGTTATTACCTGGCTGGGATTCGAACCGAGGTCCTCGGGATTCGAGCAGAGTCTTACGCGGTCCGGCCATTGTAGATGTTCAAGAGAGATGGTTTATATGTGGTATATATAGTGCGCAAGCACGAGTGTACAATTAATTTTCTTTATTTTCTTTATTTTCTTCATTTTCTTTATTTTCTTTATTTTCTTTATTTTCTTTATTTTCTTTATTTTCTTTATTTTCTTTATTTTCTTTATTTTCTTTATTTTCTTTATCTTCTTTATTTTCTTTATTTTCTTTATTTTCTTTATTTTCTTTATTTTCTTTATTTTCTTTATTTTCTTTATTTTCTTTATTTTCTTTATTTTCTTTATTTTCTTTATTTTCTTTATTTTCTTTATTTTCTTTATTTTCTTTATTTTCTTTATTTTCTTTATTTTCTTTATTTTCTTTATTTTCTTTATTTTCTTTATTTTCTTTATTTTCTTTATTTTCTATATTTTCTATATTTTCTTTATTTTCTTTATTTTCTTTATTTTCTTTATTTTCTTTATTTTCTTTATTTTCTTTATTTTCTTTATTTTCTTTATTTTCTTTATTTTATTTATTTTCTTTATTTTCTTTATTTTCTTTATTTTCTTTATTTTCTTTATTTTCTTTAATTCATCCAATTTATTTCGATTATTTGTGTGTAGAGTTTAGTGTTGAGTGAAGAAAGTTATTACCTGGCTGGGATTCGAACCGAGGTCCTCGGGATTCGAGCAGAGTCTTACGCGGTCCGGCCATTGTAGATGTTCAAGAGAGATGGTTTATATGTGGTATATATAGTGCGCAAGCACGAGTGTACAATTAATTTTCTTTATTTTCTTTATTTTCTTTATTTTCTTTATTTTCTTTATTTTCTTTATTTTCTTTATTTTCTTTATTTTCTTTATTTTCTTTATTTTCTTTATTTTCTTTATTTTCTTTATTTTCTTTATTTTCTTTATTTTCTTTATTTTCTTTATTTTCTTTATTTTCTTTATTTTCTTTATTTTCTTTATTTTCTTTATTTTCTTTATTTTCTTTATTTTCTTTATTTTCTTTATTTTCTTTATTTTCTTTATTTTCTTTATTTTCTTTATTTTCTTTATTTTCTTTATTTTCTTTATTTTCTTTATTTTCTTTATTTTCTTTATTTTCTTTATTTTCTTTATTTTCTTTATTTTCTTTATTTTCTTTATTTTCTTTATTTTCTTTATTTTCTTTATTTTCTTTATTTTCTTTATTTTCTTTATTTTCTTTATTTTCTTTATTTTCTTTATTTTCTTTATTTTCTTTATTTTCTTTATTTTCTTTATTTTCTTTATTTTCTTTATTTTCTTTATTTTCTTTATTTTCTTTATTTTCTTTATTTTCTTTATTTTCTTTATTTTCTTTATTTTCTTTATTTTCTTTATTTTCTTTATTTTCTTTATTTTCTTTATTTTCTTTATTTTCTTTATTTTCTTTATTTTCTTTATTTTCTTTATTTTCTTTATTTTCTTTATTTTCTTTATTTTCTTTATTTTCTTTATTTTCTTTATTTTCTTTATTTTCTTTATTTTCTTTATTTTCTTTATTTTCTTTATTTTCTTTATTTTCTTTATTTTCTTTATTTTCTTTATTTTCTTTATTTTCTTTATTTTCTTTATTTTCTTTATTTTCTTTATTTTCTTTATTTTCTTTATTTTCTTTAATTCATCCAATTTATTTCGATTATTTGTGTGTAGAGTTTATTGTTGAGTGAAGAAAGTAATTACCTGGCCGGGATTCGAACCGAGGTCCTCGGGGTTCGAGCAGAGTCTTACGCGGTCCGGCCATTGTAGATGTTCAAGAGAGATGGTTTATATGTGGTATATATAGTGCGCAAGCACGAGTGTACAATTAATTTTCTTTATTTTCTTTATTTTCTTTATTTTCTTTATTTTCTTTATTTTCTTTATTTTCTTTATTTTCTTTATTTTCTATATTTTCTTTATTTTCTTTATTTTCTTTATTTTCTTTATTTTCTTTATTTTCTTTATTTTCTTTATTTTCTTTATTTTCTTTATTTTCTTTATTTTCTTTATTTTCTTTAATTCATCCAATTTATTTCGATTATTTGTGTGTAGAGTTTAGTGTTGAGTGAAGAAAGTTATTACCTGGCTGGGATTCGAACCGAGGTCCTCGGGGTTCGAGCAGAGTCTTACGCGGTCCGGCCATTGTAGATGTTCAAGAGAGATGGTTTATATGTGGTATATATAGTGCGCAAGCACGAGTGTACAATTAATTTTCTTTATTTTCTTTATTTTCTTTATTTTCTTTATTTTCTTTATTTTCTTTATTTTCTTTATTTTCTATATTTTCTTTATTTTCTTTATTTTCTTTATTTTCTTTATTTTCTTTATTTTCTTTATTTTCTTTATTTTCTTTATTTTCTTTATTTTCTTTATTTTCTTTATTTTCTTTAATTCATCCAATTTATTTCGATTATTTGTGTGTAGAGTTTAGTGTTGAGTGAAGAAAGTTATTACCTGGCTGGGATTCGAACCGAGGTCCTCGGGATTCGAGCAGAGTCTTACGCGGTCCGGCCATTGTAGATGTTCAAGAGAGATGGTTTATATGTGGTATATATAGTGCGCAAGCACGAGTGTACAATTAATTTTCTTTATTTTCTTTATTTTCTTTATTTTCTTTATTTTCTTTATTTTCTTTATTTTCTTTATTTTCTTTATTTTCTTTATTTTCTTTATTTTCTTTATTTTCTTTATTTTCTTTATTTTCTTTATTTTCTTTATTTTCTTTATTTTCTTTATTTTCTTTATTTTCTTTATTTTCTTTATTTTCTTTATTTTCTTTATTTTCTTTATTTTCTTTATTTTCTTTATTTTCTTTATTTTCTTTATTTTCTTTATTTTCTTTATTTTCTTTATTTTCTTTATTTTCTTTAATTCATCCAATTTATTTCGATTATTTGTGTGTAGAGTTTATTGTTGAGTGAAGAAAGTAATTACCTGGCCGGGATTCGAACCGAGGTCCTCGGGGTTCGAGCAGAGTCTTACGCGGTCCGGCCATTGTAGATGTTCAAGAGAGATGGTTTATATGTGGTATATATAGTGCGCAAGCACGAGTGTACAATTAATTTTCTTTATTTTCTTTATTTTCTTTATTTTCTTTATTTTCTTTATTTTCTTTATTTTCTATATTTTCTTTATTTTCTTTATTTTCTTTATTTTCTTTATTTTCTTTATTTTCTTTATTTTCTTTATTTTCTTTATTTTCTTTATTTTCTTTATTTTCTTTATTTTCTTTATTTTCTTTAATTCATCCAATTTATTTCGATTATTTGTGTGTAGAGTTTAGTGTTGAGTGAAGAAAGTTATTACCTGGCTGGGATTCGAACCGAGGTCCTCGGGATTCGAGCAGAGTCTTACGCGGTCCGGCCATTGTAGATGTTCAAGAGAGATGGTTTATATGTGGTATATATAGTGCGCAAGCACGAGTGTACAATTAATTTTCTTTATTTTCTTTATTTTCTTCATTTTCTTTATTTTCTTTATTTTCTTTATTTTCTTTATTTTCTTTATTTTCTTTATTTTCTTTATTTTCTTTATTTTCTTTATTTTCTTTATCTTCTTTATTTTCTTTATTTTCTTTATTTTCTTTATTTTCTTTATTTTCTTTATTTTCTTTATTTTCTTTATTTTCTTTAATTCATCCAATTTATTTCGATTATTTGTGTGTAGAGTTTAGTGTTGAGTGAAGAAAGTTATTACCTGGCTGGGATTCGAACCGAGGTCCTCGGGGTTCGAGCAGAGTCTTACGCGGTCCGGCCATTGTAGATGTTCAAGAGAGATGGTTTATATGTGGTATATATAGTGCGCAAGCACGAGTGTACAATTAATTTTCTTTATTTTCTTTATTTTCTTCATTTTCTTTATTTTCTTTATTTTCTTTATTTTCTTTATTTTCTTTATTTTCTTTATTTTCTTTATTTTCTTTATTTTCTTTATTTTCTTTATTTTCTTTATTTTCTTTATTTTCTTTATTTTCTATATTTTCTTTATTTTCTTTATTTTCTATATTTTCTTTATTTTCTTTATTTTCTTTATTTTCTTTATTTTCTTTATTTTCTTTATTTTCTTTATTTTCTTTATTTTCTTTATTTTCTTTATTTTCTTTATTTTTTTTTTTTTTTTTATTTTTTTTAATTCATCCAATTTATTTCGATTATTTGTGTGTAGAGTTTAGTGTTGAGTGAAGAAAGTTATTACCTGGCTGGGATTCGAACCGAGGTCCTCGGGATTCGAGCAGAAACTTACGCGGTCCGGCCATTGTAGATGTTCAAGAGAGATGGTTTATATGTGGTATATATAGTGCGCAAGCACGAGTGTACAATTAATTTTCTTTATTTTCTTTATTTTCTTTATTTTCTTTATTTTCTTTATTTTCTTTATTTTCTTTATTTTCTTTATTTTCTTTATTTTCTTTATTTTCTTTATTTTCTTTATTTTATTTATTTTCTTTATTTTCTTTATTTTCTTTATTTTCTTTATTTTCTTTATTTTCTTTATTTTCTTTATTTTCTTTATTTTCTTTATTTTCTTTATTTTCTTTATTTTCTTTATTTTCTTTAATTCATCCAATTTATTTCGATTATTTGTGTGTAGAGCTTAGTGTTGAGTGAAGAAAGTTATTACCTGGCTGGGATTCGAACCGAGGTCCTCGGGATTCGAGCAGAGTCTTACGCGGTCCGGCCATTGTAGATGTTCAAGAGAGATGGTTTATATGTGGTATATATAGTGCGCAAGCACGAGTGTACAATTAATTTTCTTTATTTTCTTTATTTTCTTCATTTTCTTTATTTTCTTTATTTTCTTTATTTTCTTTATTTTCTTTATTTTCTTTATTTTCTTTATTTTCTTTATTTTCTTTATTTTCTTTATCTTCTTTATTTTCTTTATTTTCTTTATTTTCTTTATTTTCTTTATTTTCTTTATTTTCTTTATTTTCTTTAATTCATCCAATTTATTTCGATTATTTGTGTGTAGAGTTTAGTGTTGAGTGAAGAAAGTTATTACCTGGCTGGGATTCGAACCGAGGTCCTCGGGGTTCGAGCAGAGTCTTACGCGGTCCGGCCATTGTAGATGTTCAAGAGAGATGGTTTATATGTGGTATATATAGTGCGCAAGCACGAGTGTACAATTAATTTTCTTTATTTTCTTTATTTTCTTCATTTTCTTTATTTTCTTTATTTTCTTTATTTTCTTTATTTTCTTTATTTTCTTTATTTTCTTTATTTTCTTTATTTTCTTTATTTTCTTTATTTTCTTTATTTTCTTTATTTTCTTTATTTTCTATATTTTCTTTATTTTCTTTATTTTCTATATTTTCTTTATTTTCTTTATTTTCTTTATTTTCTTTATTTTCTTTATTTTCTTTATTTTCTTTATTTTCTTTATTTTCTTTATTTTCTTTATTTTCTTTATTTTCTTTATTTTCTTTATTTTCTTTATTTTTTTTATTTTCTTTAATTCATCCAATTTATTTCGATTATTTGTGTGTAGAGTTTAGTGTTGAGTGAAGAAAGTTATTACCTGGCTGGGATTCGAACCGAGGTCCTCGGGATTCGAGCAGAAACTTACGCGGTCCGGCCATTGTAGATGTTCAAGAGAGATGGTTTATATGTGGTATATATAGTGCGCAAGCACGAGTGTACAATTAATTTTCTTTATTTTCTTTATTTTCTTTATTTTCTTTATTTTCTTTATTTTCTTTATTTTCTTTATTTTCTTTATTTTCTTTATTTTCTTTATTTTCTTTATTTTCTTTATTTTCTTTATTTTCTTTATTTTCTTTATTTTCTTTATTTTCTTTATTTTCTTTATTTTATTTATTTTCTTTATTTTCTTTATTTTCTTTATTTTCTTTATTTTCTTTATTTTCTTTATTTTCTTTATTTTCTTTATTTTCTTTATTTTCTTTATTTTCTTTATTTTCTTTATTTTCTTTAATTCATCCAATTTATTTCGATTATTTGTGTGTAGAGCTTAGTGTTGAGTGAAGAAAGTTATTACCTGGCTGGGATTCGAACCGAGGTCCTCGGGATTCGAGCAGAGTCTTACGCGGTCCGGCCATTGTAGATGTTCAAGAGAGATGGTTTATATGTGGTATATATAGTGCGCAAGCACGAGTGTACAATTAATTTTCTTTATTTTCTTTATTTTCTTTATTTTCTTTATTTTCTTTATTTTCTTTATTTTCTTTATTTTCTTTATTTTCTTTATTTTATTTATTTTCTTTATTTTCTTTATTTTCTTTATTTTCTTTATTTTCTTTATTTTCTTTATTTTCTTTATTTTCTTTATTTTCTTTATTTTCTTTATTTTCTTTATTTTCTTTATTTTCTTTAATTCATCCAATTTATTTCGATTATTTGTGTGTAGAGCTTAGTGTTGAGTGAAGAAAGTTATTACCTGGCTGGGATTCGAACCGAGGTCCTCGGGATTCGAGCAGAGTCTTACGCGGTCCGGCCATTGTAGATGTTCAAGAGAGATGGTTTATATGTGGTATATATAGTGCGCAAGCACGAGTGTACAATTAATTTTCTTTATTTTCTTTATTTTCTTCATTTTCTTTATTTTCTTTATTTTCTTTATTTTCTTTATTTTCTTTATTTTCTTTATTTTCTTTATTTTCTTTATTTTCTTTATTTTCTTTATCTTCTTTATTTTCTTTATTTTCTTTATTTTCTTTATTTTCTTTATTTTCTTTATTTTCTTTATTTTCTTTAATTCATCCAATTTATTTCGATTATTTGTGTGTAGAGTTTAGTGTTGAGTGAAGAAAGTTATTACCTGGCTGGGATTCGAACCGAGGTCCTCGGGGTTCGAGCAGAGTCTTACGCGGTCCGGCCATTGTAGATGTTCAAGAGAGATGGTTTATATGTGGTATATATAGTGCGCAAGCACGAGTGTACAATTAATTTTCTTTATTTTCTTTATTTTCTTCATTTTCTTTATTTTCTTTATTTTCTTTATTTTCTTTATTTTCTTTATTTTCTTTATTTTCTTTATTTTCTTTATTTTCTTTATTTTCTTTATTTTCTTTATTTTCTTTATTTTCTTTATTTTCTATATTTTCTTTATTTTCTTTATTTTCTATATTTTCTTTATTTTCTTTATTTTCTTTATTTTCTTTATTTTCTTTATTTTCTTTATTTTCTTTATTTTCTTTATTTTCTTTATTTTCTTTATTTTCTTTATTTTCTTTATTTTTTTTATTTTCTTTAATTCATCCAATTTATTTCGATTATTTGTGTGTAGAGTTTAGTGTTGAGTGAAGAAAGTTATTACCTGGCTGGGATTCGAACCGAGGTCCTCGGGATTCGAGCAGAAACTTACGCGGTCCGGCCATTGTAGATGTTCAAGAGAGATGGTTTATATGTGGTATATATAGTGCGCAAGCACGAGTGTACAATTAATTTTCTTTATTTTCTTTATTTTCTTTATTTTCTTTATTTTCTTTATTTTCTTTATTTTCTTTATTTTCTTTATTTTCTTTATTTTCTTTATTTTCTTTATTTTCTTTATTTTCTTTATTTTCTTTATTTTCTTTATTTTCTTTATTTTCTTTATTTTCTTTATTTTATTTATTTTCTTTATTTTCTTTATTTTCTTTATTTTCTTTATTTTCTTTATTTTCTTTATTTTCTTTATTTTCTTTATTTTCTTTATTTTCTTTATTTTCTTTATTTTCTTTATTTTCTTTATTTTCTTTAATTCATCCAATTTATTTCGATTATTTGTGTGTAGAGCTTAGTGTTGAGTGAAGAAAGTTATTACCTGGCTGGGATTCGAACCGAGGTCCTCGGGATTCGAGCAGAGTCTTACGCGGTCCGGCCATTGTAGATGTTCAAGAGAGATGGTTTATATGTGGTATATATAGTGCGCAAGCACGAGTGTACAATTAATTTTCTTTATTTTCTTTATTTTCTTTATTTTCTTTATTTTCTTTATTTTCTTTATTTTCTTTATTTTCTTTATTTTCTTTATTTTCTTTATTTTCTTTATTTTCTTTATTTTCTTTATTTTCTTTATTTTCTTTATTTTCTTTATTTTATTTATTTTCTTTATTTTCTTTATTTTCTTTATTTTCTTTATTTTCTTTATTTTCTTTATTTTCTTTATTTTCTTTATTTTCTTTATTTTCTTTATTTTCTTTATTTTCTTTATTTTCTTTAATTCATCCAATTTATTTCGATTATTTGTGTGTAGAGTTTAGTGTTGAGTGAAGAAAGTTATTACCTGGCTGGGATTCGAACCGAGGTCCTCGGGGTTCGAGCAGAGTCTTACCCGGTCCGGCCATTGTAGATGTTCAAGAGAGATGGTTTATATGTGGTATATATAGTGCGCAAGCACGAGTGTACAATTAATTTTCTTTATTTTCTTTATTTTCTTTATTTTCTTTATTTTCTTTATTTTCTTTATTTTCTTTATTTTCTTTATTTTCTTTATTTTCTTTATTTTCTTTATTTTCTTTATTTTCTTTATTTTCATTATTTTCATTATTTTCTTTATTTTCTTTATTTTCTTTATTTTCTTTATTTTCTTTATTTTCTTTATTTTCTTTATTTTCTTTATTTTCTTTATTTTCTTTATTTTCGTTATTTTCTTTATTTTCTTTATTTTCTTTATTTTCATTATTTTCTTTATTTTCTTTATTTTCTTTATTTTCTTTATTTTCTTTATTTTCTTTATTTTCTATATTTTCTTTATTTTCTTTATTTTCTTTATTTTCTTTATTTTCTTTATTTTCTTTATTTTCTTTATTTTCTTTATTTTCTTTATTTTCTTTATTTTCTTTATTTTCTTTATTTTCTTTATTTTCTTTATTTTCTTTATTTTCTTTATTTTCTTTATTTTCTTTATTTTCTTTATTTTCTTTATTTTCTTTATTTTCTTTATTTTCTTTAATTCATCCAATTTATTTCGATTATTTGTGTGTAGAGTTTAGTGTTGAGTGAAGAAAGTTATTACCTGGCTGGGATTCGAACCGAGGTCCTCGGGGTTCGAGCAGAGTCTTACGCGGTCCGGCCATTGTAGATGTTCAAGAGAGATGGTTTATATGTGGTATATATAGTGCGCAAGCACGAGTGTACAATTAATTTTCTTTATTTTCTTTATTTTCTTTATTTTCTTTATTTTCTTTATTTTCTTTATTTTCTTTATTTTCTTTATTTTCTTTATTTTCTTTATTTTCTTTATTTTCTTTATTTTCTTTATTTTCTTTATTTTCTTTATTTTCTTTATTTTCTTTATTTTCTTTATTTTCTATATTTTCTTTATTTTCTTTATTTTCTTTATTTTCTTTATTTTCTTTATTTTCTTTATTTTCTTTATTTTCTTTATTTTCGTTATTTTCTTTATTTTCTTTATTTTCTTTATTTTCATTATTTTCTTTATTTTCTTTATTTTCTTTATTTTCTTTATTTTCTTTATTTTCTATATTTTCTATATTTTCTTTATTTTCTTTATTTTCTTTATTTTCTTTATTTTCTTTATTTTCTTTATTTTCTTTATTTTCTTTATTTTCTTTATTTTCTTTATTTTATTTATTTTCTTTATTTTCTTTATTTTCTTTATTTTCTTTATTTTCTTTATTTTCTTTATTTTCTTTATTTTCTTTAATTCATCCAATTTATTTCGATTATTTGTGTGTAGAGTTTAGTGTTGAGTGAAGAAAGTTATTACCTGGCTGGGATTCGAACCGAGGTCCTCGGGATTCGAGCAGAGTCTTACGCGGTCCGGCCATTGTAGATGTTCAAGAGAGATGGTTTATATGTGGTATATATAGTGCGCAAGCACGAGTGTACAATTAATTTTCTTTATTTTCTTTATTTTCTTTATTTTCTTTATTTTCTTTATTTTCTTTATTTTCTTTATTTTCTTTATTTTCTTTATTTTCTTTATTTTCTTTATTTTCTTTATTTTCTTTATTTTCTTTATTTTCTTTATTTTCTTTATTTTCTTTATTTTCTTTATTTTCTTTATTTTCTTTATTTTCTTTATTTTCTTTATTTTCTTTATTTTCTTTATTTTCTTTATTTTCTTTATTTTCTTTATTTTCTTTATTTTCTTTATTTTCTTTATTTTCTTTATTTTCTTTATTTTCTTTATTTTCTTTATTTTCTTTATTTTCTTTATTTTCTTTATTTTCTTTATTTTCTTTATTTTCTTTATTTTCTTTATTTTCTTTATTTTCTTTATTTTCTTTATTTTCTTTATTTTCTTTATTTTCTTTATTTTCTTTATTTTCTTTATTTTCTTTATTTTCTTTATTTTCTTTATTTTCTTTATTTTCTTTATTTTCTTTATTTTCTTTATTTTCTTTATTTTCTTTATTTTCTTTATTTTCTTTATTTTCTTTATTTTCTTTATTTTCTTTATTTTCTTTATTTTCTTTATTTTCTTTATTTTCTTTATTTTCTTTATTTTCTTTATTTTCTTTATTTTCTTTATTTTCTTTATTTTCTTTATTTTCTTTATTTTCTTTATTTTCTTTATTTTCTTTATTTTCTTTATTTTCTTTATTTTCTTTATTTTCTTTATTTTCTTTATTTTCTTTAATTCCTTTAATTCATCCAATTTATTTCGATTATTTGTGTGTAGAGTTTATTGTTGAGTGAAGAAAGTAATTACCTGGCCGGGATTCGAACCGAGGTCCTCGGGGTTCGAGCAGAGTCTTACGCGGTCCGGCCATTGTAGATGTTCAAGAGAGATGGTTTATATGTGGTATATATAGTGCGCAAGCACGAGTGTACAATTAATTTTCTTTATTTTCTTTATTTTCTTTATTTTCTTTATTTTCTTTATTTTCTTTATTTTCTTTATTTTCTATATTTTCTTTATTTTCTTTATTTTCTTTATTTTCTTTATTTTCTTTATTTTCTTTATTTTCTTTATTTTCTTTATTTTCTTTATTTTCTTTATTTTCTTTATTTTCTTTATTTTCTTTAATTCATCCAATTTATTTCGATTATTTGTGTGTAGAGTTTAGTGTTGAGTGAAGAAAGTTATTACCTGGCTGGGATTCGAACCGAGGTCCTCGGGATTCGAGCAGAGTCTTACGCGGTCCGGCCATTGTAGATGTTCAAGAGAGATGGTTTATATGTGGTATATATAGTGCGCAAGCACGAGTGTACAATTAATTTTCTTTATTTTCTTTATTTTCTTTATTTTCTTTATTTTCTTTATTTTCTTTATTTTCTTTATTTTCTTTATTTTCTTTATTTTCTTTATTTTCTTTATTTTCTTTATTTTCTTTATTTTCTTTATTTTCTTTATTTTCTTTATTTTCTTTATTTTCTTTATTTTCTTTATTTTCTTTATTTTCTTTATTTTCTTTATTTTCTTTATTTTCTTTATTTTCTTTATTTTCTTTATTTTCTTTATTTTCTTTATTTTCTTTATTTTCTTTATTTTCTTTATTTTCTTTATTTTCTTTATTTTCTTTATTTTCTTTATTTTCTTTATTTTCTTTATTTTCTTTATTTTCTTTATTTTCTTTATTTTCTTTATTTTCTTTATTTTCTTTATTTTCTTTATTTTCTTTATTTTCTTTATTTTCTTTATTTTCTTTATTTTCTTTATTTTCTTTATTTTCTTTATTTTCTTTATTTTCTTTATTTTCTTTATTTTCTTTATTTTCTTTATTTTCTTTATTTTCTTTATTTTCTTTATTTTCTTTATTTTCTTTATTTTCTTTATTTTCTTTATTTTCTTTATTTTCTTTATTTTCTTTATTTTCTTTATTTTCTTTATTTTCTTTATTTTCTTTATTTTCTTTATTTTCTTTATTTTCTTTATTTTCTTTATTTTCTTTATTTTCTTTATTTTCTTTATTTTCTTTATTTTCTTTATTTTCTTTATTTTCTTTATTTTCTTTATTTTCTTTATTTTCTTTATTTTCTTTAATTCATCCAATTTATTTCGATTATTTGTGTGTAGAGTTTATTGTTGAGTGAAGAAAGTAATTACCTGGTCGGGATTCGAACCGAGGTCCTCGGGGTTCGAGCAGAGTCTTACGCGGTCCGGCCATTGTAGATGTTCAAGAGAGATGGTTTATATGTGGTATATATAGTGCGCAAGCACGAGTGTACAATTAATTTTCTTTATTTTCTTTATTTTCTTTATTTTCTTTATTTTCTTTATTTTCTTTATTTTCTTTATTTTCTATATTTTCTTTATTTTCTTTATTTTCTTTATTTTCTTTATTTTCTTTATTTTCTTTATTTTCTTTATTTTCTTTATTTTCTTTATTTTCTTTATTTTCTTTATTTTCTTTATTTTCTTTAATTCATCCAATTTATTTCGATTATTTGTGTGTAGAGTTTAGTGTTGAGTGAAGAAAGTTATTACCTGGCTGGGATTCGAACCGAGGTCCTCGGGGTTCGAGCAGAGTCTTACGCGGTCCGGCCATTGTAGATGTTCAAGAGAGATGGTTTATATGTGGTATATATAGTGCGCAAGCACGAGTGTACAATTAATTTTCTTTATTTTCTTTATTTTCTTTATTTTCTTTATTTTCTTTATTTTCTTTATTTTCTTTATTTTCTATATTTTCTTTATTTTCTTTATTTTCTTTATTTTCTTTATTTTCTTTATTTTCTTTATTTTCTTTATTTTCTTTATTTTCTTTATTTTCTTTAATTCATCCAATTTATTTCGATTATTTGTGTGTAGAGTTTAGTGTTGAGTGAAGAAAGTTATTACCTGGCTGGGATTCGAACCGAGGTCCTCGGGATTCGAGCAGAGTCTTACGCGGTCCGGCCATTGTAGATGTTCAAGAGAGATGGCTTATATGTGGTATATATAGTGCGCAAGCACGAGTGTACAATTAATTTTCTTTATTTTCTTTATTTTCTTTATTTTCTTTATTTTCTTTATTTTCTTTATTTTCTTTATTTTCTTTATTTTCTTTATTTTCTTTATTTTCTTTATTTTCTTTATTTTCTTTATTTTCTTTATTTTCTTTATTTTCTTTATTTTCTTTATTTTCTTTATTTTCTTTATTTTCTTTATTTTCTTTATTTTCTTTATTTTCTTTATTTTCTTTATTTTCTTTATTTTCTTTATTTTCTTTATTTTCTTTATTTTCTTTATTTTCTTTATTTTCTTTATTTTCTTTATTTTCTTTATTTTCTATATTTTCTTTATTTTCTTTATTTTCTTTATTTTCTTTATTTTCTTTATTTTCTTTATTTTCTTTATTTTCTTTATTTTCTTTATTTTCTTTATTTTCTTTATTTTCTTTATTTTCTTTATTTTCTTTATTTTCTTTATTTTCTTTATTTTCTTTATTTTCTTTATTTTCTTTATTTTCTTTATTTTCTTTATTTTCTTTATTTTCTTTATTTTCTTTATTTTCTTTATTTTCTTTATTTTCTTTAATTCATCCAATTTATTTCGATTATTTGTGTGTAGAGTTTAGTGTTGAGTGAAGAAAGTTATTACCTGGCTGGGATTCGAACCGAGGTCCTCGGGGTTCGAGCAGAGTCTTACGCGGTCCGGCCATTGTAGATGTTCAAGAGAGATGGCTTATATGTGGTATATATAGTGCGCAAGCACGAGTGTACAATTAATTTTCTTTATTTTCTTTATTTTCTTTATTTTCTTTATTTTCTTTATTTTCTTTATTTTCTTTATTTTCTTTATTTTCTTTATTTTCTTTATTTTCTTTATTTTCTTTATTTTCTTTATTTTCTTTATTTTCTTTATTTTCTTTATTTTCTTTATTTTCTTTATTTTCTTTATTTTCTTTATTTTCTTTATTTTCTTTATTTTCTTTATTTTCTTTATTTTCTTTATTTTCTTTATTTTCTTTATTTTCTTTATTTTCTTTATTTTCTTTATTTTCTTTATTTTCTTTATTTTCTTTATTTTCTTTATTTTCTTTATTTTCTTTATTTTCTATATTTTCTTTATTTTCTTTATTTTCTTTATTTTCTTTATTTTCTTTATTTTCTTTATTTTCTTTATTTTCTTTATTTTCTTTATTTTCTTTATTTTCTTTATTTTCTTTATTTTCTTTATTTTCTTTATTTTCTTTATTTTCTTTATTTTCTTTATTTTCTTTATTTTCTTTATTTTCTTTATTTTCTTTATTTTCTTTATTTTCTTTATTTTCTTTATTTTCTTTATTTTCTTTATTTTCTTTAATTCATCCAATTTATTTCGATTATTTGTGTGTAGAGTTTAGTGTTGAGCGAAGAAAGTTATTACCTGGCTGGGATTCGAACCGAGGTCCTCGGGGTTCGAGCAGAGTCTTACGCGGTCCGGCCATTGTAGATGTTCAAGAGAGATGGTTTATATGTGGTATATATAGTGCGCAAGCACGAGTGTACAATTAATTTTCTTTATTTTCTTTATTTTCTTTATTTTCTTTATTTTCTTTATTTTCTTTATTTTCTTTATTTTCTTTATTTTCTTTATTTTCTTTATTTTCTTTATTTTCTTTATTTTCTTTATTTTCTTTATTTTCTTTATTTTCTTTATTTTCTTTATTTTCTTTATTTTCTTTATTTTCTTTATTTTCTTTATTTTCTTTATTTTCTTTATTTTCTTTATTTTCTTTATTTTCTTTATTTTCTTTATTTTCTTTATTTTCTTTATTTTCTTTATTTTCTTTATTTTCTTTATTTTCTTTATTTTCTTTATTTTCTTTATTTTCTTTATTTTCTTTATTTTCTTTATTTTCTTTATTTTCTTTATTTTCTTTATTTTCTTTATTTTCTTTATTTTCTTTATTTTCTTTATTTTCTATATTTTCTTTATTTTCTTTATTTTCTTTAATTCATCCAATTTATTTCGATTATTTGTGTGTAGAGTTTAGTGTTGAGTGAAGAAAGTTATTACCTGGCTGGGATTCGAACCGAGGTCCTCGGGGTTCGAGCAGAGTCTTACGCGGTCCGGCCATTGTAGATGTTCAAGAGAGATGGTTTATATGTGGTATATATAGTGCGCAAGCACGAGTGTACAATTAATTTTCTTTATTTTCTTTATTTTCTTTATTTTCTTTATTTTCTTTATTTTCTTTATTTTCTTTATTTTCTTTATTTTCTTTATTTTCTTTATTTTCTTTATTTTCTTTATTTTCTTTATTTTCTTTATTTTCTTTATTTTCTTTATTTTCTTTATTTTCTTTATTTTCTTTATTTTCTTTATTTTCTTTATTTTCTTTATTTTCTTTATTTTCTTTATTTTCTTTATTTTCTTTATTTTCTTTATTTTCTTTATTTTCTTTATTTTCTTTATTTTCTTTATTTTCTTTATTTTCTTTATTTTCTATATTTTCTTTATTTTCTTTATTTTCTTTATTTTCTTTATTTTCTTTATTTTCTTTATTTTCTTTATTTTCTTTATTTTCTTTATTTTCTTTATTTTCTTTATTTTCTTTATTTTCTTTATTTTCTTTATTTTCTTTATTTTCTTTATTTTCTTTATTTTCTTTATTTTCTTTATTTTCTTTATTTTCTTTATTTTCTTTAATTCATCCAATTTATTTCGATTATTTGTGTGTAGAGTTTAGTGTTGAGTGAAGAAAGTTATTACCTGGCTGGGATTCGAACCGAGGTCCTCGGGGTTCGAGCAGAGTCTTACGCGGTCCGGCCATTGTAGATGTTCAAGAGAGATGGTTTATATGTGGTATATATAGTGCGCAAGCACGAGTGTACAATTAATTTTCTTTATTTTCTTTATTTTCTTTATTTTCTTTATTTTCTTTATTTTCTTTATTTTCTTTATTTTCTTTATTTTCTTTATTTTCTTTATTTTCTTTATTTTCTTTATTTTCTTTATTTTCTTTATTTTCTTTATTTTCTTTATTTTCTTTATTTTCTTTATTTTCTTTATTTTCTTTATTTTCTTTATTTTCTTTATTTTCTTTATTTTCTTTATTTTCTTTATTTTCTTTATTTTCTTTATTTTCTTTATTTTCTTTATTTTCTTTATTTTCTTTATTTTCTATATTTTCTTTATTTTCTTTATTTTCTTTATTTTCTTTATTTTCTTTATTTTCTTTATTTTCTTTATTTTCTTTATTTTCTTTATTTTCTTTATTTTCTTTATTTTCTTTATTTTCTTTATTTTTTTTTTTTTCTTTATTTTCTTTATTTTCTTTATTTTCTTTATTTTCTTTATTTTCTTTATTTTCTTTATTTTCTTTATTTTCTTTATTTTCTTTATTTTCTTTATTTTCTTTATTTTCTTTAATTCATCCAATTTATTTCGATTATTTGTGTGTAGAGTTTAGTGTTGAGTGAAGAAAGTTATTACCTGGCTGGGATTCGAACCGAGGTCCTCGGGGTTCGAGCAGAGTCTTACGCGGTCCGGCCATTGTAGATGTTCAAGAGAGATGGCTTATATGTGGTATATATAGTGCGCAAGCACGAGTGTACAATTAATTTTCTTTATTTTCTTTATTTTCTTTATTTTCTTTATTTTCTTTATTTTCTTTATTTTCTTTATTTTCTTTATTTTCTTTATTTTCTTTATTTTCTTTATTTTCTTTATTTTCTTTATTTTCTTTATTTTCTTTATTTTCTTTATTTTCTTTATTTTCTTTATTTTCTTTATTTTCTTTATTTTCTTTATTTTCTTTATTTTCTTTATTTTCTTTATTTTCTTTATTTTCTTTATTTTCTTTATTTTCTTTATTTTCTTTATTTTCTTTATTTTCTTTATTTTCTTTATTTTCTTTATTTTCTTTATTTTCTTTACTTTCTTTATTTTCTTTATTTTCTTTATTTTCTATATTTTCTTTATTTTCTTTATTTTCTTTATTTTCTTTATTTTCTTTATTTTCTTTATTTTCTTTATTTTCTTTATTTTCTTTATTTTCTTTATTTTCTTTATTTTCTTTATTTTCTTTATTTTCTTTATTTTCTTTATTTTCTTTATTTTCTTTATTTTCTTTATTTTCTTTATTTTCTTTATTTTCTTTATTTTCTTTATTTTCTTTATTTTCTTTATTTTCTTTAATTCATCCAATTTATTTCGATTATTTGTGTGTAGAGTTTAGTGTTGAGTGAAGAAAGTTATTACCTGGCTGGGATTCGAACCGAGGTCCTCGGGGTTCGAGCAGAGTCTTACGCGGTCCGGCCATTGTAGATGTTCAAGAGAGATGGTTTATATGTGGTATATATAGTGCGCAAGCACGAGTGTACAATTAATTTTCTTTATTTTCTTTATTTTCTTTATTTTCTTTATTTTCTTTATTTTCTTTATTTTCTTTATTTTCTTTATTTTCTTTATTTTCTTTATTTTCTTTATTTTCTTTATTTTCTTTATTTTCTTTATTTTCTTTATTTTCTTTATTTTCTTTATTTTCTTTATTTTCTTTATTTTCTTTATTTTCTTTATTTTCTTTATTTTCTTTATTTTCTTTATTTTCTTTATTTTCTTTATTTTCTTTATTTTCTTTATTTTCTTTATTTTCTTTATTTTCTTTATTTTCTTTAATTCATCCAATTTATTTCGATTATTTGTGTGTAGAGTTTAGTGTTGAGTGAAGAAAGTTATTACCTGGCTGGGATTCGAACCGAGGTCCTCGGGGTTCGAGCAGAGTCTTACGCGATCCGGCCATTGTAGATGTTCAAGAAAGATGGTTTATATGTGGTATATATAGTGCGCAAGCACGAGTGTACAATTAATTTTCTTTATTTTCTTTATTTTCTTTATTTTCTTTATTTTCTTTATTTTCTTTATTTTCTTTATTTTCTTTATTTTCTTTATTTTCTTTATTTTCTTTATTTTCTTTATTTTCTTTATTTTCTTTATTTTCTTTATTTTCTTTATTTTCTTTATTTTCTTTATTTTCTTTATTTTCTTTATTTTCTTTATTTTCTTTATTTTCTTTATTTTCTTTATTTTCTTTATTTTCTTTATTTTCTTTATTTTCTTTATTTTCTTTATTTTCTTTATTTTCTTTATTTTCTTTATTTTCTTTATTTTCTTTATTTTCTTTATTTTCTTTATTTTCTTTATTTTCTTTATTTTCTTTATTTTCTTTATTTTCTTTATTTTCTTTATTTTCTTTATTTTCTATATTTTCTTTATTTTCTTTATTTTCTTTATTTTCTTTATTTTCTTTATTTTCTTTATTTTCTTTATTTTCTTTATTTTCTTTATTTTCTTTATTTTCTTTATTTTCTTTATTTTCTTTAATTCATCCAATTTATTTCGATTATTTGTGTGTAGAGTTTAGTGTTGAGTGAAGAAAGTTATTACCTGGCTGGGATTCGAACCGAGGTCCACGGGGTTCGAGCAGAGTCTTACGCGGTCCGGCCATTGTAGATGTTCAAGAGAGATGGTTTATATGTGGTATATATAGTGCGCAAGCACGAGTGTACAATTAATTTTCTTTATTTTCTTTATTTTCTTTATTTTCTTTATTTTCTTTATTTTCTTTATTTTCTTTATTTTCTTTATTTTCTTTATTTTCTTTATTTTCTTTATTTTCTTTATTTTCTTTATTTTCTTCATTTTCTTTATTTTCTTTGTTTTCTTTGTTTTCTTTATTTTCTTTATTTTCTTTATTTTCTTTATTTTCTTTATTTTCTTTATTTTCTTTATTTTCTTTATTTTCTTTATTTTCTTTATTTTCTTTATTTTCTTTATTTTCTTTATTTTCTTTATTTTCTTTATTTTCTTTATTTTCTTTATTTTCTTTAATTCATCCAATTTATTTCGATTATTTGTGTGTAGAGTTTAGTGTTGAGTGAAGAAAGTTATTACCTGGCTGGGATTCGAACCGAGGTCCTCGGGGTTCGAGCAGAGTCTTACGCGGTCCGGCCATTGTAGATGTTGAAGAGAGATGGTTTATATGTGGTATATATAGTGCGCAAGCACGAGTGTACAATAAATTTTCTTTATTTTCTTTATTTTCTTTATTTTCTTTATTTTCTTTATTTTCTTTATTTTCTTTATTTTCTTTATTTTCTTTATTTTCTTTATTTTCTTTATTTTCTTTATTTTCTTTATTTTCTTTATTTTCTTTATTTTCTTTATTTTCTTTATTTTCTTTATTTTCTTTATTTTCTTTATTTTCTTTATTTTCTTTATTTTCTTTATTTTCTTTATTTTCTTTATTTTCTTTATTTTCTTTATTTTCTTTATTTTCTTTATTTTCTTTATTTTCTTTATTTTCTTTATTTTCTTTATTTTCTTTATTTTCTTTATTTTCTTTATTTTCTTTATTTTCTTTATTTTCTTTATTTTCTTTATTTTCTTTATTTTCTTTATTTTCTTTATTTTCTTTATTTTCTTTATTTTCTTTATTTTCTTTATTTTCTTTATTTTCTTTATTTTCTTTATTTTCTTTATTTTCTTTATTTTCTTTATTTTCTTTATTTTCTTTATTTTCTATATTTTCTTTATTTTCTTTATTTTCTTTATTTTCTTTATTTTCTTTATTTTCTTTATTTTCTTTATTTTCTTTATTTTCTTTATTTTCTTTATTTTCTTTATTTTCTTTATTTTCTTTAATTCATCCAATTTATTTCGATTATTTGTGTGTAGAGTTTAGTGTTGAGTGAAGAAAGTTATTACCTGGCTGGGATTCGAACCGAGGTCCACGGGGTTCGAGCAGAGTCTTACGCGGTCCGGCCATTGTAGATGTTCAAGAGAGATGGTTTATATGTGGTATATATAGTGCGCAAGCACGAGTGTACAATTAATTTTCTTTATTTTCTTTATTTTCTTTATTTTCTTTATTTTCTTTATTTTCTTTATTTTCTTTATTTTCTTTATTTTCTTTATTTTCTTTATTTTCTTTATTTTCTTTATTTTCTTCATTTTCTTTATTTTCTTTGTTTTCTTTGTTTTCTTTATTTTCTTTATTTTCTTTATTTTCTTTATTTTCTTTATTTTCTTTATTTTCTTTATTTTCTTTATTTTCTTTATTTTCTTTATTTTCTTTATTTTCTTTATTTTCTTTATTTTCTTTATTTTCTTTATTTTCTTTATTTTCTTTATTTTCTTTAATTCATCCAATTTATTTCGATTATTTGTGTGTAGAGTTTAGTGTTGAGTGAAGAAAGTTATTACCTGGCTGGGATTCGAACCGAGGTCCTCGGGGTTCGAGCAGAGTCTTACGCGGTCCGGCCATTGTAGATGTTGAAGAGAGATGGTTTATATGTGGTATATATAGTGCGCAAGCACGAGTGTACAATAAATTTTCTTTATTTTCTTTATTTTCTTTATTTTCTTTATTTTCTTTATTTTCTTTATTTTCTTTATTTTCTTTATTTTCTTTATTTTCTTTATTTTCTTTATTTTCTTTATTTTCTTTATTTTCTTTATTTTCTTTATTTTCTTTATTTTCTTTATTTTCTTTATTTTCTTTATTTTCTTTATTTTCTTTATTTTCTTTATTTTCTTTATTTTCTTTATTTTCTTTATTTTCTTTATTTTCTTTATTTTCTTTATTTTCTTTATTTTCTTTATTTTCTTTATTTTCTTTATTTTCTTTATTTTCTTTATTTTCTTTATTTTCTTTATTTTCTTTATTTTCTTTATTTTCTTTATTTTCTTTATTTTCTTTATTTTCTTTATTTTCTTTATTTTCTTTATTTTCTTTATTTTCTTTATTTTCTTTATTTTCTTTATTTTCTTTAATTCATCCAATTTATTTCGATTATTTGTGTGTAGAGTTTAGTGTTGAGTGAAGAAAGTTATTACCTGGCTGGGATTCGAACCGAGGTCCTCGGGGTTCGAGCAGAGTCTTACGCGGTCCGGCCATTGTAGATGTTCAAGAGAGATGGTTTATATGTGGTATATATAGTGCGCAAGCACGAGTGTACAATTAATTTTCTTTATTTTCTTTATTTTCTTTATTTTCTTTATTTTCTTTATTTTCTTTATTTTCTTTATTTTCTTTATTTTCTTTATTTTCTTTATTTTCTTTATTTTCTTTATTTTCTTTATTTTCTTTATTTTCTTTATTTTCTTTATTTTCTTTATTTTCTTTATTTTCTTTATTTTCTTTATTTTCTTTATTTTCTTTATTTTCTTTATTTTCTTTATTTTCTTTATTTTCTTTATTTTCTTTATTTTCTTTATTTTCTTTATTTTCTTTATTTTCTTTATTTTCTTTATTTTCTTTATTTTCTTTATTTTCTTTATTTTCTTTATTTTCTTTATTTTCTTTATTTTCTTTATTTTCTTTATTTTCTTTATTTTCTTTATTTTCTTTATTTTCTTTATTTTCTTTATTTTCTTTACTTTCTTTATTTTCTTTATTTTCTTTATTTTCTATATTTTCTTTATTTTCTTTATTTTCTTTATTTTCTTTATTTTCTTTATTTTCTTTATTTTCTTTATTTTCTTTATTTTCTTTATTTTCTTTATTTTCTTTATTTTCTTTATTTTTTTTATTTTCTTTATTTTCTTTATTTTCTTTATTTTCTTTATTTTCTTTATTTTCTTTATTTTCTTTATTTTCTTTATTTTCTTTATTTTCTTTATTTTCTTTATTTTCTTTAATTCATCCAATTTATTTCGATTATTTGTGTGTAGAGTTTAGTGTTGAGTGAAGAAAGTTATTACCTGGCTGGGATTCGAACCGAGGTCCTCGGGGTTCGAGCAGAGTCTTACGCGGTCCGGCCATTGTAGATGTTCAAGAGAGATGGTTTATATGTGGTATATATAGTGCGCAAGCACGAGTGTACAATTAATTTTCTTTATTTTCTTTATTTTCTTTATTTTCTTTATTTTCTTTATTTTCTTTATTTTCTTTATTTTCTTTATTTTCTTTATTTTCTTTATTTTCTTTATTTTCTTTATTTTCTTTATTTTCTTTATTTTCTTTATTTTCTTTATTTTCTTTATTTTCTTTATTTTCTTTATTTTCTTTATTTTCTTTATTTTCTTTATTTTCTTTATTTTCTTTATTTTCTTTATTTTCTTTATTTTCTTTATTTTCTTTATTTTCTTTATTTTCTTTATTTTCTTTATTTTCTTTAATTCATCCAATTTATTTCGATTATTTGTGTGTAGAGTTTAGTGTTGAGTGAAGAAAGTTATTACCTGGCTGGGATTCGAACCGAGGTCCTCGGGGTTCGAGCAGAGTCTTACGCGATCCGGCCATTGTAGATGTTCAAGAGAGATGGTTTATATGTGGTATATATAGTGCGCAAGCACGAGTGTACAATTAATTTTCTTTATTTTCTTTATTTTCTTTATTTTCTTTATTTTCTTTATTTTCTTTATTTTCTTTATTTTCTTTATTTTCTTTATTTTCTTTATTTTCTTTATTTTCTTTATTTTCTTTATTTTCTTTATTTTCTTTATTTTCTTTATTTTCTTTATTTTCTTTATTTTCTTTATTTTCTTTATTTTCTTTATTTTCTTTATTTTCTTTATTTTCTTTATTTTCTTTATTTTCTTTATTTTCTTTATTTTCTTTATTTTCTTTATTTTCTTTATTTTCTTTATTTTCTTTATTTTCTTTATTTTCTTTATTTTCTTTATTTTCTTTATTTTCTTTATTTTCTTTATTTTCTTTATTTTCTTTATTTTCTTTATTTTCTTTATTTTCTTTATTTTCTTTATTTTCTTTATTTTCTTTATTTTCTTTATTTTCTTTATTTTCTTTATTTTCTTTATTTTCTTTATTTTCTTTATTTTCTTTATTTTCTTTATTTTCTTTATTTTCTTTATTTTCTTTATTTTCTTTATTTTCTTTATTTTCTTTAATTCATCCAATTTATTTCGATTATTTGTGTGTAGAGTTTAGTGTTGAGTGAAGAAAGTTATTACCTGGCTGGGATTCGAACCGAGGTCCTCGGGGTTCGAGCAGAGTCTTACGCGATCCGGCCATTGTAGATGTTCAAGAGAGATGGTTTATATGTGGTATATATAGTGCGCAAGCACGAGTGTACAATTAATTTTCTTTATTTTCTTTATTTTCTTTATTTTCTTTATTTTCTTTATTTTCTTTATTTTCTTTATTTTCTTTATTTTCTTTATTTTCTTTATTTTCTTTATTTTCTTTATTTTCTTTATTTTCTTTATTTTCTTTATTTTCTTTATTTTCTTTATTTTCTTTATTTTCTTTATTTTCTTTATTTTCTTTATTTTCTTTATTTTCTTTATTTTCTTTATTTTCTTTATTTTCTTTATTTTCTTTATTTTCTTTATTTTCTTTATTTTCTTTATTTTCTTTATTTTCTTTATTTTCTTTATTTTCTTTATTTTCTTTATTTTCTTTATTTTCTTTATTTTCTTTATTTTCTTTATTTTCTTTATTTTCTTTATTTTCTTTATTTTCTTTATTTTCTATATTTTCTTTATTTTCTTTATTTTCTTTATTTTCTTTATTTTCTTTATTTTCTTTATTTTCTTTATTTTCTTTATTTTCTTTATTTTCTTTATTTTCTTTATTTTCTTTATTTTCTTTAATTCATCCAATTTATTTCGATTATTTGTGTGTAGAGTTTAGTGTTGAGTGAAGAAAGTTATTACCTGGCTGGGATTCGAACCGAGGTCCACGGGGTTCGAGCAGAGTCTTACGCGGTCCGGCCATTGTAGATGTTCAAGAGAGATGGTTTATATGTGGTATATATAGTGCGCAAGCACGAGTGTACAATTAATTTTCTTTATTTTCTTTATTTTCTTTATTTTCTTTATTTTCTTTATTTTCTTTATTTTCTTTATTTTCTTTATTTTCTTTATTTTCTTTATTTTCTTTATTTTCTTTATTTTCTTCATTTTCTTTATTTTCTTTGTTTTCTTTGTTTTCTTTATTTTCTTTATTTTCTTTATTTTCTTTATTTTCTTTATTTTCTTTATTTTCTTTATTTTCTTTATTTTCTTTATTTTCTTTATTTTCTTTATTTTCTTTATTTTCTTTATTTTCTTTATTTTCTTTATTTTCTTTATTTTCTTTATTTTCTTTAATTCATCCAATTTATTTCGATTATTTGTGTGTAGAGTTTAGTGTTGAGTGAAGAAAGTTATTACCTGGCTGGGATTCGAACCGAGGTCCTCGGGGTTCGAGCAGAGTCTTACGCGGTCCGGCCATTGTAGATGTTGAAGAGAGATGGTTTATATGTGGTATATATAGTGCGCAAGCACGAGTGTACAATAAATTTTCTTTATTTTCTTTATTTTCTTTATTTTCTTTATTTTCTTTATTTTCTTTATTTTCTTTATTTTCTTTATTTTCTTTATTTTCTTTATTTTCTTTATTTTCTTTATTTTCTTTATTTTCTTTATTTTCTTTATTTTCTTTATTTTCTTTATTTTCTTTATTTTCTTTATTTTCTTTATTTTCTTTATTTTCTTTATTTTCTTTATTTTCTTTATTTTCTTTATTTTCTTTATTTTCTTTATTTTCTTTATTTTCTTTATTTTCTTTATTTTCTTTATTTTCTTTATTTTCTTTATTTTCTTTATTTTCTTTATTTTCTTTATTTTCTTTATTTTCTTTATTTTCTTTATTTTCTTTATTTTCTTTATTTTCTTTATTTTCTTTATTTTCTTTATTTTCTTTATTTTCTTTATTTTCTTTATTTTCTTTATTTTCTTTAATTCATCCAATTTATTTCGATTATTTGTGTGTAGAGTTTAGTGTTGAGTGAAGAAAGTTATTACCTGGCTGGGATTCGAACCGAGGTCCTCGGGGTTCGAGCAGAGTCTTACGCGGTCCGGCCATTGTAGATGTTCAAGAGAGATGGTTTATATGTGGTATATATAGTGCGCAAGCACGAGTGTACAATTAATTTTCTTTATTTTCTTTATTTTCTTTATTTTCTTTATTTTCTTTATTTTCTTTATTTTCTTTATTTTCTTTATTTTCTTTATTTTCTTTATTTTCTTTATTTTCTTTATTTTCTTTATTTTCTTTATTTTCTTTATTTTCTTTATTTTCTTTATTTTCTTTATTTTCTTTATTTTCTTTATTTTCTTTAATTCATCCAATTTATTTCGATTATTTGTGTGTAGAGTTTAGTGTTGAGTGAAGAAAGTTATTACCTGGCTGGGATTCGAACCGAGGTCCTCGGGATTCGAGCAGAGTCTTACGCGGTCCGGCCATTGTAGATGTTCAAGAGAGATGGCTTATATGTGGTATATATAGTGCGCAAGCACGAGTGTACAATTAATTTTCTTTATTTTCTTTATTTTCTTTATTTTCTTTATTTTCTTTATTTTCTTTATTTTCTTTATTTTCTTTATTTTCTTTATTTTCTTTATTTTCTTTATTTTCTTTATTTTCTTTATTTTCTTTATTTTCTTTATTTTCTTTATTTTCTTTATTTTCTTTATTTTCTTTATTTTCTTTATTTTCTTTATTTTCTTTATTTTCTTTATTTTCTTTATTTTCTTTATTTTCTTTATTTTCTTTATTTTCTTTATTTTCTTTATTTTCTATATTTTCTTTATTTTCTTTATTTTCTTTATTTTCTTTATTTTCTTTATTTTCTTTATTTTCTTTATTTTCTTTATTTTCTTTATTTTCTTTATTTTCTTTATTTTCTTTATTTTCTTTTTTTTCTTTATTTTCTTTATTTTCTTTATTTTCTTTATTTTCTTTATTTTCTTTATTTTCTTTATTTTCTTTATTTTCTTTATTTTCTTTATTTTCTTTATTTTCTTTATTTTCTTTATTTTCTTTAATTCATCCAATTTATTTCGATTATTTGTGTGTAGAGTTTAGTGTTGAGTGAAGAAAGTTATTACCTGGCTGGGATTCGAACCGAGGTCCTCGGGGTTCGAGCAGAGTCTTACGCGGTCCGGCCATTGTAGATGTTCAAGAGAGATGGTTTATATGTGGTATATATAGTGCGCAAGCACGAGTGTACAATTAATTTTCTTTATTTTCTTTATTTTCTTTATTTTCTTTATTTTCTTTATTTTCTTTATTTTCTTTATTTTCTTTATTTTCTTTATTTTCTTTATTTTCTTTATTTTCTTTATTTTCTTTATTTTCTTTATTTTCTTTATTTTCTTTATTTTCTTTATTTTCTTTATTTTCTTTATTTTCTTTATTTTCTTTATTTTCTTTATTTTCTTTATTTTCTTTATTTTCTTTATTTTCTTTATTTTCTTTATTTTCTTTATTTTCTTTATTTTCTTTATTTTCTTTATTTTCTTTATTTTCTTTATTTTCTTTATTTTCTTTATTTTCTTTATTTTCTTTATTTTCTTTATTTTCTTTATTTTCTTTATTTTCTTTATTTTCTTTATTTTCTTTATTTTCTTTATTTTCTTTATTTTCTTTATTTTCTTTATTTTCTTTATTTTCTTTATTTTCTTTAATTCATCCAATTTATTTCGATTATTTGTGTGTAGAGTTTAGTGTTGAGTGAAGAAAGTTATTACCTGGCTGGGATTCGAACCGAGGTCCTCGGGGTTCGAGCAGAGTCTTACGCGATCCGGCCATTGTAGATGTTCAAGAGAGATGGTTTATATGTGGTATATATAGTGCGCAAGCACGAGTGTACAATTAATTTTCTTTATTTTCTTTATTTTCTTTATTTTCTTTATTTTCTTTATTTTCTTTATTTTCTTTATTTTCTTTATTTTCTTTATTTTCTTTATTTTCTTTATTTTCTTTATTTTCTTTATTTTCTTTATTTTCTTTATTTTCTTTATTTTCTTTATTTTCTTTATTTTCTTTATTTTCTTTATTTTCTTTATTTTCTTTATTTTCTTTATTTTCTTTATTTTCTTTATTTTCTTTATTTTCTTTATTTTCTTTATTTTCTTTATTTTCTTTATTTTCTTTATTTTCTTTATTTTCTTTATTTTCTTTATTTTCTTTATTTTCTTTATTTTCTTTATTTTCTTTATTTTCTTTATTTTCTTTATTTTCTTTATTTTCTTTATTTTCTTTATTTTCTTTATTTTCTTTATTTTCTTCATTTTCTTCATTTTCTTCATTTTCTTTATTTTCTTTATTTTCTTTATTTTCTTTATTTTCTTTATTTTCTTTATTTTCTTTATTTTCTTTATTTTCTTTATTTTCTTTATTTTCTTTATTTTCTTTATTTTCTTTATTTTCTTTATTTTCTTTATTTTCTTTAATTCATCCAATTTATTTCGATTATTTGTGTGTAGAGTTTAGTGTTGAGTGAAGAAAGTTATTACCTGGCTGGGATTCGAACCGAGGTCCTCGGGGTTCGAGCAGAGTCTTACGCGGTCCGGCCATTGTAGATGTTCAAGAGAGATGGTTTATATGTGGTATATATAGTGCGCAAGCACGAGTGTACAATTAATTTTCTTTATTTTCTTTATTTTCTTTATTTTCTTTATTTTCTTTATTTTCTTTATTTTCTTTATTTTCTTTATTTTCTTTATTTTCTTTATTTTCTTTATTTTCTTCATTTTCTTTATTTTCTTTGTTTTCTTTGTTTTCTTTATTTTCTTTATTTTCTTTATTTTCTTTATTTTCTTTATTTTCTTTATTTTCTTTATTTTCTTTATTTTCTTTATTTTCTTTATTTTCTTTATTTTCTTTATTTTCTTTATTTTCTTTATTTTCTTTATTTTCTTTAATTCATCCAATTTATTTCGATTATTTGTGTGTAGAGTTTAGTGTTGAGTGAAGAAAGTTATTACCTGGCTGGGATTCGAACCGAGGTCCTCGGGGTTCGAGCAGAGTCTTACGCGGTCCGGCCATTGTAGATGTTGAAGAGAGATGGTTTATATGTGGTATATATAGTGCGCAAGCACGAGTGTACAATTAATTTTCTTTATTTTCTTTATTTTCTTTATTTTCTTTATTTTCTTTATTTTCTTTATTTTCTTTATTTTCTTTATTTTCTTTATTTTCTTTATTTTCTTTATTTATTTTCTTTATTTTCTTTATTTTCTTTATTTTCTTTATTTTCTTTATTTTCTTTATTTTCTTTATTTTCTTTATTTTCTTTATTTTCTTTATTTTCTTTATTTTCTTTATTTTCTTTATTTTCTTTATTTTCTTTATTTTCTTTATTTTCTTTATTTTCTTTATTTTCTTTATTTCCTTTATTTTCTTTATTTTCTTTACTTTCTTTATTTTCTTTATTTTCTTTATTTTCTTTAATTCATCCAATTTATTTCGATTATTTGTGTGTAGAGTTTAGTGTTGAGTGAAGAAAGTTATTACCTGGCTGGGATTCGAACCGAGGTCCTCGGGGTTCGAGCAGAGTCTTACGCGGTCCGGCCATTGTAGATGTTCAAGAGAGATGGTTTATATGTGGTATATATAGTGCGCAAGCACGAGTGTACAATTAATTTTCTTTATTTTCTTTATTTTCTTTATTTTCTTTATTTTCTTTATTTTCTTTATTTTCTTTATTTTCTTTATTTTCTTTATTTTCTTTATTTTCTTTATTTTCTTTATTTTCTTTATTTTCTTTATTTTCTTTAATTCATCCAATTTATTTCGATTATTTGTGTGTAGAGTTTAGTGTTGAGTGAAGAAAGTTATTACCTGGCTGGGATTCGAACCGAGGTCTTCGGGGTTCGAGCAGAGTCTCACGCGGTCCGGCCATTGTAGATGTTGAAGAGAGATGGTTTATATGTGGTATATATAGTGCGCAAGCACGAGTGTACAATTAATTTTCTTTATTTTCTTTATTTTCTTTATTTTCTTTATTTTCTTTATTTTCTTTATTTTCTTTATTTTCTTTATTTTCTTTATTTTCTTTATTTTCTTTATTTTCTTTATTTATTTTCTTTATTTTCTTTATTTTCTTTATTTTCTTTATTTTCTTTATTTTATTTATTTTCTTTATTTTCTTTATTTTCTTTATTTTCTTTATTTTCTTTATTTTCTTTATTTTCTTTATTTTCTTTATTTCCTTTATTTTCTTTATTTTCTTTACTTTCTTTATTTTCTTTATTTTCTTTATTTTCTTTAATTCATCCAATTTATTTCGATTATTTGTGTGTAGAGTTTAGTGTTGAGTGAAGAAAGTTATTACCTGGCTGGGATTCGAACCGAGGTCCTCGGGGTTCGAGCAGAGTCTTACGCGGTCCGGCCATTGTAGATGTTCAAGAGAGATGGTTTATATGTGGTATATATAGTGCGCAAGCACGAGTGTACAATTAATTTTCTTTATTTTCTTTATTTTCTTTATTTTCTTTATTTTCTTTATTTTCTTTATTTTCTTTATTTTCTTTATTTTCTTTATTTTCTTTATTTTCTTTATTTTCTTTATTTTCTTTATTTTCTTTATTTTCTTTATTTTCTTTATTTTCTTTATTTTCTTTATTTTCTTTATTTTCTTTAATTCATCCAATTTATTTCGATTATTTGTGTGTAGAGTTTAGTGTTGAGTGAAGAAAGTTATTACCTGGCTGGGATTCGAACCGAGGTCCTCGGGATTCGAGCAGAGTCTTACGCGGTCCGGCCATTGTAGATGTTCAAGAGAGATGGCTTATATGTGGTATATATAGTGCGCAAGCACGAGTGTACAATTAATTTTCTTTATTTTCTTTATTTTCTTTATTTTCTTTATTTTCTTTATTTTCTTTATTTTCTTTATTTTCTTTATTTTCTTTATTTTCTTTATTTTCTTTATTTTCCTTATTTTCTTTATTTTCTTTATTTTCTTTATTTTCTTTATCTTCTTTATTTTCTTTATTTTCTTTATTTTCTTTATTTTCTTTATTTTCTTTATTTTCTTTATTTTCTTTATTTTCTTTATTTTCTTTATTTTCTTTATTTTCTTTATTTTCTTTATTTTCTTTATTTTCTTTATTTTCTTTATTTTCTTTATTTTCTTTATTTTCTATATTTTCTTTATTTTCTTTATTTTCTTTATTTTCTTTATTTTCTTTATTTTCTTTATTTTCTTTATTTTCTTTATTTTCTTTATTTTCTTTATTTTCTTTATTTTCTTTAATTCATCCAATTTATTTCGATTATTTGTGTGTAGAGTTTAGTGTTGAGTGAAGAAAGTTATTACCTGGCTGGGATTCGAACCGAGGTCCTCGGGGTTCGAGCAGAGTCTTACGCGGTCCGGCCATTGTAGATGTTCAAGAGAGATGGTTTATATGTGGTATATATAGTGCGCAAGCACGAGTGTACAATTAATTTTCTTTATTTTCTTTATTTTCTTTATTTTCTTTATTTTCTTTATTTTCTTTATTTTCTTTATTTTCTTTATTTTCTTTATTTTCTTTATTTTCTTTATTTTCTTCATTTTCTTTATTTTCTTTGTTTTCTTTGTTTTCTTTATTTTCTTTATTTTCTTTATTTTCTTTATTTTCTTTATTTTCTTTATTTTCTTTATTTTCTTTATTTTCTTTATTTTCTTTATTTTCTTTATTTTCTTTATTTTCTTTATTTTCTTTATTTTCTTTATTTTCTTTATTTTCTTTATTTTCTTTATTTTCTTTAATTCATCCAATTTATTTCGATTATTTGTGTGTAGAGTTTAGTGTTGAGTGAAGAAAGTTATTACCTGGCTGGGATTCGAACCGAGGTCCTCGGGGTTCGAGCAGAGTCTTACGCGGTCCGGCCATTGTAGATGTTCAAGAGAGATGGTTTATATGTGGTATATATAGTGCGCAAGCACGAGTGTACAATAAATTTTCTTTATTTTCTTTATTTTCTTTATTTTCTTTATTTTCTTTATTTTCTTTATTTTCTTTATTTTCTTTATTTTCTTTATTTTCTTTATTTTCTTTATTTTCTTTATTTTCTTTATTTTCTTTATTTTCTTTATTTTCTTTATTTTCTTTATTTTCTTTATTTTCTTTATTTTCTTTATTTTCTTTATTTTCTTTATTTTCTTTATTTTCTTTATTTTCTTTATTTTCTTTATTTTCTTTATTTTCTTTATTTTCTTTATTTTCTTTATTTTCTTTATTTTCTTTATTTTCTTTATTTTCTTTATTTTCTTTATTTTCTTTATTTTCTTTATTTTCTTTATTTTCTTTATTTTCTTCATTTTCTTTATTTTCTATATTTTCTTTATTTTCTTTATTTTCTTTATTTTCTTTATTTTCTTTATTTTCTTTATTTTCTTTATTTTCTTTATTTTCTTTATTTTCTTTATTTTCTTTATTTTCTTTAATTCATCCAATTTATTTCGATTATTTGTGTGTAGAGTTTAGTGTTGAGTGAAGAAAGTTATTACCTGGCTGGGATTCGAACCGAGGTCCTCGGGGTTCGAGCAGAGTCTTACGCGGTCCGGCCATTGTAGATGTTCAAGAGAGATGGTTTATATGTGGTATATATAGTGCGCAAGCACGAGTGTACAATTAATTTTCTTTATTTTCTTTATTTTCTTTATTTTCTTTATTTTCTTTATTTTCTTTATTTTCTTTATTTTCTTTATTTTCTTTATTTTCTTTATTTTCTTTATTTTCTTTATTTTCTTTATTTTCTTTATTTTCTTTATTTTCTTTATTTTCTTTATTTTCTTTATTTTCTTTATTTTCTTTATTTTCTTTAATTCATCCAATTTATTTCGATTATTTGTGTGTAGAGTTTAGTGTTGAGTGAAGAAAGTTATTACCTGGCTGGGATTCGAACCGAGGTCCTCGGGGTTCGAGCAGAGTCTTACGCGGTCCGGCCATTGTAGATGTTGAAGAGAGATGGTTTATATGTGGTATATATAGTGCGCAAGCACGAGTGTACAATAAATTTTCTTTATTTTCTTTATTTTCTTTATTTTCTTTATTTTCTTTATTTTCTTTATTTTCTTTATTTTCTTTATTTTCTTTATTTTCTTTATTTTCTTTATTTTCTTTATTTTCTTTATTTTCTTTATTTATTTTCTTTATTTTCTTTATTTTCTTTATTTTCTTTATTTTCTTTATTTTCTTTATTTTCTTTATTTTCTTTATTTTCTTTATTTTCTTTATTTTCTTTATTTTCTTTATTTTCTTTATTTTCTTTATTTTCTTTATTTTCTTTATTTTCTTTATTTTCTTTATTTTCTTTATTTTCTTTATTTCCTTTATTTTCTTTATTTTCTTTACTTTCTTTATTTTCTTTATTTTCTTTATTTTCTTTAATTCATCCAATTTATTTCGATTATTTGTGTGTAGAGTTTAGTGTTGAGTGAAGAAAGTTATTACCTGGCTGGGATTCGAACCGAGGTCCTCGGGGTTCGAGCAGAGTCTTACGCGGTCCGGCCATTGTAGATGTTCAAGAGAGATGGTTTATATGTGGTATATATAGTGCGCAAGCACGAGTGTACAATTAATTTTCTTTATTTTCTTTATTTTCTTTATTTTCTTTATTTTCTTTATTTTCTTTATTTTCTTTATTTTCTTTATTTTCTTTATTTTCTTTATTTTCTTTATTTTCTTTATTTTCTTTATTTTCTTTATTTTCTTTATTTTCTTTATTTTCTTTATTTTCTTTATTTTCTTTATTTTCTTTATTTTCTTTATTTTCTTTATTTTCTTTATTTTCTTTATTTTCTTTATTTTCTTTATTTTCTTTATTTTCTTTATTTTCTTTATTTTCTTTATTTTCTTTATTTTCTTTATTTTCTTTATTTTCTTTATTTTCTTTATTTTCTTTATTTTCTTTATTTTCTTTATTTTCTTTATTTTCTTTATTTTCTTTATTTTCTTTATTTTCTTTATTTTCTTTATTTTCTTTATTTTCTTTATTTTCTTTATTTTCTTCATTTTCTTTATTTTCTTTATTTTCTTTATTTTCTTTATTTTCTTCATTTTCTTTATTTTCTTCATTTTCTTCATTTTCTTTATTTTCTTTATTTTCTTTATTTTCTTTATTTTCTTTATTTTCTTTATTTTCTTTATTTTCTTTATTTTCTTTATTTTCTTTATTTTCTTTATTTTCTTTATTTTCTTTAATTCATCCAATTTATTTCGATTATTTGTGTGTAGAGTTTAGTGTTGAGTGAAGAAAGTTATTACCTGGCTGGGATTCGAACCGAGGTCTTCGGGGTTCGAGCAGAGTCTCACGCGGTCCGGCCATTGTAGATGTTGAAGAGAGATGGTTTATATGTGGTATATATAGTGCGCAAGCACGAGTGTACAATTAATTTTCTTTATTTTCTTTATTTTCTTTATTTTCTTTATTTTCTTTATTTTCTTTATTTTCTTTATTTTCTTTATTTTCTTTATTTTCTTTATTTTCTTTATTTTCTTTATTTTCTTTATTTTCTTTATTTTCTTTATTTTCTTTATTTTCTTTATTTTCTTTATTTTCTTTATTTTCTTTATTTTCTTTATTTTCTTTATTTTCTTTATTTTCTTTATTTTCTTTATTTTCTTTATTTTCTTTATTTTCTTTATTTTCTTTATTTTCTTTATTTTCTTTATTTTCTTTATTTTCTTTATTTTCTTTATTTTCTTTATTTTCTTTATTTTCTTCATTTTCTTTATTTTCTTCATTTTCTTCATTTTCTTTATTTTCTTTATTTTCTTTATTTTCTTTATTTTCTTTATTTTCTTTATTTTCTTTATTTTCTTTATTTTCTTTATTTTCTTTATTTTCTTTATTTTCTTTAATTCATCCAATTTATTTCGATTATTTGTGTGTAGAGTTTAGTGTTGAGTGAAGAAAGTTATTACCTGGCTGGGATTCGAACCGAGGTCCTCGGGGTTCGAGCAGAGTCTTACGCGGTCCGACCATTGTAGATGTTCAAGAGAGATGGTTTATATGTGGTATATATAGTGCGCAAGCACGAGTGTACAATTAATTTTCTTTATTTTCTTTATTTTCTTCATTTTCTTTATTTTCTTTATTTTCTTTATTTTCTTTATTTTCTTTATTTTCTTTATTTTCTTTATTTTCTTTATTTTCTTTAATTCATCCAATTTATTTCGATTATTTGTGTGTAGAGTTTAGTGTTGAGTGAAGAAAGTTATTACCTGGCTGGGATTCGAACCGAGGTCCTCGGGGTTCGAGCAGAGTCTTACGCGGTCCGGACATTGTAGATGTTCAAGAGAGATGGTTTATATGTGGTATATATAGTGCGCAAGCACGAGTGTACAATTAATTTTCTTTATTTTCTTTATTTTCTTTATTTTCTTTATTTTCTTTATTTTCTTTATTTTCTTTATTTTCTTTATTTTCTTTTTTTTCTTTATTTTCTTTATTTTCTTTATTTTCTTTATTTTCTTTATTTTCTTTATTTTCTTTATTTTCTTTATTTTCTTTATTTTCTTTATTTTCTTTATTTTCTTTAATTCATCCAATTTATTTCGATTATTTGTGTGTAGAGTTTAGTGTTGAGTGAAGAAAGTTATTACCTGGCTGGGATTCGAACCGAGGTCCTCGGGGTTCGAGCAGAGTCTTACGCGGTCCGGCCATTGTAGATGTTCAAGAGAGATGGTTTATATGTGGTATATATAGTGCGCAAGCACGAGTGTACAATTAATTTTCTTTATTTTCTTTATTTTCTTTATTTTCTTTATTTTCTTTATTTTCTTTATTTTCTTTATTTTCTTTATTTTCTTTATTTTCTTTATTTTCTTTATTTTCTTTATTTTCTTTATTTTCTTTATTTTCTTTATTTTCTTTATTTTCTTTATTTTCTTTATTTTCTTTAATTCATCCAATTTATTTCGATTATTTGTGTGTAGAGTTTAGTGTTGAGTGAAGAAAGTTATTACCTGGCTGGGATTCGAACCGAGGTCCTCGGGATTCGAGCAGAGTCTTACGCGGTCCGGCCATTGTAGATGTTCAAGAGAGATGGCTTATATGTGGTATATATAGTGCGCAAGCACGAGTGTACAATTAATTTTCTTTATTTTCTTTATTTTCTTTATTTTCTTTATTTTCTTTATTTTCTTTATTTTCTTTATTTTCTTTATTTTCTTTATTTTCTTTATTTTCTTTATTTTCTTTATTTTCTTTATTTTCTTTATTTTCTTTATCTTCTTTATTTTCTTTATTTTCTTTATTTTCTTTATTTTCTTTATTTTCTTTATTTTCTTTATTTTCTTTATTTTCTTTATTTTCTTTATTTTCTTTATTTTCTTTATTTTCTTTATTTTCTTTATTTTCTTTATTTTCTTTATTTTCTTTATTTTCTTTATTTTCTATATTTTCTTTATTTTCTTTATTTTCTTTATTTTCTTTATTTTCTTTATTTTCTTTATTTTCTTTATTTTCTTTATTTTCTTTATTTTCTTTATTTTCTTTATTTTCTTTAATTCATCCAATTTATTTCGATTATTTGTGTGTAGAGTTTAGTGTTGAGTGAAGAAAGTTATTACCTGGCTGGGATTCGAACCGAGGTCCTCGGGGTTCGAGCAGAGTCTTACGCGGTCCGGCCATTGTAGATGTTCAAGAGAGATGGTTTATATGTGGTATATATAGTGCGCAAGCACGAGTGTACAATTAATTTTCTTTATTTTCTTTATTTTCTTTATTTTCTTTATTTTCTTTATTTTCTTTATTTTCTTTATTTTCTTTATTTTCTTTATTTTCTTTATTTTCTTTATTTTCTTTATTTTCTTTATTTTCTTTATTTTCTTCATTTTCTTTCTTTTCTTTGTTTTCTTTGTTTTCTTTATTTTCTTTATTTTCTTTATTTTCTTTATTTTCTTTATTTTCTTTATTTTCTTTATTTTCTTTATTTTCTTTATTTTCTTTATTTTCTTTATTTTCTTTATTTTCTTTATTTTCTTTATTTTCTTTATTTTCTTTATTTTCTTTATTTTCTTTAATTCATCCAATTTATTTCGATTATTTGTGTGTAGAGTTTAGTGTTGAGTGAAGAAAGTTATTACCTGGCTGGGATTCGAACCGAGGTCCTCGGGGTTCGAGCAGAGTCTTACGCGGTCCGGCCATTGTAGATGTTGAAGAGAGATGGTTTATATGTGGTATATATAGTGCGCAAGCACGAGTGTACAATAAATTTTCTTTATTTTCTTTATTTTCTTTATTTTCTTTATTTTCTTTATTTTCTTTATTTTCTTTATTTTCTTTATTTTCTTTATTTTCTTTATTTTCTTTATTTTCTTTATTTTCTTTATTTTCTTTATTTTCTTTATTTTCTTTATTTTCTTTATTTTCTTTATTTTCTTTATTTTCTTTATTTTCTTTATTTTCTTTATTTTCTTTATTTTCTTTATTTTCTTTATTTTCTTTATTTTCTTTATTTTCTTTATTTTCTTTATTTTCTTTATTTTCTTTATTTTCTTTATTTTCTTTATTTTCTTTATTTTCTTTATTTTCTTTATTTTCTTTATTTTCTTTATTTTCTTTATTTTCTTTATTTTCTTTATTTTCTTCATTTTCTTTATTTTCTTTATTTTCTTTATTTTCTTTATTTTCTTCATTTTCTTTATTTTCTTCATTTTCTTCATTTTCTTTATTTTCTTTATTTTCTTTATTTTCTTTATTTTCTTTATTTTCTTTATTTTCTTTATTTTCTTTATTTTCTTTATTTTCTTTATTTTCTTTATTTTCTTTATTTTCTTTAATTCATCCAATTTATTTCGATTATTTGTGTGTAGAGTTTAGTGTTGAGTGAAGAAAGTTATTACCTGGCTGGGATTCGAACCGAGGTCTTCGGGGTTCGAGCAGAGTCTCACGCGGTCCGGCCATTGTAGATGTTGAAGAGAGATGGTTTATATGTGGTATATATAGTGCGCAAGCACGAGTGTACAATTAATTTTCTTTATTTTCTTTATTTTCTTTATTTTCTTTATTTTCTTTATTTTCTTTATTTTCTTTATTTTCTTTATTTTCTTTATTTTCTTTATTTTCTTTATTTTCTTTATTTTCTTTATTTTCTTTATTTTCTTTATTTTCTTTATTTTCTTTATTTTCTTTATTTTCTTTATTTTCTTTATTTTCTTTATTTTCTTTATTTTCTTTATTTTCTTTATTTTCTTTATTTTCTTTATTTTCTTTATTTTCTTTATTTTCTTTATTTTCTTTATTTTCTTTATTTTCTTTATTTTCTTTATTTTCTTTATTTTCTTCATTTTCTTTATTTTCTTCATTTTCTTCATTTTCTTTATTTTCTTTATTTTCTTTATTTTCTTTATTTTCTTTATTTTCTTTATTTTCTTTATTTTCTTTATTTTCTTTATTTTCTTTATTTTCTTTATTTTCTTTAATTCATCCAATTTATTTCGATTATTTGTGTGTAGAGTTTAGTGTTGAGTGAAGAAAGTTATTACCTGGCTGGGATTCGAACCGAGGTCCTCGGGGTTCGAGCAGAGTCTTACGCGGTCCGACCATTGTAGATGTTCAAGAGAGATGGTTTATATGTGGTATATATAGTGCGCAAGCACGAGTGTACAATTAATTTTCTTTATTTTCTTTATTTTCTTTATTTTCTTTATTTTCTTTATTTTCTTTATTTTCTTTATTTTCTTTATTTTCTTTATTTTCTTTATTTTCTTTATTTTCTTTAATTCATCCAATTTATTTCGATTATTTGTGTGTAGAGTTTAGTGTTGAGTGAAGAAAGTTATTACCTGGCTGGGATTCGAACCGAGGTCCTCGGGGTTCGAGCAGAGTCTTACGCGGTCCGGATATTGTAGATGTTCAAGAGAGATGGTTTATATGTGGTATATATAGTGCGCAAGCACGAGTGTACAATTAATTTTCTTTATTTTCTTTATTTTCTTTATTTTCTTTATTTTCTTTATTTTCTTTATTTTCTTTATTTTCTTTATTTTCTTTATTTTCTTTATTTTCTTTATTTTCTTTATTTTCTTTATTTTCTTTATTTTCTTTATTTTCTTTATTTTCTTTATTTTCTTTATTTTCTTTATTTTCTTTATTTTCTTTATTTTCTTTATTTTCTTTAATTCATCCAATTTATTTCGATTATTTGTGTGTAGAGTTTAGTGTTGAGTGAAGAAAGTTATTACCTGGCTGGGATTCGAACCGAGGTCCTCGGGGTTCGAGCAGAGTCTTACGCGGTCCGGCCATTGTAGATGTTCAAGAGAGATGGCTTATATGTGGTATATATAGTGCGCAAGCACGAGTGTACAATTAATTTTCTTTATTTTCTTTATTTTCTTTATTTTCTTTATTTTCTTTATTTTCTTTATTTTCTTTATTTTCTTTATTTTCTTTATTTTCTTTATTTTCTTTATTTTCTTTATTTTCTTTATTTTCTTTATTTTCTTTATCTTCTTTATTTTCTTTATTTTCTTTATTTTCTTTATTTTCTTTATTTTCTTTATTTTCTTTATTTTCTTTATTTTCTTTATTTTCTTTATTTTCTTTATTTTCTTTATTTTCTTTATTTTCTTTATTTTCTTTATTTTCTTTATTTTCTTTATTTTCTATATTTTCTTTATTTTCTTTATTTTCTTTATTTTCTTTATTTTCTTTATTTTCTTTATTTTCTTTATTTTCTTTATTTTCTTTATTTTCTTTATTTTCTTTATTTTCTTTAATTCATCCAATTTATTTCGATTATTTGTGTGTAGAGTTTAGTGTTGAGTGAAGAAAGTTATTACCTGGCTGGGATTCGAACCGAGGTCCTCGGGGTTCGAGCAGAGTCTTACGCGGTCCGGCCATTGTAGATGTTCAAGAGAGATGGTTTATATGTGGTATATATAGTGCGCAAGCACGAGTGTACAATTAATTTTCTTTATTTTCTTTATTTTCTTTATTTTCTTTATTTTCTTTATTTTCTTTATTTTCTTTATTTTCTTTATTTTCTTTATTTTCTTTATTTTCTTTATTTTCTTTATTTTCTTTATTTTCTTCATTTTCTTTATTTTCTTTGTTTTCTTTGTTTTCTTTATTTTCTTTATTTTCTTTATTTTCTTTATTTTCTTTATTTTCTTTATTTTCTTTATTTTCTTTATTTTCTTTATTTTCTTTATTTTCTTTATTTTCTTTAATTCATCCAATTTATTTCGATTATTTGTGTGTAGAGTTTAGTGTTGAGTGAAGAAAGTTATTACCTGGCTGGGATTCGAACCGAGGTCCTCGGGGTTCGAGCAGAGTCTTACGCGGTCCGGCCATTGTAGATGTTGAAGAGAGATGGTTTATATGTGGTATATATAGTGCGCAAGCACGAGTGTACAATAAATTTTCTTTATTTTCTTTATTTTCTTTATTTTCTTTATTTTCTTTATTTTCTTTATTTTCTTTATTTTCTTTATTTTCTTTATTTTCTTTATTTTCTTTATTTTCTTTATTTTCTTTATTTTCTTTATTTTCTTTATTTTCTTTATTTTCTTTATTTTCTTTATTTTCTTTATTTTCTTTATTTTCTTTATTTTCTTTATTTTCTTTATTTTCTTTATTTTCTTTATTTTCTTTATTTTCTTTATTTTCTTTATTTTCTTTATTTTCTTTATTTTCTTTATTTTCTTTATTTTCTTTATTTTCTTTATTTTCTTTATTTTCTTTATTTTCTTTATTTTCTTTATTTTCTTTATTTTCTTTATTTTCTTTATTTTCTTCATTTTCTTTATTTTCTATATTTTCTTTATTTTCTTTATTTTCTTTATTTTCTTTATTTTCTTTATTTTCTTTATTTTCTTTATTTTCTTTATTTTCTTTATTTTCTTTATTTTCTTTATTTTCTTTAATTCATCCAATTTATTTCGATTATTTGTGTGTAGAGTTTAGTGTTGAGTGAAGAAAGTTATTACCTGGCTGGGATTCGAACCGAGGTCCTCGGGGTTCGAGCAGAGTCTTACGCGGTCCGGCCATTGTAGATGTTCAAGAGAGATGGTTTATATGTGGTATATATAGTGCGCAAGCACGAGTGTACAATTAATTTTCTTTATTTTCTTTATTTTCTTTATTTTCTTTATTTTCTTTATTTTCTTTATTTTCTTTATTTTCTTTATTTTCTTTATTTTCTTTATTTTCTTTATTTTCTTTATTTTCTTTATTTTCTTTATTTTCTTTATTTTCTTTATTTTCTTTATTTTCTTTATTTTCTTTTTTTTCTTTATTTTCTTTATTTTCTTTATTTTCTTTATTTTCTTTATTTTCTTTAATTCATCCAATTTATTTCGATTATTTGTGTGTAGAGTTTAGTGTTGAGTGAAGAAAGTTATTACCTGGCTGGGATTCGAACCGAGGTCCTCGGGGTTCGAGCAGAGTCTTACGCGGTCCGGCCATTGTAGATGTTGAAGAGGGATGGTTTATATGTGGTATATATAGTGCGCAAGCACGAGTGTACAATAAATTTTCTTTATTTTCTTTATTTTCTTTATTTTCTTTATTTTCTTTATTTTCTTTATTTTCTTTATTTTCTTTATTTTCTTTATTTTCTTTATTTTCTTTATTTTCTTTATTTTCTTTATTTTCTTTATTTTCTTTATTTTCTTTATTTATTTTCTTTATTTTCTTTATTTTCTTTATTTTCTTTATTTTCTTTATTTTCTTTATTTTCTTTATTTTCTTTATTTTCTTTATTTTCTTTATTTTCTTTATTTTCTTTATTTTCTTTATTTTCTTTATTTTCTTTATTTTCTTTATTTTCTTTATTTTCTTTATTTTCTTTATTTTCTTTATTTCCTTTATTTTCTTTATTTTCTTTACTTTCTTTATTTTCTTTATTTTCTTTATTTTCTTTAATTCATCCAATTTATTTCGATTATTTGTGTGTAGAGTTTAGTGTTGAGTGAAGAAAGTTATTACCTGGCTGGGATTCGAACCGAGGTCCTCGGGGTTCGAGCAGAGTCTTACGCGGTCCGGCCATTGTAGATGTTCAAGAGAGATGGTTTATATGTGGTATATATAGTGCGCAAGCACGAGTGTACAATTAATTTTCTTTATTTTCTTTATTTTCTTTATTTTCTTTATTTTCTTTATTTTCTTTATTTTCTTTATTTTCTTTATTTTCTTTATTTTCTTTATTTTCTTTATTTTCTTTATTTTCTTTATTTTCTTTATTTTCTTTATTTTCTTTATTTTCTTTATTTTCTTTATTTTCTTTATTTTCTTTATTTTCTTTATTTTCTTTATTTTCTTTATTTTCTTTATTTTCTTTATTTTCTTTATTTTCTTTATTTTCTTTATTTTCTTTATTTTCTTTATTTTCTTTATTTTCTTTATTTTCTTTATTTTCTTTATTTTCTTTATTTTCTTTATTTTCTTTATTTTCTTTATTTTCTTTATTTTCTTTATTTTCTTCATTTTCTTTATTTTCTTTATTTTCTTTATTTTCTTTATTTTCTTCATTTTCTTTATTTTCTTTATTTTCTTCATTTTCTTCATTTTCTTTATTTTCTTTATTTTCTTTATTTTCTTTATTTTCTTTATTTTCTTTATTTTCTTTATTTTCTTCATTTTCTTTATTTTCTATATTTTCTTTATTTTCTTTATTTTCTTTATTTTCTTTATTTTCTTTATTTTCTTTATTTTCTTTATTTTCTTTATTTTCTTTATTTTCTTTATTTTCTTTATTTTCTTTAATTCATCCAATTTATTTCGATTATTTGTGTGTAGAGTTTAGTGTTGAGTGAAGAAAGTTATTACCTGGCTGGGATTCGAACCGAGGTCCTCGGGGTTCGAGCAGAGTCTTACGCGGTCCGGCCATTGTAGATGTTCAAGAGAGATGGTTTATATGTGGTATATATAGTGCGCAAGCACGAGTGTACAATTAATTTTCTTTATTTTCTTTATTTTCTTTATTTTCTTTATTTTCTTTATTTTCTTTATTTTCTTTATTTTCTTTATTTTCTTTATTTTCTTTATTTTCTTTATTTTCTTTATTTTCTTTATTTTCTTTATTTTCTTTATTTTCTTTATTTTCTTTATTTTCTTTATTTTCTTTATTTTCTTTATTTTCTTTATTTTCTTTATTTTCTTTATTTTCTTTATTTTCTTTATTTTCTTTAATTCATCCAATTTATTTCGATTATTTGTGTGTAGAGTTTAGTGTTGAGTGAAGAAAGTTATTACCTGGCTGGGATTCGAACCGAGGTCATCGGGGTTCGAGCAGAGTCTTACGCGGTCCGGCCATTGTAGATGTTCAAGAGAGATGGTTTATATGTGGTATATATAGTGCGCAAGCACGAGTGTACAATAAATTTTCTTTATTTTCTTTATTTTCTTTATTTTCTTTATTTTCTTTATTTTCTTTATTTTCTTTATTTTCTTTATTTTCTTTATTTTCTTTATTTTCTTTATTTTCTTTATTTTCTTTATTTTCTTTATTTTCTTTATTTTCTTTATTTATTTTCTTTATTTTCTTTATTTTCTTTATTTTCTTTATTTTCTTTATTTTCTTTATTTTCTTTATTTTCTTTATTTTCTTTATTTTCTTTATTTTCTTTATTTTCTTTATTTTCTTTATTTTCTTTATTTTCTTTATTTTCTTTATTTTCTTTATTTTCTTTATTTTCTTTATTTTCTTTATTTTCTTTATTTCCTTTATTTTCTTTATTTTCTTTATTTTCTTTATTTTCTTTATTTTCTTTATTTTCTTTAATTCATCCAATTTATTTCGATTATTTGTGTGTAGAGTTTAGTGTTGAGTGAAGAAAGTTATTACCTGGCTGGGATTCGAACCGAGGTCCTCGGGGTTCGAGCAGAGTCTTACGCGGTCCGGCCATTGTAGATGTTCAAGAGAGATGGTTTATATGTGGTATATATAGTGCGCAAGCACGAGTGTACAATTAATTTTCTTTATTTTCTTTATTTTCTTTATTTTCTTTATTTTCTTTATTTTCTTTATTTTCTTTATTTTCTTTATTTTCTTTATTTTCTTTATTTTCTTTATTTTCTTTATTTTCTTTATTTTCTTTATTTTCTTTATTTTCTTTATTTTCTTTATTTTCTTTATTTTCTTTATTTTCTTTATTTTCTTTATTTTCTTTATTTTCTTTATTTTCTTTATTTTCTTTATTTTCTTTATTTTCTTTATTTTCTTTATTTTCTTTATTTTCTTTATTTTCTTTATTTTCTTTATTTTCTTTATTTTCTTTATTTTCTTTATTTTCTTCATTTTCTTTATTTTCTTTATTTTCTTTATTTTCTTCATTTTCTTTATTTTCTTTATTTTCTTCATTTTCTTCATTTTCTTTATTTTCTTTATTTTCTTTATTTTCTTTATTTTCTTTATTTTCTTTATTTTCTTTATTTTCTTTATTTTCTTTATTTTCTTTATTTTCTTTAATTCATCCAATTTATTTCGATTATTTGTGTGTAGAGTTTAGTGTTGAGTGAAGAAAGTTATTACCTGGCTGGGATTCGAACCGAGGTCTTCGGGGTTCGAGCAGAGTCTCACGCGGTCCGGCCATTGTAGATGTTGAAGAGAGATGGTTTATATGTGGTATATATAGTGCGCAAGCACGAGTGTACAATTAATTTTCTTTATTTTCTTTATTTTCTTTATTTTCTTTATTTTCTTTATTTTCTTTATTTTCTTTATTTTCTTTATTTTCTTTATTTTCTTTATTTTCTTTATTTTCTTTATTTTCTTTATTTTCTTTATTTTCTTTATTTTCTTTATTTTCTTTATTTTCTTTATTTTCTTTATTTTCTTTATTTTCTTTATTTTCTTTATTTTCTTTATTTTCTTTATTTTCTTTATTTTCTTTATTTTCTTTATTTTCTTTATTTTCTTTATTTTCTTTATTTTCTTTATTTTCTTTATTTTCTTTATTTTCTTTATTTTCTTTATTTTCTTTATTTTCTTCATTTTCTTTATTTTCTTCATTTTCTTCATTTTCTTTATTTTCTTTATTTTCTTTATTTTCTTTATTTTCTTTATTTTCTTTATTTTCTTTATTTTCTTTATTTTCTTTATTTTCTTTATTTTCTTTATTTTCTTTAATTCATCCAATTTATTTCGATTATTTTTGTGTAGAGTTTAGTGTTGAGTGAAGAAAGTTATTACCTGGCTGGGATTCGAACCGAGGTCCTCGGGGTTCGAGCAGAGTCTTACGCGGTCCGACCATTGTAGATGTTCAAGAGAGATGGTTTATATGTGGTATATATAGTGCGCAAGCACGAGTGTACAATTAATTTTCTTTATTTTCTTTATTTTCTTCATTTTCTTTATTTTCTTTATTTTCTTTATTTTCTTTATTTTCTTTATTTTCTTTATTTTCTTTATTTTCTTTATTTTCTTTAATTCATCCAATTTATTTCGATTATTTGTGTGTAGAGTTTAGTGTTGAGTGAAGAAAGTTATTACCTGGCTGGGATTCGAACCGAGGTCCTCGGGGTTCGAGCAGAGTCTTACGCGGTCCGGACATTGTAGATGTTCAAGAGAGATGGTTTATATGTGGTATATATAGTGCGCAAGCACGAGTGTACAATTAATTTTCTTTATTTTCTTTATTTTCTTTATTTTCTTTATTTTCTTTATTTTCTTTATTTTCTTTATTTTCTTTATTTTCTTTATTTTCTTTATTTTCTTTATTTTCTTTATTTTCTTTATTTTCTTTATTTTCTTTATTTTCTTTATTTTCTTTATTTTCTTTATTTTCTTTATTTTCTTTATTTTCTTTAATTCATCCAATTTATTTCGATTATTTGTGTGTAGAGTTTAGTGTTGAGTGAAGAAAGTTATTACCTGGCTGGGATTCGAACCGAGGTCCTCGGGGTTCGAGCAGAGTCTTACGCGGTCCGACCATTGTAGATGTTCAAGAGAGATGGTTTATATGTGGTATATATAGTGCGCAAGCACGAGTGTACAATTAATTTTCTTTATTTTCTTTATTTTCTTTATTTTCTTTATTTTCTTTATTTTCTTTATTTTCTTTATTTTCTTTATTTTCTTTATTTTCTTTATTTTCTTTATTTTCTTTATTTTCTTTATTTTCTTTAATTCATCCAATTTATTTCGATTATTTGTGTGTAGAGTTTAGTGTTGAGTGAAGAAAGTTATTACCTGGCTGGGATTCGAACCGAGGTCCTCGGGGTTCGAGCAGAGTCTTACGCGGTCCGGCCATTGTAGATGTTCAAGAGAGATGGTTTATATGTGGTATATATAGTGCGCAAGCACGAGTGTACAATTAATTTTCTTTATTTTCTTTATTTTCTTTATTTTCTTTATTTTCTTTATTTTCTTTATTTTCTTTATTTTCTTTATTTTCTTTATTTTCTTTATTTTCTTTATTTTCTTTATTTTCTTTATTTTCTTTATTTTCTTTATTTTCTTTATTTTCTTTATTTTCTTTATTTTCTTTATTTTCTTTATTTTCTTTATTTTCTTTATTTTCTTTATTTTCTTTATTTTCTTTATTTTCTTTATTTTCTTTATTTTCTTTATTTTCTTTATTTTCTTTATTTTCTTTATTTTTTTTATTTTCTTTATTTTCTTTATTTTCTTTATTTTCTTTATTTTCTTTATTTTCTTTATTTTCTTTATTTTCTTTATTTTCTTTATTTTCTTTATTTTCTTTATTTTCTTTATTTTCTTTATTTTCTTTATTTTCTTTAATTCATCCAATTTATTTCGATTATTTGTGTGTAGAGTTTAGTGTTGAGTGAAGAAAGTTATTACCTGGCTGGGATTCGAACCGAGGTCCTCGGGGTTCGAGCAGAGTCTTACGCGGTCCGGACATTGTAGATGTTCAAGAGAGATGGTTTATATGTGGTATATATAGTGCGCAAGCACGAGTGTACAATTAATTTTCGTTATTTTCTATATTTTCTATATTTTCTTTATTTTCTTTATTTTCTTTATTTTCTTTATTTTCTTTATTTTCTTTATTTTCTTTATTTTCTTTATTTTCTTTATTTTCTTTATTTTCTTTATTTTCTTTATTTTCTTTATTTTCTTTATTTTCTTTATTTTCTTTATTTTCTTTATTTTCTTTATTTTCTTTATTTTCTTTATTTTCTTTATTTTCTTTATTTTCTTAATTTTCTTTATTTTCTTAATTTTCTTAATTTTCTTTATTTTCTTTATTTTCTTTATTTTCTTTATTTTCTTTATTTTCTTTATTTTCTTTATTTTCTTTATTTTCTTTATTTTCTTTATTTTCTTTATTTTCTTTATTTTCTTTATTTTCTTTATTTTCTTTATTTTTTTTATTTTCTTTATTTTCTTTATTTTCTTTATTTTCTTTATTTTCTTTATTTTCTTTATTTTCTTTATTTTCTTTATTTTCTTTATTTTCTTTATTTTCTTTATTTTATTTATTTTATTTATTTTATTTATTTTATTTATTTTCTTTATTTTCTTTATTTTCTTTATTTTCTTTATTTTCTATATTTTCTTTATTTTCTTTATTTTCTTTATTTTCTTTATTTTCTTTATTTTCTTTATTTTCTTTATTTTCTTTATTTTCTTTATTTTCTTTATTTTCTTTATTTTCTTTATTTTCTTTATTTTCTTTATTTTCTTTATTTTCTTTATTTTCTTTATTTTCTTTATTTTCTTTATTTTCTTTATTTTCTTTATTTTCTTTATTTTCTTTATTTTCTTTATTTTCTTTATTTTCTTTATTTTCTTTATTTTCTTTATTTTCTTTATTTTCTTTATTTTCTTTATTTTCTTTATTTTCTTTATTTTCTTTATTTTCTTTATTTTCTTTATTTTCTTTATTTTCTTTATTTTCTTTATTTTCTTTATTTTCTTTATTTTCTTTATTTTCTTTATTTTCTTTATTTTCTTTATTTTCTTTATTTTCTTTATTTTCTTTATTTTCTTTATTTTCTTTATTTTCTTTATTTTCTTTATTTTCTTTATTTTCTTTATTTTCTTTATTTTCTTTATTTTCTTCATTTTCTTCATTTTCTTTATTTTCTTTATTTTCTTTATTTTCTTTATTTTCTTTATTTTCTTTATTTTCTTTATTTTCTTTATTTTCTTTATTTTCTTTATTTTCTTTATTTTATTTATTTTCTTTATTTTCTTTAATTCATCCAATTTATTTCGATTATTTGTGTGTAGAGTTTAGTGTTGAGTGAAGAAAGTTATTACCTGGCTGGGATTCGAACCGAGGTCCTCGGGGTTCGAGCAGAGTCTTACGCGGTCCGACCATTGTAGATGTTCAAGAGAGATGGTTTATATGTGGTATATATAGTGCGCAAGCACGAGTGTACAATTAATTTTCTTTATTTTCTTTATTTTCTTCATTTTCTTTATTTTCTTTATTTTCTTTATTTTCTTTATTTTCTTTATTTTCTTTATTTTCTTTATTTTCTTTATTTTCTTTATTTTCTTTAATTCATCCAATTTATTTCGATTATTTGTGTGTAGAGTTTAGTGTTGAGTGAAGAAAGTTATTACCTGGCTGGGATTCGAACCGAGGTCCTCGGGGTTCGAGCAGAGTCTTACGCGGTCCGGACATTGTAGATGTTCAAGAGAGATGGTTTATATGTGGTATATATAGTGCGCAAGCACGAGTGTACAATTAATTTTCTTTATTTTCTTTATTTTCTTTATTTTCTTTATTTTCTTTATTTTCTTTATTTTCTTTATTTTCTTTATTTTCTTTATTTTCTTTATTTTCTTTATTTTCTTTATTTTCTTTATTTTCTTTATTTTCTTTAATTCATCCAATTTATTTCGATTATTTGTGTGTAGAGTTTAGTGTTGAGTGAAGAAAGTTATTACCTGGCTGGGATTCGAACCAAGGTCCTCGGGGTTCGAGCAGAGTCTTACGCGGTCTGGCCATTGTAGATGTTCAAGAGAGATGGTTTATATGTGGTATATATAGTGCGCAAGCACGAGTGTACAATAAATTTTCTTTATTTTCTATATTTTCTATATTTTCTTTATTTTCTTTATTTTCTTTATTTTCTTTATTTTCTTTATTTTCTTTATTTTCTTTATTTTCTTTATTTTCTTTATTTTCTTTATTTTCTTTATTTTCTTTATTTTCTTTATTTTCTTTATTTTCTTTATTTTCTTTATTTTCTTTATTTTCTTTATTTTCTTTATTTTCTTTATTTCCTTTATTTTCTTTATTTTCTTTATTTTCTTTATTTTCTTTATTTTCTTTATTTTCTTTATTTTCTTTATTTTCTTTATTTTCTATATTATCTTTATTTTCTTTATTTTCTTTATTTTCTTTATTTTCTTTATTTTCTTTATTTTCTTTATTTTCTTTATTTTCTTTATTTTCTTTATTTTCTTTATTTTCTTTATTTTCTTTATTTTCTTTATTTTCTTTATTTTCTTTATTTTCTTTATTTTCTTTATTTTCTTTATTTTCTTTATTTTCTTTATTTTCTTTATTTTCTTTATTTTCTTTATTTTCTTTATTTTCTTTATTTTCTTTATTTTCTTTATTTTCTTTATTTTCTTTATTTTCTTTATTTTCTTTATTTTCTTTATTTTCTTTATTTTCTTTATTTTCTTTATTTTCTTTATTTTCTTTATTTTCTTTATTTTCTTTATTTTCTTTATTTTCTTTATTTTCTTTATTTTCTTTATTTTCTTTATTTTCTTTATTTTCTTTATTTTCTTTATTTTCTTTATTTTCTTTATTTTCTTTATTTTCTTTATTTTCTTTATTTTCTTTATTTTCTTTATTTTCTTTATTTTCTTTATTTTCTTTATTTTCTTTATTTTCTTTATTTTCTTTATTTTCTTTATTTTCTTTATTTTCTTTATTTTCTTTATTTTCTTTATTTTCTTTATTTTCTTTATTTTCTTTATTTTCTTTATTTTCTTTATTTTCTTTATTTTCTTTATTTTCTTTATTTTCTTTATTTTCTTTATTTTCTTTATTTTCTTTATTTTCTTTATTTTCTTTATTTTCTTTATTTTCTTTATTTTCTTTATTTTCTTTATTTTCTTTATTTTCTTTATTTTCTTTATTTTCTTTATTTTCTTTATTTTCTTTATTTTCTTTATTTTCTTTATTTTCTTTATTTTCTTTATTTTCTTTATTTTCTTCATTTTCTTCATTTTCTTTATTTTCTTTATTTTCTTTATTTTCTTTATTTTCTTTATTTTCTTTATTTTCTTTATTTTCTTTATTTTCTTTATTTTCTTTATTTTCTTTATTTTATTTATTTTCTTTATTTTCTTTAATTCATCCAATTTATTTCGATTATTTGTGTGTAGAGTTTAGTGTTGAGTGAAGAAAGTTATTACCTGGCTGGGATTCGAACCGAGGTCCTCGGGGTTCGAGCAGAGTCTTACGCGGTCCGACCATTGTAGATGTTCAAGAGAGATGGTTTATATGTGGTATATATAGTGCGCAAGCACGAGTGTACAATTAATTTTCTTTATTTTCTTTATTTTCTTCATTTTCTTTATTTTCTTTATTTTCTTTATTTTCTTTATTTTCTTTATTTTCTTTATTTTCTTTATTTTCTTTATTTTCTTTATTTTCTTTATTTTCTTTAATTCATCCAATTTATTTCGATTATTTGTGTGTAGAGTTTAGTGTTGAGTGAAGAAAGTTATTACCTGGCTGGGATTCGAACCGAGGTCCTCGGGGTTCGAGCAGAGTCTTACGCGGTCCGGACATTGTAGATGTTCAAGAGAGATGGTTTATATGTGGTATATATAGTGCGCAAGCACGAGTGTACAATTAATTTTCTTTATTTTCTTTATTTTCTTTATTTTCTTTATTTTCTTTATTTTCTTTATTTTCTTTATTTTCTTTATTTTCTTTATTTTCTTTATTTTCTTTATTTTCTTTATTTTCTTTATTTTCTTTATTTTCTTTATTTTCTTTATTTTCTTTATTTTCTTTATTTTCTTTATTTTCTTTATTTTCTTTAATTCATCCAATTTATTTCGATTATTTGTGTGTAGAGTTTAGTGTTGAGTGAAGAAAGTTATTACCTGGCTGGGATTCGAACCGAGGTCCTCGGGGTTCGAGCAGAGTCTTACGCGGTCCGGCCATTGTAGATGTTCAAGAGAGATGGTTTATATGTGGTATATATAGTGCGCAAGCACGAGTGTACAATTAATTTTCTTTATTTTCTTTATTTTCTTTATTTTCTTTATTTTCTTTATTTTCTTTATTTTCTTTATTTTCTTTATTTTCTTTATTTTCTTTATTTTCTTTATTTTCTTTATTTTCTTTATTTTCTTTATTTTCTTTATTTTCTTTATTTTCTTTATTTTCTTTATTTTCTTTATTTTCTTTATTTTCTTTATTTTCTTTATTTTCTTTATTTTCTTTATTTTCTTTATTTTCTTTATTTTCTTTATTTTCTTTATTTTCTTTATTTTCTTTATTTTCTTTATTTTCTTTATTTTCTTTATTTTCTTTATTTTCTTTATTTTCTTTATTTTCTTTATTTTCTTTATTTTCTTTATTTTCTTTATTTTCTTTATTTTCTTTATTTTCTTTATTTTCTTTATTTTCTTTATTTTCTTTATTTTCTTTATTTTCTTTATTTTCTTTATTTTCTTTATTTTCTTTATTTTCTTTATTTTCTTTATTTTCTTTATTTTCTTTATTTTCTTTATTTTCTTTATTTTCTTTATTTTCTTTATTTTCTTTATTTTCTTTAATTCATCCAATTTATTTCGCTTATTTGTGTGTAGAGTTTAGTGTTGAGTGAAGAAAGTTATTACCTGGCTGGGATTCGAACCGAGGTCCTCGGGGTTCGAGCAGAGTCTTACGCGGTCCGGCCATTGTAGATGTTCAAGAGAGATGGTTTATATGTGGTATATATAGTGCGCAAGCACGAGTGTTATTTTCTTTATTTTCTTTATTTTCTTTATTTTCTTTATTTTCTTTATTTTCTTTATTTTCTTTATTTTCTTTATTTTCTTTATTTTCTTTATTTTCTTTATTTTCTTTATTTTCTTTATTTTCTTTATTTTCTTTATTTTCTTTATTTTCTTTATTTTCTTTATTTTCTTTATTTTCTTTATTTTCTTTATTTTCTTTATTTTCTTTATTTTCTTTATTTTCTTTATTTTCTTTATTTTCTTTATTTTCTTTATTTTCTTTATTTTCTTTATCTTCTTTATTTTCTTTATTTTCTTTATTTTCTTTATTTTCTTTATTTTCTTTATTTTCTTTATTTTCTTTAATTCATCCAATTTATTTCGATTATTTGTGTGTAGAGTTTAGTGTTGAGTGAAGAAAGTTATTACCTGGCTGGGATTCGAACCGAGGTCCTCGGGGTTCGAGCAGAGTCTTACGCGGTCCGGCCATTGTAGATGTTCAAGAGAGATGGTTTATATGTGGTATATATAGTGCGCAAGCACGAGTGTACAATTAATTTTCTTTATTTTCTTTATTTTCTTTATTTTCTTTATTTTCTTTATTTTCTTTATTTTCCTTATTTTCTTTATTTTCTTTATTTTCTTTATTTTCTTTATTTTCTTTATTTTCTTTATTTTCTTTATTTTCTTTATTTTCTTTATTTTCTTTATTTTCTTTATTTTCTTTATTTTCTTTATTTTCTTTATTTTCTTTATTTTCTTTATTTTCTTTATTTTCTTTATTTTCTTTATTTTCTTTATTTTCTTTATTTTCTTTATTTTCTTTATTTTATTTATTTTCTTTATTTTCTTTATTTTCTTTATTTTCTTTATTTTCTTTATTTTCTTTATTTTCTTTATTTTCTTTATTTTCTTTATTTTCTTTATTTTCTTTATTTTCTTTATTTTCTTTGTTTTCTTTATTTTCTTTATCTTCTTTATTTTCTTTATTTTCTTTATTTTCTTTATTTTCTTTATTTTCTTTATTTTCTTTATTTTCTTTATCTTCTTTATTTTCTTTATTTTCTTTATTTTCTTTATTTTCTTTATTTTCTTTATTTTCTTTATTTTCTTTATTTTCTTTATTTTCTTTAATTCATCCAATTTATTTCGATTATTTGTGTGTAGAGTTTAGTGTTGAGTGAAGAAAGTTATTACCTGGCTGGGATTCGAACCGAGGTCCTCGGGGTTCGAGCAGAGTCTTACGCGGTCCGGCCATTGTAGATGTTCAAGAGAGATGGTTTATATGTGGTATATATAGTGCGCAAGCACGAGTGTACAATTAATTTTCTTAATTTTCTTAATTTTCATTATTTTCTTTATTTTCTTTATTTTCTTTATTTTCTTTATTTTCTTTATTTTCTTTATTTTCTTTATTTTCTATATTTTCTTTATTTTCTTTATTTTCTTTATTTTCCTTAATTCATCCAATTTATTTCGATTATTTGTGTGTAGAGTTTAGTGTTGAGTGAAGAAAGTTATTACCTGGCTGGGATTCGAACGGAGGTCCTCGGGGTTCGAGCAGAGTCTTACGCGGTCCGGCCATTGTAGATGTTCAAGAGAGATGGTTTATATGTGGTATATATAGTGCGCAAGCACGAGTGTACAATTAATTTTCTTTATTTTCTTTATTTTCTATATTTTCTTTATTTTCTTTATTTTCTTTATTTTCTTTATTTTCTTTATTTTCTTTATTTTCTTTATTTTCTTTATTTTCTTTATTTTCTTTATTTTCTTTATTTTCTTTATTTTCTTTATTTTCTTTATTTTCTTTATTTTCTTTATTTTCTTTATTTTCTTTATTTTCTTTATTTTCAATATTTTCTTTATTTTCTTTATTTTCTTTATTTTCTTTATTTTCTTTATTTTCTTTATTTTCTTTATTTTCTTTATTTTCTTTATTTTCTTTATTTTCTTTATTTTCTTTAATTCATCCAATTTATTTCGATTATTTGTGTGTAGAGTTTAGTGTTGAGTGAAGAAAGTTATTACCTGGCTGGGATTCGAACCGAGGTCCTCGGGGTTCGAGCAGAGTCTTACGCGGTCCGGCCATTGTAGATGTTCAAGAGAGATGGTTTATATGTGGTATATATAGTGCGCAAGCACGAGTGTACAATTAATTTTCTTTATTTTCTTTATTTTCTTTATTTTCTTTATTTTCTTTATTTCCTTTATTTTCTTTATTTTCTTTATTTTCTTTATTTTCTTTATTTTCTTTATTTTCTTTATTTTCTTTATTTTCTTTATTTTCTTTATTTTCTTTATTTTCTTTATTTTCTTTATTTTCTTTATTTTCTTTATTTTCTTTATTTTCTTTATTTTCTTTATTTTCTTTAATTCATCCAATTTATTTCGATTATTTGTGTGTAGAGTTTAGTGTTGAGTGAAGAAAGTTATTACCTGGCTGGGATTCGAACCGAGGTCCTCGGGGTTCGAGCAGAGTCTTACGCGGTCCGGCCATTGTAGATGTTCAAGAGAGATGGTTTATATGTGGTATATATAGTGCGCAAGCACGAGTGTACAATTAATTTTCTTTATTTTCTTTATTTTCTTTATTTTCTTTATTTTCTTTATTTTCTTTATTTTCCTTATTTTCTTTATTTTCTTTATTTTCTTTATTTTCTTTATTTTCTTTATTTTCTTTATTTTCTTTATTTTCTTTATTTTCTTTATTTTCTTTATTTTCTTTATTTTCTTTATTTTCTTTATTTTCTTTATTTTCTTTATTTTCTTTATTTTCTTTATTTTCTTTATTTTCTTTATTTTCTTTATTTTCTTTATTTTCTTTATTTTCTTTATTTTATTTATTTTCTTTATTTTCTTTATTTTCTTTATTTTCTTTATTTTCTTTATTTTCTTTATTTTCTTTATTTTCTTTATTTTCTTTATTTTCTTTATTTTCTTTATTTTCTTTATTTTCTTTGTTTTCTTTATTTTCTTTATTTTCTTTATTTTCTTTATTTTCTTTATTTTATTTATTTTCTTTATTTTCTTTATTTTCTTTATTTTCTTTATCTTCTTTATTTTCTTTATTTTCTTTATTTTCTTTATTTTCTTTATTTTCTTTATTTTCTTTATTTTCTTTATTTTCTTTATTTTCTTTAATTCATCCAATTTATTTCGATTATTTGTGTGTAGAGTTTAGTGTTGAGTGAAGAAAGTTATTACCTGGCTGGGATTCGAACCGAGGTCCTCGGGGTTCGAGCAGAGTCTTACGCGGTCCGGCCATTGTAGATGTTCAAGAGAGATGGTTTATATGTGGTATATATAGTGCGCAAGCACGAGTGTACAATTAATTTTCTTAATTTTCTTAATTTTCATTATTTTCTTTATTTTCTTTATTTTCTTTATTTTCTTTATTTTCTTTATTTTCTTTATTTTCTTTATTTTCTATATTTTCTTTATTTTCTTTATTTTCTTTATTTTCCTTAATTCATCCAATTTATTTCGATTATTTGTGTGTAGAGTTTAGTGTTGAGTGAAGAAAGTTATTACCTGGCTGGGATTCGAACGGAGGTCCTCGGGGTTCGAGCAGAGTCTTACGCGGTCCGGCCATTGTAGATGTTCAAGAGAGATGGTTTATATGTGGTATATATAGTGCGCAAGCACGAGTGTACAATTAATTTTCTTTATTTTCTTTATTTTCTATATTTTCTTTATTTTCTTTATTTTCTTTATTTTCTTTATTTTCTTTATTTTCTTTATTTTCTTTATTTTCTTTATTTTCTTTATTTTCTTTATTTTCTTTATTTTCTTTATTTTCTTTATTTTCTTTATTTTCTTTATTTTCTTTATTTTCTTTATTTTCTTTATTTTCTTTATTTTCTTTATTTTCTTTATTTTCTTTATTTTCTTTATTTTCTTTATTTTCAATATTTTCTTTATTTTCTTTATTTTCTTTATTTTCTTTATTTTCTTTATTTTCTTTATTTTCTTTATTTTCTTTATTTTCTTTATTTTCTTTATTTTCTTTAATTCATCCAATTTATTTCGATTATTTGTGTGTAGAGTTTAGTGTTGAGTGAAGAAAGTTATTACCTGGCTGGGATTCGAACCGAGGTCCTCGGGGTTCGAGCAGAGTCTTACGCGGTCCGGCCATTGTAGATGTTCAAGAGAGATGGTTTATATGTGGTATATATAGTGCGCAAGCACGAGTGTACAATTAATTTTCTTTATTTTCTTTATTTTCTTTATTTTCTTTATTTTCTTTATTTTCTTTATTTTCTTTATTTTCTTTATTTTCTTTATTTTCTTTATTTTCTTTATTTTCTTTATTTTCTTTATTTTCTTTATTTTCTTTATTTTCTTTATTTTCTTTATTTTCTTTATTTTCTTTATTTTCTTTGTTTTCTTTGTTTTCTTTGTTTTCTTTATTTTCTTTATTTTCTTTATTTTCTTTATTTTCTTTATTTTCTTTATTTTCTTTATTTTCTTTATTTTCTTTATTTTCTTTATTTTCTTTATTTTCTTTATTTTCTTTATTTTCTTTATTTTCTTTATTTTCTTTATTTTCTTTATTTTCTTTATTTTCTTTATTTTCTTTATTTTCTTTATTTTCTTTATTTTCTTTATTTTCTTTATTTTCTTTATTTTCTTTATTTTCTTTATTTTCTTTATTTTCTTTATTTTCTTTATTTTATTTATTTTCTTTATTTTCTTTATTTTCTTTATTTTCTTTATTTTCTTTATTTTCTTTATTTTCTTTATTTTCTTTATTTTCTTTATTTTCTTTATTTTCTTTATTTTCTTTATTTTCTTTATTTTCTTTATTTTCTTTATTTTCTTTATTTTCTTCATTTTCTTTATTTTCTTCATTTTCTTCATTTTCTTTATTTTCTTTATTTTCTTTATTTTCTTTATTTTCTTTATTTTCTTTATTTTCTTTATTTTCTTTATTTTCTTTATTTTCTTTATTTTCTTTATTTTCTTTAATTCATCCAATTTATTTCGATTATTTGTGTGTAGAGTTTAGTGTTGAGTGAAGAAAGTTATTACCTGGCTGGGATTCGAACCGAGGTCCTCGGGGTTCGAGCAGAGTCTTACGCGGTCCGACCATTGTAGATGTTCAAGAGAGATGGTTTATATGTGGTATATATAGTGCGCAAGCACGAGTGTACAATTAATTTTCTTTATTTTCTTTATTTTCTTTATTTTCTTTATTTTCTTTATTTTCTTTATTTTCTTTATTTTCTTTATTTTCTTTATTTTCTTTATTTTCTTTATTTTCTTTAATTCATCCAATTTATTTCGATTATTTGTGTGTAGAGTTTAGTGTTGAGTGAAGAAAGTTATTACCTGGCTGGGATTCGAACCGAGGTCCTCGGGGTTCGAGCAGAGTCTTACGCGGTCCGGACATTGTAGATGTTCAAGAGAGATGGCTTATATGTGGTATATATAGTGCGCAAGCACGAGTGTACAATTAATTTTCTTTATTTTCTTTATTTTCTTTATTTTCTTTATTTTCTTTATTTTCTTTATTTTCTTTATTTTCTTTATTTTCTTTATTTTCTTTATTTTCTTTATTTTCTTTATTTTCTTTATTTTCTTTATTTTCTTTATTTTCTTTATTTTCTTTATTTTCTTTATTTTCTTTATTTTCTTTATTTTCTTTATTTTCTTTATTTTCTTTATTTTCTTTATTTTCTTTAATTCATCCAATTTATTTCGATTATTTGTGTGTAGAGTTTAGTGTTGAGTGAAGAAATTTATTACCTGGCTGGGATTCGAACCGAGGTCCTCGGGGTTCGAGCAGAGTCTTACGCGGTCCGACCATTGTAGATGTTCAAGAGAGATGGTTTATATGTGGTATATATAGTGCGCAAGCACGAGTGTACAATTAATTTTCTTTATTTTCTTTATTTTCTTTATTTTCTTTATTTTCTTTATTTTCTTTATTTTCTTTATTTTCTTTATTTTCTTTATTTTCTTTATTTTCTTTATTTTCTTTATTTTCTTTATTTTCTTTATTTTCTTTAATTCATCCAATTTATTTCGATTATTTGTGTGTAGAGTTTAGTGTTGAGTGAAGAAAGTTATTACCTGGCTGGGATTCGAACCGAGGTCCTCGGGGTTCGAGCAGAGTCTTACGCGGTCCGACCATTGTAGATGTTCAAGAGAGATGGTTTATATGTGGTATATATAGTGCGCAAGCACGAGTGTACAATTAATTTTCTTTATTTTCTTTATTTTCTTCATTTTCTTTATTTTCTTTATTTTCTTTATTTTCTTTATTTTCTTTATTTTCTTTATTTTCTTTATTTTCTTTATTTTCTTTATTTTCTTTATTTTCTTTATTTTCTTTATTTTCTTTATTTTCTTTATTTTCTTTATTTTCTTTATTTTCTTTATTTTCTTTATTTTCTTTATTTTCTTTATTTTCTTTATTTTCTTTATTTTCTTTATTTTCTTTATTTTCTTTATTTTCTTTATTTTCTTTATTTTCTTTATTTTCTTTATTTTCTTTATTTTCTTTATTTTCTTTATTTTCTTTATTTTCTTTATTTTCTTTATTTTCTTTATTTTCTTTATTTTCTTTATTTTCTTTATTTTCTTTATTTTCTTTATTTTCTTTATTTTCTTTATTTTCTTTATTTTCTTTATTTTCTTTAATTCATCCAATTTATTTCGATTATTTGTGTGTAGAGTTTAGTGTTGAGTGAAGAAAGTTATTACCTGGCTGGGATTCGAACCGAGGTCCTCGGGGTTCGAGCAGAGTCTTACGCGGTCCGGCCATTGTAGATGTTCAAGAGAGATGGTTTATATGTGGTATATATAGTGCGCAAGCACGAGTGTACAATTAATTTTCTTTATTTTCTATATTTTCTATATTTTCTTTATTTTCTTTATTTTCTTTATTTTCTTTATTTTCTTTATTTTCTTTATTTTCTTTATTTTCTTTATTTTCTTTATTTTCTTTATTTTCTTTATTTTCTTTATTTTCTTTATTTTCTTTATTTTCTTTATTTTCTTTATTTTCTTTATTTTCTTTATTTTCTTTATTTTCTTTATTTTCTTTATTTTCTTAATTTTCTTAATTTTCTTTATTTTCTTTATTTTCTTTATTTTCTTTATTTTCTTTATTTTCTTTATTTTCTTTATTTTCTTTATTTTCTTTATTTTCTTTATTTTCTTTATTTTCTTTATTTTCTTTATTTTCTTTATTTTCTTTATTTTCTTTATTTTCTTTATTTTCTTTATTTTCTTTATTTTCTTTATTTTCTTTATTTTCTTTATTTTCTTTATTTTCTTTATTTTCTTTAATTCATCCAATTTATTTCGATTATTTGTGTGTAGAGTTTAGTGTTGAGTGAAGAAAGTTATTACCTGGCTGGGATTCGAACCGAGGTCCTCGGGGTTCGAGCAGAGTCTTACGCGGTCCGGCCATTGTAGATGTTCAAGAGAGATGGTTTATATGTGGTATATATAGTGCGCAAGCACGAGTGTACAATTAATTTTCTTTATTTTCTATATTTTCTATATTTTCTTTATTTTCTTTATTTTCTTTATTTTCTTTATTTTCTTTATTTTCTTTATTTTCTTTATTTTCTTTATTTTCTTTATTTTCTTTATTTTCTTTATTTTCTTTATTTTCTTTATTTTCTTTATTTTCTTTATTTTCTTTATTTTCTTTATTTTCTTTATTTTCTTAATTTTCTTTATTTTCTTTATTTTCTTAATTTTCTTTATTTTCTTTATTTTCTTTATTTTCTTTATTTTCTTTATTTTCTTTATTTTCTTTATTTTCTTTATTTTCTTTATTTTCTTTATTTTCTTTATTTTCTTTATTTTCTTTATTTTCTTTATTTTCTTTATTTTCTTTATTTTCTTTATTTTCTTTATTTTCTTTATTTTCTTTATTTTCTTTATTTTCTTTATTTTCTTTATTTTCTTTATTTTCTTTATTTTCTTTATTTTCTTTATTTTCTTTATTTTCTTTATTTTCTTTATTTTCTTTATTTTCTTTATTTTCTTTATTTTCTTTATTTTCTTTATTTTCTTTATTTTCTTTATTTTCTTTATTTTCTTTATTTTCTTTATTTTCTTTATTTTCTTTATTTTCTTTATTTTCTTTATTTTCTTTATTTTCTTTATTTTCTTTATTTTCTTTATTTTCTTTATTTTCTTTATTTTCTTTATTTTCTTTATTTTCTTTATTTTCTTTATTTTCTTTATTTTCTTTATTTTCTTTATTTTCTTTATTTTCTTTATTTTCTTTATTTTCTTTATTTTCTTTATTTTCTTTATTTTCTTTATTTTCTTTATTTTCTTTATTTTCTTTATTTTCTTTATTTTCTTTATTTTCTTTATTTTCTTTATTTTCTTTATTTTCTTTATTTTCTTTATTTTCTTTATTTTCTTTATTTTCTTTATTTTCTTTATTTTCTTTATTTTCTTTATTTTCTTCATTTTCTTCATTTTCTTTATTTTCTTTATTTTCTTTATTTTCTTTATTTTCTTTATTTTCTTTATTTTCTTTATTTTCTTTATTTTCTTTATTTTCTTTATTTTCTTTATTTTCTTTATTTTATTTATTTTCTTTATTTTCTTTAATTCATCCAATTTATTTCGATTATTTGTGTGTAGAGTTTAGTGTTGAGTGAAGAAAGTTATTACCTGGCTGGGATTCGAACCGAGGTCCTCGGGGTTCGAGCAGAGTCTTACGCGGTCCGACCATTGTAGATGTTCAAGAGAGATGGTTTATATGTGGTATATATAGTGCGCAAGCACGAGTGTACAATTAATTTTCTTTATTTTCTTTATTTTCTTCATTTTCTTTATTTTCTTTATTTTCTTTATTTTCTTTATTTTCTTTATTTTCTTTATTTTCTTTATTTTCTTTATTTTCTTTATTTTCTTTAATTCATCCAATTTATTTCGATTATTTGTGTGTAGAGTTTAGTGTTGAGTGAAGAAAGTTATTACCTGGCTGGGATTCGAACCGAGGTCCTCGGGGTTCGAGCAGAGTCTTACGCGGTCCGGATATTGTAGATGTTCAAGAGAGATGGTTTATATGTGGTATATATAGTGCGCAAGCACGAGTGTACAATTAATTTTCTTTATTTTCTTTATTTTCTTTATTTTCTTTATTTTCTTTATTTTCTTTATTTTCTTTATTTTCTTTATTTTCTTTATTTTCTTTATTTTCTTTATTTTCTTTATTTTCTTTATTTTCTTTATTTTCTTTATTTTCTTTATTTTCTTTAATTCATCCAATTTATTTCGATTATTTGTGTGTAGAGTTTAGTGTTGAGTGAAGAAAGTTATTACCTGGCTGGGATTCGAACCGAGGTCCTCGGGGTTCGAGCAGAGTCTTACGCGGTCCGGACATTGTAGATGTTCAAGAGAGATGGTTTATATGTGGTATATATAGTGCGCAAGCACGAGTGTACAATAAATTTTCTTTATTTTCTATATTTTCTATATTTTCTTTATTTTCTTTATTTTCTTTATTTTCTTTATTTTCTTTATTTTCTTTATTTTCTTTATTTTCTTTATTTTCTTTATTTTCTTTATTTTCTTTATTTTCTTTATTTTCTTTATTTTCTTTATTTTCTTTATTTTCTTTATTTTCTTTATTTTCTTTATTTTCTTTATTTTCTTTATTTTCTTTATTTTCTTTATTTTCTTTATTTTCTTTATTTTCTTTATTTTCTTTATTTTCTTTATTTTCTATATTATCTTTATTTTCTTTATTTTCTTTATTTTCTTTATTTTCTTTATTTTCTTTATTTTCTTTATTTTCTTTATTTTCTTTATTTTCTTTATTTTCTTTATTTTCTTTATTTTCTTTATTTTCTTTATTTTCTTTATTTTCTTTATTTTCTTTATTTTCTTTATTTTCTTTATTTTCTTTATTTTCTTTATTTTCTTTATTTTCTTTATTTTCTTTATTTTCTTTATTTTCTTTATTTTCTTTATTTTCTTTATTTTCTTTATTTTCTTTATTTTCTTTATTTTCTTTATTTTCTTTATTTTCTTTATTTTCTTTATTTTCTTTATTTTCTTTATTTTCTTTATTTTCTTTATTTTCTTTATTTTCTTTATTTTCTTTATTTTCTTTATTTTCTTTATTTTCTTTATTTTCTTTATTTTCTTTATTTTCTTTATTTTCTTTATTTTCTTTATTTTCTTTATTTTCTTTATTTTCTTTATTTTCTTTATTTTCTTTATTTTCTTTATTTTCTTTATTTTCTTTATTTTCTTTATTTTCTTTATTTTCTTTATTTTCTTTATTTTCTTTATTTTCTTTATTTTCTTTATTTTCTTTATTTTCTTTATTTTCTTTATTTTCTTTATTTTCTTTATTTTCTTTATTTTCTTTATTTTCTTTATTTTCTTTATTTTCTTTATTTTCTTTATTTTCTTTATTTTCTTTATTTTCTTTATTTTCTTTATTTTCTTTATTTTCTTTATTTTCTTTATTTTCTTTATTTTCTTTATTTTCTTTATTTTCTTTATTTTCTTTATTTTCTTTATTTTCTTTATTTTCTTCATTTTCTTCATTTTCTTTATTTTCTTTATTTTCTTTATTTTCTTTATTTTCTTTATTTTCTTTATTTTCTTTATTTTCTTTATTTTCTTTATTTTATTTATTTTCTTTATTTTCTTTAATTCATCCAATTTATTTCGATTATTTGTGTGTAGAGTTTAGTGTTGAGTGAAGAAAGTTATTACCTGGCTGGGATTCGAACCGAGGTCCTCGGGGTTCGAGCAGAGTCTTACGCGGTCCGACCATTGTAGATGTTCAAGAGAGATGGTTTATATGTGGTATATATAGTGCGCAAGCACGAGTGTACAATTAATTTTCTTTATTTTCTTTATTTTCTTCATTTTCTTTATTTTCTTTATTTTCTTTATTTTCTTTATTTTCTTTATTTTCTTTATTTTCTTTATTTTCTTTATTTTCTTTATTTTCTTTATTTTCTTTAATTCATCCAATTTATTTCGATTATTTGTGTGTAGAGTTTAGTGTTGAGTGAAGAAAGTTATTACCTGGCTGGGATTCGAACCGAGGTCCTCGGGGTTCGAGCAGAGTCTTACGCGGTCCGGACATTGTAGATGTTCAAGAGAGATGGTTTATATGTGGTATATATAGTGCGCAAGCACGAGTGTACAATTAATTTTCTTTATTTTCTTTATTTTCTTTATTTTCTTTATTTTCTTTATTTTCTTTATTTTCTTTATTTTCTTTATTTTCTTTATTTTCTTTATTTTCTTTATTTTCTTTATTTTCTTTATTTTCTTTATTTTCTTTATTTTCTTTATTTTCTTTATTTTCTTTAATTCATCCAATTTATTTCGATTATTTGTGTGTAGAGTTTAGTGTTGAGTGAAGAAAGTTATTACCTGGCTGGGATTCGAACCGAGGTCCTCGGGGTTCGAGCAGAGTCTTACGCGGTCCGGCCATTGTAGATGTTCAAGAGAGATGGTTTATATGTGGTATATATAGTGCGCAAGCACGAGTGTACAATTAATTTTCTTTATTTTCTTTATTTTCTTTATTTTCTTTATTTTCTTTATTTTCTTTATTTTCTTTATTTTCTTTATTTTCTTTATTTTCTTTATTTTCTTTATTTTCTTTATTTTCTTTATTTTCTTTATTTTCTTTATTTTCTTTATTTTCTTTATTTTCTTTATTTTCTTTATTTTCTTTATTTTCTTTATTTTCTTTATTTTCTTTATTTTCTTTATTTTCTTTATTTTCTTTATTTTCTTTATTTTCTTTATTTTCTTTATTTTCTTTATTTTCTTTATTTTCTTTATTTTCTTTATTTTCTTTATTTTCTTTATTTTCTTTATTTTCTTTATTTTCTTTATTTTCTTTATTTTCTTTATTTTCTTTATTTTCTTTATTTTCTTTATTTTCTTTATTTTCTTTATTTTCTTTATTTTCTTTATTTTCTTTATTTTCTTTATTTTCTTTATTTTCTTTATTTTCTTTATTTTCTTTATTTTCTTTATTTTCTTTATTTTCTTTAATTCATCCAATTTATTTCGCTTATTTGTGTGTAGAGTTTAGTGTTGAGTGAAGAAAGTTATTACCTGGCTGGGATTCGAACCGAGGTCCTCGGGGTTCGAGCAGAGTCTTACGCGGTCCGGCCATTGTAGATGTTCAAGAGAGATGGTTTATATGTGGTATATATAGTGCGCAAGCACGAGTGTTATTTTCTTTATTTTCTTTATTTTCTTTATTTTCTTTATTTTCTTTATTTTCTTTATTTTCTTTATTTTCTTTATTTTCTTTATTTTCTTTATTTTCTTTATTTTCTTTATTTTCTTTATTTTCTTTATTTTCTTTATTTTCTTTATTTTCTTTATTTTCTTTATTTTCTTTATTTTCTTTATTTTCTTTATTTTCTTTATTTTCTTTATTTTCTTTATTTTCTTTATTTTCTTTATTTTCTTTATTTTCTTTATTTTCTTTATTTTCTTTATCTTCTTTATTTTCTTTATTTTCTTTATTTTCTTTATTTTCTTTATTTTCTTTATTTTCTTTATTTTCTTTAATTCATCCAATTTATTTCGATTATTTGTGTGTAGAGTTTAGTGTTGAGTGAAGAAAGTTATTACCTGGCTGGGATTCGAACCGAGGTCCTCGGGGTTCGAGCAGAGTCTTACGCGGTCCGGCCATTGTAGATGTTCAAGAGAGATGGTTTATATGTGGTATATATAGTGCGCAAGCACGAGTGTACAATTAATTTTCTTTATTTTCTTTATTTTCTTTATTTTCTTTATTTTCTTTATTTTCTTTATTTTCCTTATTTTCTTTATTTTCTTTATTTTCTTTATTTTCTTTATTTTCTTTATTTTCTTTATTTTCTTTATTTTCTTTATTTTCTTTATTTTCTTTATTTTCTTTATTTTCTTTATTTTCTTTATTTTCTTTATTTTCTTTATTTTCTTTATTTTCTTTATTTTCTTTATTTTCTTTATTTTCTTTATTTTCTTTATTTTCTTTATTTTCTTTATTTTCTTTATTTTCTTTATTTTATTTATTTTCTTTATTTTCTTTATTTTCTTTATTTTCTTTATTTTCTTTATTTTCTTTATTTTCTTTATTTTCTTTATTTTCTTTATTTTCTTTATTTTCTTTATTTTCTTTATTTTCTTTGTTTTCTTTATTTTCTTTATTTTCTTTATTTTCTTTATTTTCTTTATTTTATTTATTTTCTTTATTTTCTTTATTTTCTTTATTTTCTTTATCTTCTTTATTTTCTTTATTTTCTTTATTTTCTTTATTTTCTTTATTTTCTTTATTTTCTTTATTTTCTTTATTTTCTTTATTTTCTTTAATTCATCCAATTTATTTCGATTATTTGTGTGTAGAGTTTAGTGTTGAGTGAAGAAAGTTATTACCTGGCTGGGATTCGAACCGAGGTCCTCGGGGTTCGAGCAGAGTCTTACGCGGTCCGGCCATTGTAGATGTTCAAGAGAGATGGTTTATATGTGGTATATATAGTGCGCAAGCACGAGTGTACAATTAATTTTCTTAATTTTCTTAATTTTCATTATTTTCTTTATTTTCTTTATTTTCTTTATTTTCTTTATTTTCTTTATTTTCTTTATTTTCTTTATTTTCTTTATTTTCTATATTTTCTTTATTTTCTTTATTTTCTTTATTTTCCTTTATTCATCCAATTTATGTCGATTATTTGTGTGTAGAGTTTAGTGTTGAGTGAAGAAAGTTATTACCTGGCTGGGATTCGAACAGAGGTCCTCGGGGTTCGAGCAGAGTCTTACGCGGTCCGGCCATTGTAGATGTTCAAGAGAGATGGTTTATATGTGGTATATATAGTGCGCAAGCACGAGTGTACAATTAATTTTCTTTATTTTCTTTATTTTCTATATTTTCTTTATTTTCTTTATTTTCTTTATTTTCTTTATTTTCTTTATTTTCTTTATTTTCTTTATTTTCTTTATTTTCTTTATTTTCTTTATTTTCTTTTTTTTCTTTATTTTCTTTATTTTCTTTATTTTCTTTATTTTCTTTATTTTCTTTATTTTCTTTATTTTCTTTATTTTCTTTATTTTCTTTATTTTCTTTATTTTCTTTATTTTCTTTATTTTCTTTATTTTCTTTATTTTCTTTATTTTCTATATTTTCTTTATTTTCTTTATTTTCTTTATTTTCTTTATTTTCTTTATTTTCTTTATTTTCTTTATTTTCTTTATTTTCTTTATTTTCTTTATTTTCTTTAATTCATCCAATTTATTTCGATTATTTGTGTGTAGAGTTTAGTGTTGAGTGAAGAAAGTTATTACCTGGCTGGGATTCGAACCGAGGTCCTCGGGGTTCGAGCAGAGTCTTACGCGGTCCGGCCATTGTAGATGTTCAAGAGAGATGGTTTATATGTGGTATATATAGTGCGCAAGCACGAGTGTACAATTAATTTTCTTTATTTTCTTTATTTTCTTTATTTTCTTTATTTCCTTTATTTTCTTTATTTTCTTTATTTTCTTTATTTTCTTTATTTTCTTTATTTTCTTTATTTTCTTTATTTTCTTTATTTTCTTTATTTTCTTTATTTTCTTTATTTTCTTTATTTTCTTTATTTTCTTTATTTTCTTTATTTTCTTTATTTTCTTTATTTTCTTTAATTCATCCAATTTATTTCGATTATTTGTGTGTAGAGTTTAGTGTTGAGTGAAGAAAGTTATTACCTGGCTGGGATTCGAACCGAGGTCCTCGGGGTTCGAGCAGAGTCTTACGCGGTCCGGCCATTGTAGATGTTCAAGAGAGATGGTTTATATGTGGTATATATAGTGCGCAAGCACGAGTGTACAATTAATTTTCTTTATTTTCTTTATTTTCTTTATTTTCTTTATTTTCTTTATTTTCTTTATTTTCCTTATTTTCTTTATTTTCTTTATTTTCTTTATTTTCTTTATTTTCTTTATTTTCTTTATTTTCTTTATTTTCTTTATTTTCTTTATTTTCTTTATTTTCTTTATTTTCTTTATTTTCTTTATTTTCTTTATTTTCTTTATTTTCTTTATTTTCTTTATTTTCTTTATTTTCTTTATTTTCTTTATTTTCTTTATTTTCTTTATTTTCTTTATTTTATTTATTTTCTTTATTTTCTTTATTTTCTTTATTTTCTTTATTTTCTTTATTTTCTTTATTTTCTTTATTTTCTTTATTTTCTTTATTTTCTTTATTTTCTTTATTTTCTTTATTTTCTTTGTTTTCTTTATTTTCTTTATTTTCTTTATTTTCTTTATTTTCTTTATTTTATTTATTTTCTTTATTTTCTTTATTTTCTTTATTTTCTTTATCTTCTTTATTTTCTTTATTTTCTTTATTTTCTTTATTTTCTTTATTTTCTTTATTTTCTTTATTTTCTTTATTTTCTTTATTTTCTTTATTTTCTTTATTTTCTTTATTTTCTTTATTTTCTTTAATTCATCCAATTTATTTCGATTATTTGTGTGTAGAGTTTAGTGTTGAGTGAAGAAAGTTATTACCTGGCTGGGATTCGAACCGAGGTCCTCGGGGTTCGAGCAGAGTCTTACGCGGTCCGGCCATTGTAGATGTTCAAGAGAGATGGTTTATATGTGGTATATATAGTGCGCAAGCACGAGTGTACAATTAATTTTCTTAATTTTCTTAATTTTCATTATTTTCTTTATTTTCTTTATTTTCTTTATTTTCTTTATTTTCTTTATTTTCTTTATTTTCTTTATTTTCTATATTTTCTTTATTTTCTTTATTTTCTATATTTTCCTTTATTCATCCAATTTATGTCGATTATTTGTGTGTAGAGTTTAGTGTTGAGTGAAGAAAGTTATTACCTGGCTGGGATTCGAACAGAGGTCCTCGGGGTTCGAGCAGAGTCTTACGCGGTCCGGCCATTGTAGATGTTCAAGAGAGATGGTTTATATGTGGTATATATAGTGCGCAAGCACGAGTGTACAATTAATTTTCTTTATTTTCTTTATTTTCTATATTTTCTTTATTTTCTTTATTTTCTTTATTTTCTTTATTTTCTTTATTTTCTTTATTTTCTTTATTTTCTTTATTTTCTTTATTTTCTTTATTTTCTTTATTTTCTTTATTTTCTTTATTTTCTTTATTTTCTTTATTTTCTTTATTTTCTTTATTTTCTTTATTTTCTTTATTTTCTTTATTTTCTTTATTTTCTTTATTTTCTTTATTTTCTTTATTTTCTTTATTTTCTTTATTTTCTTTATTTTCAATATTTTCTTTATTTTCTTTATTTTCTTTATTTTCTTTATTTTCTTTATTTTCTTTATTTTCTTTATTTTCTTTATTTTCTTTATTTTCTTTATTTTCTTTATTTTCTTTATTTTCTTTATTTTCTTTGTTTTCTTTGTTTTCTTTGTTTTCTTTATTTTCTTTATTTTCTTTATTTTCTTTATTTTCTTTATTTTCTTTATTTTCTTTATTTTCTTTATTTTCTTTATTTTCTTTATTTTCTTTATTTTCTTTATTTTCTTTATTTTCTTTATTTTCTTTATTTTCTTTATTTTCTTTATTTTCTTTATTTTCTTTATTTTCTTTATTTTCTTTATTTTCTTTATTTTCTTTATTTTCTTTATTTTCTTTATTTTCTTTATTTTCTTTATTTTCTTTATTTTCTTTATTTTCTTTATTTTCTTTATTTTATTTATTTTCTTTATTTTCTTTATTTTCTTTATTTTCTTTATTTTCTTTGTTTTCTTTATTTTCTTTATTTTATTTATTTTCTTTATTTTCTTTATTTTCTTTATTTTCTTTATTTTCTTTATTTTCTTTGTTTTCTTTATTTTCTTTATTTTCTTTATTTTCTTTATTTTCTTTATTTTATTTATTTTCTTTATTTTCCTTATTTTCCTTATTTTCTTTATTTTCTTTATTTTCTTTATTTTCTTTATTTTCTTTATTTTCTTTATTTTCTTTATTTTCTTTATTTTCTTTATTTTCTTTATTTTCTTTATTTTCTTTATTTTCTTTATTTTCTTTATTTTCTTTATTTTCTTTATTTTCTTTATTTTCTTTATTTTCTTTATTTTCTTTATTTTCTTTATTTTCTTTATTTTCTTTATTTTCTTTATTTTCTTTATTTTCCTTATTTTCTTTATTTTCTTTATTTTCTTTATTTTCTTTATTTTCTTTATTTTCTTTATTTTCTTTATTTTCTTTATTTTCTTTATTTTCTTTATTTTCTTTATTTTCTTTATTTTCTTTATTTTCTATATTTTCTTTATTTTCTTTATTTTCTTTATTTTCTTTATTTTCTTTATTTTCTTTATTTTCTTTATTTTCTTTATTTTCTTTATTTTCTTTATTTTCTTTATTTTATTTATTTTCTTTATTTTCTTTATTTTCTATATTTTCTTTATTTTCTTTATTTTCTTTATTTTCTTTATTTTCTTTATTTTCTTTATTTTCTTTATTTTCTTTATTTTCTTTATTTTCTTTGTTTTCTTTATTTTCTTTATTTTCTTTATTTTCTTTATTTTCTTTATTTTATTTATTTTCTTTATTTTCTTTATTTTCTTTATTTTCTTTATCTTCTTTATTTTCTTTATTTTCTTTATTTTCTTTATTTTCTTTATTTTCTTTATTTTCTTTATTTTCTTTATTTTCTTTATTTTCTTTAATTCATCCAATTTATTTCGATTATTTGTGTGTAGAGTTTAGTGTTGAGTGAAGAAAGTTATTACCTGGCTGGGATTCGAACCGAGGTCCTCGGGGTTCGAGCAGAGTCTTACGCGGTCCGGCCATTGTAGATGTTCAAGAGAGATGGTTTATATGTGGTATATATAGTGCGCAAGCACGAGTGTACAATTAATTTTCTTAATTTTCTTAATTTTCTTTATTTTCTTTATTTTCTTTATTTTCTTTATTTTCTTTATTTTCTTTATTTTCTTTATTTTCTTTATTTTCTATATTTTCTTTATTTTCTTTATTTTCTTTATTTTCCTTAATTCATCCAATTTATTTCGATTATTTGTGTGTAGAGTTTAGTGTTGAGTGAAGAAAGCTTTTACCTGGCTGGGATTCGAACGGAGGTCCTCGGGGTTCGAGCAGAGTCTTACGCGGTCCGGCCATTGTAGATGTTCAAGAGAGATGGTTTATATGTGGTATATATAGTGCGCAAGCACGAGTGTACAATTAATTTTCTTTATTTTCTTTATTTTCTATATTTTCTTTATTTTCTTTATTTTCTTTATTTTCTTTATTTTCTTTATTTTCTTTATTTTCTTTATTTTCTTTATTTTCTTTATTTTCTTTATTTTCTTTATTTTCTTTATTTTCTTTATTTTCTTTATTTTCTTTATTTTCTTTATTTTCTTTATTTTCTTTATTTTCTTTATTTTCTTTATTTTCTTTATTTTCTTTATTTTCTTTATTTTCTATATTTTCTTTATTTTCTTTATTTTCTTTATTTTCAATATTTTCTTTATTTTCTTTATTTTCTTTATTTTCTTTATTTTCTTTATTTTCTTTATTTTCTTTATTTTCTTTATTTTCTTTATTTTCTTTATTTTCTTTAATTCATCCAATTTATTTCGATTATTTGTGTGTAGAGTTTAGTGTTGAGTGAAGAAAGTTATTACCTGGCTGGGATTCGAACCGAGGTCCTCGGGGTTCGAGCAGAGTCTTACGCGGTCCGGCCATTGTAGATGTTCAAGAGAGATGGTTTATATGTGGTATATATAGTGCGCAAGCACGAGTGTACAATTAATTTTCTTTATTTTCTTTATTTTCTTTATTTTCTTTATTTCCTTTATTTTCTTTATTTTCTTTATTTTCTTTATTTTCTTTATTTTCTTTATTTTCTTTATTTTCTTTATTTTCTTTATTTTCTTTATTTTCTTTATTTTCTTTATTTTCTTTATTTTCTTTATTTTCTTTATTTTCTTTATTTTCTTTATTTTCTTTATTTTCTTTATTTTCTTTGTTTTCTTTGTTTTCTTTGTTTTCTTTATTTTCTTTATTTTCTTTATTTTCTTTATTTTCTTTATTTTCTTTATTTTCTTTATTTTCTTTATTTTCTTTATTTTCTTTATTTTCTTTATTTTCTTTATTTTCTTTATTTTCTTTATTTTCTTTATTTTCTTTATTTTCTTTATTTTCTTTATTTTCTTTATTTTCTTTATTTTCTTTATTTTCTTTATTTTCTTTATTTTCTTTATTGTCTTTATTTTCTATATTTTCTATATTTTCTTTATTTTCTTTATTTTCTTTATTTTCTTTATTTTCTTTATTTTCTTTATTTTCTTTATTTTCTTTATTTTCTTTAATTCATCCAATTTATTTCGATTATTTGTGTGTAGAGTTTAGTGTTGAGTGAAGAAAGTTATTACCTGGCTGGGATTCGAACCGAGGTCCTCGGGGTTCGAGCAGAGTCTTACGCGGTCCGGCCATTGTAGATGTTCAAGAGAGATGGTTTATATGTGGTATATATAGTGCGCAAGCACGAGTGTACAATTAATTTTCTTTATTTTCTTTATTTTCTTTATTTTCTTTATTTTCTTTATTTTCTTTATTTTCTTTATTTTCTTTATTTTCTTTATTTTCTTTATTTTCTTTATTTTCTTTATTTTCTTTATTTTCTTTATTTTCTTTATTTTCTTTATTTTCTTCATTTTCTTTATTTTCTTTATTTTCTTTATTTTCTTTATTTTCTTTATTTTCTTTATTTTCTTTATTTTCTTTATTTTCTTTATTTTCTTTATTTTCTTTATTTTCTTTATTTTCTTTATTTTCTTTATTTTCTTTATTTTCTTTATTTTCTTTATTTTCTTTATTTTCTTTATTTTCTTTATTTTCTTTATTTTCTTTATTTTCTTTATTTTCTTTATTTTCTTTATTTTCTTTATTTTCTTTATTTTCTTTAATTCATCCAATTTATTTCGATTATTTGTGTGTAGAGTTTAGTGTTGAGTGAAGAAAGTTATTACCTGGCTGGGATTCGAACCGAGGTCCTCGGGGTTCGAGCAGAGTCTTACGCGGTCCGGCCATTGTAGATGTTCAAGAGAGATGGTTTATATGTGGTATATATAGTGCGCAAGCACGAGTGTACAATTAATTTTCTTTATTTTCTTTATTTTCTTTATTTTCCTTATTTTCTTTATTTTCTTTATTTTCTTTATTTTCTTTATTTTCTTTATTTTCTTTATTTTCTTTATTTTCTTTATTTTCTTTATTTTCTTTATTTTCTTTATTTTCTTTATTTTCTTTATTTTCTTTAATTCATCCAATTTATTTCGATTATTTGTGTGTAGAGTTTAGTGTTGAGTGAAGAAAGTTATTACCTGGCTGGGATTCGAACCGAGGTCCTCGGGGTTCGAGCAGAGTCTTACGCGGTCCGGCCATTGTAGATGTTCAAGAGAGATGGTTTATATGTGGTATATATAGTGCGCAAGCACGAGTGTACAATTAATTTTCTTTATTTTCTTTATTTTCTTTATTTTCCTTATTTTCTTTATTTTCTTTATTTTCTTTATTTTCTTTATTTTCTTTATTTTCTTTATTTTCTTTGTTTTCTTTATTTTCTTTATTTTCTTTATTTTCTTTATTTTCTTTATTTTCTTTATTTTCTTTATTTTCTTTATTTTCTTTATTTTCTTTATTTTCTTTATTTTCTTTATTTTCTTTATTTTCTTTATTTTCTTTATTTTCTTTATTTTCTTTATTTTCTTTAATTCATCCAATTTATTTCGATTATTTGTGTGTAGAGTTTAGTGTTGAGTGAAGAAAGTTATTACCTGGCTGGGATTCGAACCGAGGTCCTCGGGGTTCGAGCAGAGTCTTACGCGGTCCGGCCATTGTAGATGTTCAAGAGAGATGGTTTATATGTGGTATATATAGTGCGCAAGCACGAGTGTACAATTAATTTTCTTTATTTTCTTTATTTTCTTTATTTTCCTTATTTTCTTTATTTTCTTTATTTTCTTTATTTTCTTTATTTTCTTTATTTTCTTTATTTTCTTTATTTTCTTTATTTTCTTTATTTTCTTTATTTTCTTTATTTTCTTTATTTTCTTTATTTTCTTTATTTTCTTTATTTTCTTTATTTTCTTTATTTTCTTTATTTTCTTTAATTCATCCAATTTATTTCGATTATTTGTGTGTAGAGTTTAGTGTTGAGTGAAGAAAGTTATTACCTGGCTGGGATTCGAACCGAGGTCCTCGGGATTCGAGCAGAGTCTTACGCGGTCCGGCCATTGTAGATGTTCAAGAGAGATGGTTTATATGTGGTACATATAGTGCGCAAGCACGAGTGTTATTTTCCTTATTTTCTTTATTTTCTTTATTTTCTTTATTTTCTTTATTTTCTTTATTTTCTTTATTTTCTTTATTTTCTTTATTTTCTTTATTTTCTTTATTTTCTTTATTTCTTTATTTTCTTTATTTTCTTTATTTTCTTTATTTTCTATATTTTCTTTATTTTCTTTATTTTCTTTATTTTCTTTATTTTCTTTATTTTCTTTATTTTCTTTATTTTCTTTATTTTCTTTATTTTCTTTATTTTCTTTAATTCATCCAATTTATTTCGATTATTTGTGTGTAGAGTTTAGTGTTGAGTGAAGAAAGTTATTACCTGGCTGGGATTCGAACCGAGGTCCTCGGGGTTCGAGCAGAGTCTTACGCGGTCCGGCCATTGTAGATGTTCAAGAGAGATGGTTTATATGTGGTATATATAGTGCGCAAGCACGAGTGTACAATTAATTTTCTTTATTTTCTTTATTTTCTTTATTTTCTTTAATTCATCCAATTTATTTCGATTATTTGTGTGTAGAGTTTAGTGTTGAGTGAAGAAAGTTATTACCTGGCTGGGATTCGAACCGAGGTCCTCGGGGTTCGAGCAGAGTCTTACGCGGTCCGGCCATTGTAGATGTTCAAGAGAGATGGTTTATATGTGGTATATATAGTGCGCAAGCACGAGTGTACAATTAATTTTCTTTATTTTCTTTATTTTCTTTATTTTCTTTATTTTCTTTATTTTCTTTATTTTCTTTATTTTCTTTATTTTCTTTATTTTCTTTATTTTCTTTATTTTCTTTATTTTCTTTATTTTCTTTATTTTCTTTATTTTCTTTATTTTCTTTATTTTCTGTATTTTCTTTATTTTCCTTATTTCCTTTATTTTCTTTATTTTCTTTATTTTCTTTATTTTCTTTATTTTCTTTATTTTCTTTATTTTCTTTATTTTCTTTATTTTCTTTATTTTCTTTATTTTCTTTATTTTCTTTATTTTCTTTATTTTCTTTATTTTCTTTATTTTCTTTATTTTCTTTATTTTCTTTATTTTCTTTATTTTCTTTATTTTCTTTATTTTCTTTATTTTCTTTATTTTCTTTATTTTCTTTATTTTCTTTATTTTCTTTATTTTCTTTATTTTCTTTATTTTCTTTATTTTCTTTATTTTCTTTATTTTCTTTATTTTCTTTATTTTCTTTATTTTCTTTATTTTCTTTAATTCATCCAATTTATTTCGATTATTTGTGTGTAGAGTTTAGTGTTGAGTGAAGAAAGTTATTACCTGGCTGGGATTCGAACCGAGGTCCTCGGGGTTCGAGCAGAGTCTTACGCGGTCCGGCCATTGTAGATGTTCAAGAGAGATGGTTTATATGTGGTACATATAGTGCGCAAGCACGAGTGTTATTTTCTTTATTTTCTTTATTTTCTTTATTTTCTTTATTTTCTTTATTTTCTTTATTTTCTTTATTTTCTTTAGTTTCTTTATTTTCTTTATTTTCTTTATTTTCTTTATTTTCTTTATTTTCTTTATTTTCTTTATTTTCTTTATTTTCTTTATTTTCTTTATTTTCTTTATTTTCTTTATTTTCTTTATTTTCTTTATTTTCTTTATTTTCTTTATTTTCTTTATTTTCTTTATTTTCTTTATTTTCTTTATTTTCTTTATTTTCTTTATTTTCTTTATTTTCTTTATTTTCTTTATTTTCTTTATTTTCTTTATTTTCTTTATTTCCTTTATTTTCTTTATTTTCTTTATTTTCTTTATTTTCTTTATTTTCTTTATTTTCTTTATTTTCTTTATTTTCTTTATTTTCTTTATTTTCTTTATTTTCTTTATTTTCTTTATTTTCTTTATTTTCTTTATTTTCTTTAATTCATCCAATTTATTTCGATTATTTGTGTGTAGAGTTTAGTGTTGAGTGAAGAAAGTTATTACCTGGCTGGGATTCGAACCGAGGTCCTCGGGGTTCGAGCAGAGTCTTACGCGGTCCGGCCATTGTAGATGTTCAAGAGAGATGGTTTATATGTGGTATATATAGTGCGCAAGCACGATATATACCACTCTACACACGTACATACTCTACACACGATATACACACAAATAATCGAAATAAATTGGATGAATTAAAGAAAATAAAGAAAATAAAGAAAATAAAGAAAATCAAGAAAATCAAGAAAATCAAGAAAATCAAGAAAATCAAGAAAATCAAGAAAATCAAGAAAATCAAGAAAATCAAGAAAATAAAGAAAATAAAGAAAATAAAGAAAATAAAGAAAATAAAGAAAATAAAGAAAATAAAGAAAATAAAGAAAATAAAGAAAATAAAGAAAATAAAGAAAATAAAGAAAATAAAGAAAATAAAGAAAATAAAGAAAATAAAGAAAATAAAGAAAATAAAGAAAATAAAGAAAATTAATTGTACACTCGTGCTTGCGCACTATATATACCACATATAAACCATCTCTCTTGAACATCTACAATGGCCGGACCGCGTAAGACTCTGCTCGAATCCCGAGGACCTCGGTTCGAATCCCAGCCAGGTAATAACTTTCTTCACTCAACACTAAACTCTACACACAAATAATCGAAATAAATTGGATGAATTAAAGAAAATAAAGAAAATAAAGAAAATAAAGAAAATAAAGAAAATAAAGAAAATAAAGAAAATAAAGAAAATTAATTGTACACTCGTGCTTGCGCACTATATATACCACATATAAACCATCTCTCTTGAACATCTACAATGGCCGGACCGCGTAAGACTCTGCTCGAACCCCGAGGACCTCGGTTCGAATCCCAGCCAGGTAATAACTTTCTTCACTCAACACTAAACTCTACACACAAATAATCGAAATAAATTGGATGAATTAAAGAAAATAAAGAAAATAAAGAAAATAAAGAAAATAAAGAAAATAAAGAAAATAAAGAAAATAAAGAAAATAAAGAAAATAAAGAAAATAAAGAAAATAAAGAAAATAAAGAAAATAAAGAAAATAAAGAAAATAAAGAAAATAAAGAAAATAAAGAAAATAAAGAAAATAAAGAAAATAAAGAAAATAAAGAAAATAAAGAAAATAAAGAAAATAAAGAAAATAAAGAAAATAAAGAAAATAAAGAAAATAAAGAAAATAAAGAAAATAAGAAAATAAAGAAAATAAAGAAAATAAAGAAAATAAAGAAAATAAAGAAAATAAAGAAAATAAAGAAAATTAATTGTACACTCGTGCTTGCGCACTATATATACCACATATAAACCATCTCTCTTGAACATCTACAATGGCCGGACCGCGTAAGACTCTGCTCGAACCCCGAGGACCTCGGTTCGAATCCCAGCCGGTAATAACTTTCTTCACTCAACACTAAACTCTACACACAAATAATCGAAATAAATTGGATGAATTAAAGAAAATAAAGAAAATAAAGAAAATAAAGAAAATAAAGAAAATAAAGAAAATAAAGAAAATAAAGAAAATAAAGAAAATAAAGAAAATAAAGAAAATAAAGAAAATAAAGAAAATAAAGAAAATAAAGAAAATAAAGAAAATAAAGAAAATAAAGAAAATAAAGAAAATAAAGAAAATAAAGAAAATAAAGAAAATAAAGAAAATAAAGAAAATAAAGAAAATAAAGAAAATAAAGAAAATAAAGAAAATAAAGAAAATAAAGAAAATAAAGAAAATAAAGAAAATAAAGAAAATAAAGAAAATAAAGAAAATAAAGAAAATAAAGAAAATAAAGAAAATAAAGAAAATAAAGAAAATAAAGAAAATAAAGAAAATAAAGAAAATAAAGAAAATAAAGAAAATAAAGAAAATAAAGAAAATAAAGAAAATAAAGAAAATAAAGAAAATAAAGAAAAACAAAGAAAACAAAGAAAATAAAGAAAATAAAGAAAATAAAGAAAATAAAGAAAATAAAGAAAATAAAGAAAATAAAGAAAATAAAGAAAATAAAGAAAATAAAGAAAATAAAGAAAATAAAGAAAATAAAGAAATAAAGAAAATAAAGAAAATAAAGAAAATAAAGAAAATAAAGAAAATAAAGAAAATAAAGAAAATAAAGAAAATAAAGAAAATAAAGAAAATAAAGAAAATAAAGAAAATAAAGAAAATAAAGAAAATAAAGAAAAATAAAGAAAATAAAGAAAATAAAGAAAATAAAGAAAATAAAGAAAATAAAGAAAATAAAGAAAATAAAGAAAATAAAGAAAATAAAGAAAATAAAGAAAATAAAGAAAATAAAGAAAATAAAGAAAATAAAGAAAATAAAGAAAATAAAGAAAAATAAAGAAAATAAAGAAAATAAAGAAAATAAAGAAAATAAAGAAAATAAAGAAAATAAAGAAAATAAAGAAAATAAAGAAAATAAAGAAAATAAAGAAAATAAAGAAAATAAAGAAAATAAAGAAAATAAAGAAAATAAAGAAAATAAAGAAAATAAAGAAAATAAAGAAAATAAAGAAAATAAAGAAAATAAAGAAAATAAAGAAAATAAAGAAAATAAAGAAAATAAAGAAAATAAAGAAAATAAAGAAAACAAAGAAAACAAAGAAAATAAAGAAAATAAAGAAAATAAAGAAAATAAAGAAAATAAAGAAAATAAAGAAAATAAAGAAAATAAAGAAAATAAGAAAATAAAGAAAATAAAGAAAATAAAGAAAATAAAGAAAATAAAGAAATAAAGAAAATAAAGAAAATAAAGAAAATAAAGAAATAAAGAAAATAAAGAAAATAAAGAAAATAAAGAAAATAAAGAAAATTAATTGTACACTCGTGCTTGCGCACTATATATACCACATATAAACCATCTCTCTTGAACATCTACAATGGCCGGACCGCGTAAGACTCTGCTCGAACCCCGAGGACCTCGGTTCGAATCCCAGCCAGGTAATAACTTTCTTCACTCAACACTAAACTCTACACACAAATAATCGAAATAAATTGGATGAATTAAAGAAAATAAAGAAAATAAAGAAAATAAAGAAAATAAAGAAAATAAAGAAAATAAAGAAAATAAAGAAAATAAAGAAAATAAAGAAAAATAAAGAAAATAAAGAAAATAAAGAAAATAAAGAAAATAAAGAAAATAAAGAAAATAAAGAAAATAAAGAAAATAAGAAAATAAAGAAAATAAAGAAAATAAAGAAAATAAAGAAAATAAGAAAATAAAGAAAATAAAGAAAATAAAGAAAATAAAGAAAATAAAGAAAATAAAGAAAATAAAGAAAATAAAGAAAATAAAGAAAATAAAGAAAATAAAGAAAATAAAGAAAATAAAGAAAATAAAGAAAATAAAGAAAATAAAGAAAATAAAGAAAATAAAGAAAATAAAGAAAATAAAGAAAATAAAGAAAATAAAGAAAATAAAGAAAATAAAGAAAATAAAGAAAATAAAGAAAATAAAGAAAATAAAGAAAATAAAGAAAATAAAGAAAATAAAGAAAATAAAGAAAATAAAGAAAATAAAGAAAATAAAGAAAATAAAGAAAATAAAGAAAATAAAGAAAATAAAGAAAATAAAGAAAATAAAGAAAATTAATTGTACACTCGTGCTTGCGCACTATATATACCACATATAAACCATCTCTCTTGAACATCTACAATGGCCGGACCGCGTAAGACTCTGCTCGAACCCCGAGGACCTCGGTTCGAATCCCAGCCAGGTAATAACTTTCTTCACTCAACACTAAACTCTACACACAAATAATCGAAATAAATTGGATGAATTAAAGAAAATAAAGAAAATAAAGAAAATAAAGAAAATAAAGAAAATAAAGAAAATAAAGAAAATAAAGAAAATAAAGAAAATAAAGAAAATAAAGAAAATAAAGAAAATAAAGAAAATAAAGAAAATAAAGAAAATAAAGAAAATAAAGAAAATAAAGAAAATAAAGAAAATAAAGAAAATTAATTGTACACTCGTGCTTGCGCACTATATATACCACATATAGACCATCTCTCTTGAACATCTACAATGGCCGGACCGCGTAAGACTCTGCTCGAACCCCGAGGACCTCGGTTCGAATCCCAGCCAGGTAATAACTTTCTTCACTCAACACTAAACTCTACACACAAATAATCGAAATAAATTGGATGAATTAAAGAAAATAAAGAAAATAAAGAAAATAAAGAAAATAAAGAAAATAAAGAAAATAAAGAAAATAAAGAAAATAAAGAAAATAAAGAAAATAAAGAAAATAAAGAAAATAAAGAAAATAAAGAAAATAAAGAAAATAAAGAAAATAAAGAAAATAAAGAAAATAAAGAAAATAAAGAAAATAAAGAAAATAAAGAAAATAAAGAAAATAAAGAAAATAAAGAAAATAAAGAAAATAAAGAAAATAAAGAAAATAAAGAAAATAAAGAAAATAAAGAAAATAAAGAAAACAAAGAAAATAAAGAAAATAAAGAAAATAAAGAAAATAAAGAAAATAAAGAAAATAAATAAAATAAAGAAAATAAAGAAAATAAAGAAAATAAAGAAAATAAAGAAAATAAAGAAAATAAAGAAAATAAAGAAAATAAAGAAAATAAAGAAAATAAAGAAAATAAAGAAAATAAAGAAAATAAAGAAAATAAAGAAAATAAAGAAAATAAAGAAAATAAAGAAAATAAAGAAAATAAAGAAAATTAATTGTACACTCGTGCTTGCGCACTATATATACCACATATAAACCATCTCTCTTGAACATCTACAATGGCCGGACCGCGTAAGACTCTGCTCGAACCCCGAGGACCTCGGTTCGAATCCCAGCCAGGTAATAACTTTCTTCACTCAACACTAAACTCTACACACAAATAATCGAAATAAATTGGATGAATTAAAGAAAATAAAGAAAATAAAGAAAATAAAGAAAATAAAGAAAATAAAGAAAATAAAGAAAATAAAGAAAATAAAGAAAATAAAGAAAATAAAGAAAATAAAGAAAATAAAGAAAATAAAGAAAATAAAGAAAATAAAGAAAATAAAGAAAATAAAGAAAATAAAGAAAATAAAGAAAATAAAGAAAATAAAGAAAATTAATTGTACACTCGTGCTTGCGCACTATATATACCACATATAAACCATCTCTCTTGAACATCTACAATGGCCGGACCGCGTAAGACTCTGCTCGAACCCCGAGGACCTCGGTTCGAATCCCAGCCAGGTAATAACTTTCTTCACTCAACACTAAACTCTACACACAAATAATCGAAATAAATTGGATGAATTAAAGAAAATAAAGAAAATAAAGAAAATAAAGAAAATAAAGAAAATAAAGAAAATAAAGAAAATAAAGAAAATTAAGAAAATAAAGAAAATAAAGAAAATAAAGAAAATAAAGAAAATAAAGAAAATAAAGAAAATAAAGAAAATTAATTGTACACTCGTGCTTGCGCACTATATATACCACATATAAACCATCTCTCTTGAACATCTACAATGGCCGGACCGCGTAAGACTCTGCTCGAACCCCGAGGACCTCGGTTCGAATCCCAGCCAGGTAATAACTTTCTTCACTCAACACTAAACTCTACACACAAATAATCGAAATAAATTGGATGAATTAAAGAAAATAAAGAAAATAAAGAAAATAAAGAAAATAAAGAAAATAAAGAAAATAAAGAAAATAAAGAAAATAAAGAAAATAAAGAAAATAAAGAAAATAAAGAAAATAAAGAAAATAAAGAAAATAAAGAAAATAAAGAAAATAAAGAAAATAAAGAAAATAAAGAAAATAAAGAAAATAAAGAAAATAAAGAAAATAAAGAAAATAAAGAAAATAAAGAAAATAAAGAAAATAAAGAAAATAAAGAAAACAAAGAAAATAAAGAAAATAAAGAAAATAAAGAAAATAAAGAAAATAAAGAAAATAAAGAAAATAAAGAAAATAAAGAAAATAAAGAAAATAAAGAAAATAAAGAAAATAAAGAAAATAAAGAAAATAAAGAAAATAAAGAAAATAAAGAAAATAAAGAAAATAAAGAAAATAAAGAAAATAAAGAAAATAAAGAAAATAAAGAAAATAAAGAAAATTAATTGTACACTCGTGCTTGCGCACTATATATACCACATATAAACCATCTCTCTTGAACATCTACAATGGCCGGACCGCGTAAGACTCTGCTCGAACCCCGAGGACCTCGGTTCGAATCCCAGCCAGGTAATAACTTTCTTCACTCAACACTAAACTCTACACACAAATAATCGAAATAAATTGGATGAATTAAAGAAAATAAAGAAAATAAAGAAAATAAAGAAAATAAAGAAAATAAAGAAAATAAAGAAAATAAAGAAAATAAAGAAAATAAAGAAAATAAAGAAAATAAAGAAAATAAAGAAAATAAAGAAAATAAAGAAAATAAAGAAAATAAAGAAAATAAAGAAAATAAAGAAAATAAAGAAAATAAAGAAAATAAAGAAAATTAATTGTACACTCGTGCTTGCGCACTATATATACCACATATAAACCATCTCTCTTGAACATCTACAATGGCCGGACCGCGTAAGACTCTGCTCGAACCCCGAGGACCTCGGTTCGAATCCCAGCCAGGTAATAACTTTCTTCACTCAACACTAAACTCTACACACAAATAATCGAAATAAATTGGATGAATTAAAGAAAATAAAGAAAATAAAGAAAATAAAGAAAATAAAGAAAATAAAGAAAATAAAGAAAATAAAGAAAATAAAGAAAATAAAGAAAATAAAGAAAATAAAGAAAATAAAGAAAATAAAGAAAATAAAGAAAATAAAGAAAATAAAGAAAATAAAGAAAATAAAGAAAATAAAGAAAATAAAGAAAATAAAGAAAATAAAGAAAATAAAGAAAATAAAGAAAATAAAGAAAATAAAGAAAATAAAGAAAATAAAGAAAATAAAGAAAATAAAGAAAATAAAGAAAATAAAGAAAATAAAGAAAATAAAGAAAATAAAGAAAATAAAGAAAATAACACTCGTGCTTGCGCACTATATATACCACATATAAACCATCTCTCTTGAACATCTACAATGGCCGGACCGCGTAAGACTCTGCTCGAACCCCGAGGACCTCGGTTCGAATCCCAGCCAGGTAATAACTTTCTTCACTCAACACTAAACTCTACACACAAATAATCGAAATAAATTGGATGAATTAAAGAAAATAAAGAAAATAAAGAAAATAAAGAAAATACAGAAAATAAAGAAAATAAAGAAAATAAAGAAAATAAAGAAAATAAAGAAAATAAAGAAAATAAAGAAAATAAAGAAAATAAAGAAAATAAAGAAAATCAAGAAAATCAAGAAAATCAAGAAAATCAAGAAAATCAAGAAAATCAAGAAAATCAAGAAAATCAAGAAAATCAAGAAAATCAAGAAAATCAAGAAAATCAAGAAAATCAAGAAAATCAAGAAAATAAAGAAAATAAAGAAAATAAAGAAAATAAAGAAAATAAAGAAAATAAAGAAAATAAAGAAAATAAAGAAAATAAAGAAAATAAAGAAAATAAAGAAAATAAAGAAAATAAAGAAAATAAAGAAAATAAAGAAAATAAAGAAAATAAAGAAAATAAAGAAAATAAAGAAAATAAAGAAAATAAAGAAAATAAAGAAAATAAAGAAAATAAAGAAAATAAAGAAAATAAAGAAAATAAAGAAAATAAAGAAAATAAAGAAAATAAAGAAAATAAAGAAAATAAAGAAAATAACACTCGTGCTTGCGCACTATATATACCACATATAAACCATCTCTCTTGAACATCTACAATGGCCGGACCGCGTAAGACTCTGCTCGAACCCCGAGGACCTCGGTTCGAATCCCAGCCAGGTAATAACTTTCTTCACTCAACACTAAACTCTACACACAAATAATCGAAATAAATTGGATGAATTAAAGAAAATAAAGAAAATAAAGAAAATAAAGAAAATAAAGAAAATAAAGAAAATAAAGAAAATAAAGAAAATAAAGAAAATAAAGAAAATAAAGAAAATAAAGAAAATAAAGAAAATAAAGAAAATAAAGAAAATAAAGAAAATAAAGAAAATAAAGAAAATAAAGAAAATTAATTGTACACTCGTGCTTGCGCACTATATATACCACATATAAACCATCTCTCTTGAACATCTACAATGGCCGGACCGCGTAAGACTCTGCTCGAACCCCGAGGACCTCGGTTCGAATCCCAGCCAGGTAATAACTTTCCTCACTCAACACTAAACTCTACACACAAATAATCGAAATAAATTGGATGAATTAAAGAAAATAAAGAAAATAAAGAAAATAAAGAAAATAAAGAAAATAAAGAAAATAAAGAAAATAAAGAAAATAAAGAAAATAAAGAAAATAAAGAAAATAAAGAAAATAAAGAAAATAAAGAAAATAAAGAAAATAAAGAAAATAAAGAAAATAACACTCGTGCTTGCGCACTATATATACCACATATAAACCATCTCTCTTGAACATCTACAATGGCCGGACCGCGTAAGACTCTGCTCGAACCCCGAGGACCTCGGTTCGAATCCCAGCCAGGTAATAACTTTCTTCACTCAACACTAAACTCTACACACAAATAATCGAAATAAATTGGATGAATTAAAGAAAATAAAGAAAATAAAGAAAATAAAGAAAATAAAGAAAATAAAGAAAATAAAGAAAATAAAGAAAATAAAGAAAATAAAGAAAATCAAGAAAATCAAGAAAATCAAGAAAATCAAGAAAATCAAGAAAATCAAGAAAATCAAGAAAATAAAGAAAATAAAGAAAATAAAGAAAATAAAGAAAATAAAGAAAATAAAGAAAATAAAGAAAATAAAGAAAATAAAGAAAATAAAGAAAATAAAGAAAATAAAGAAAATAAAGAAAATAAAGAAAATAAAGAAAATAAAGAAAATAAAGAAAATAAAGAAAATAAAGAAAATAAAGAAAATAAAGAAAATAAAGAAAATAAAGAAAATAAAGAAAATAAAGAAAATAAAGAAAATAACACTCGTGCTTGCGCACTATATATACCACATATAAACCATCTCTCTTGAACATCTACAATGGCCGGACCGCGTAAGACTCTGCTCGAACCCCGAGGACCTCGGTTCGAATCCCAGCCAGGTAATAACTTTCTTCACTCAACACTAAACTCTACACACAAATAATCGAAATAAATTGGATGAATTAAAGAAAATAAAGAAAATAAAGAAAATAAAGAAAATACAGAAAATAAAGAAAATAAAGAAAATAAAGAAAATAAAGAAAATAAAGAAAATAAAGAAAATAAAGAAAATAAAGAAAATAAAGAAAATAAAGAAAATCAAGAAAATCAAGAAAATCAAGAAAATCAAGAAAATCAAGAAAATCAAGAAAATCAAGAAAATCAAGAAAATCAAGAAAATCAAGAAAATAAAGAAAATAAAGAAAATAAAGAAAATAAAGAAAATCAAGAAAATCAAGAAAATCAAGAAAATCAAGAAAATCAAGAAAATCAAGAAAATCAAGAAAATCAAGAAAATCAAGAAAATCAAGAAAATCAAGAAAATCAAGAAAATCAAGAAAATCAAGAAAATAAAGAAAATAAAGAAAATAAAGAAAATAAAGAAAATAAAGAAAATAAAGAAAATAAAGAAAATAAAGAAAATAAAGAAAATAAAGAAAATAAAGAAAATAAAGAAAATAAAGAAAATAAAGAAAATAAAGAAAATAAAGAAAATAAAGAAAATAAAGAAAATAAAGAAAATAAAGAAAATAAAGAAAATAAAGAAAATAAAGAAAATAAAGAAAATAAAGAAAATAAAGAAAATAAAGAAAATAAAGAAAATAAAGAAAATAAAGAAAATAAAGAAAATAAAGAAAATAACACTCGTGCTTGCGCACTATATATACCACATATAAACCATCTCTCTTGAACATCTACAATGGCCGGACCGCGTAAGACTCTGCTCGAACCCCGAGGACCTCGGTTCGAATCCCAGCCAGGTAATAACTTTCTTCACTCAACACTAAACTCTACACACAAATAATCGAAATAAATTGGATGAATTAAAGAAAATAAAGAAAATAAAGAAAATAAAGAAAATAAAGAAAATAAAGAAAATAAAGAAAATAAAGAAAATAAAGAAAATAAAGAAAATAAAGAAAATAAAGAAAATAAAGAAAATAAAGAAAATAAAGAAAATAAAGAAAATAAAGAAAATAAAGAAAATAAAGAAAATTAATTGTACACTCGTGCTTGCGCACTATATATACCACATATAAACCATCTCTCTTGAACATCTACAATGGCCGGACCGCGTAAGACTCTGCTCGAACCCCGAGGACCTCGGTTCGAATCCCAGCCAGGTAATAACTTTCCTCACTCAACACTAAACTCTACACACAAATAATCGAAATAAATTGGATGAATTAAAGAAAATAAAGAAAATAAAGAAAATAAAGAAAATAAAGAAAATAAAGAAAATAAAGAAAATAAAGAAAATAAAGAAAATAAAGAAAATAAAGAAAATAAAGAAAATAAAGAAAATAAAGAAAATAAAGAAAATAAAGAAAATAAAGAAAATAAAGAAAATAACACTCGTGCTTGCGCACTATATATACCACATATAAACCATCTCTCTTGAACATCTACAATGGCCGGACCGCGTAAGACTCTGCTCGAACCCCGAGGACCTCGGTTCGAATCCCAGCCAGGTAATAACTTTCTTCACTCAACACTAAACTCTACACACAAATAATCGAAATAAATTGGATGAATTAAAGAAAATAAAGAAAATAAAGAAAATAAAGAAAATAAAGAAAATAAAGAAAATAAAGAAAATAAAGAAAATAAAGAAAATAAAGAAAATCAAGAAAATCAAGAAAATCAAGAAAATCAAGAAAATCAAGAAAATCAAGAAAATCAAGAAAATAAAGAAAATAAAGAAAATAAAGAAAATAAAGAAAATAAAGAAAATAAAGAAAATAAAGAAAATAAAGAAAATAAAGAAAATAAAGAAAATAAAGAAAATAAAGAAAATAAAGAAAATAAAGAAAATAAAGAAAATAAAGAAAATAAAGAAAATAAAGAAAATAAAGAAAATAAAGAAAATAAAGAAAATAAAGAAAATAAAGAAAATAAAGAAAATAAAGAAAATAAAGAAAATAAAGAAAATAAAGAAAATAAAGAAAATAAAGAAAATAAAGAAAATAAAGAAAATAAAGAAAATAAAGAAAATAAAGAAAATAAAGAAAATAAAGAAAATAAAGAAAATAAAGAAAATAAAGAAAATAAAGAAAATAAAGAAAATAAAGAAAATAAAGAAAATTAATTGTACACTCGTGCTTGCGCACTATATATACCACATATAAACCATCTCTCTTGAACATCTACAATGGCCGGACCGCGTAAGACTCTGCTCGAACCCCGAGGACCTCGGTTCGAATCCCAGCCAGGTAATAACTTTCTTCACTCAACACTAAACTCTACACACAAATAATCGAAATAAATTGGATGAATTAAAGAAAATAAAGAAAATAAAGAAAATGAAGAAAATAAAGAAAATAAAGAAAATAAAGAAAATTAATTGTACACTCGTGCTTGCGCACTATATATACCACATATAAACCATCTCTCTTGAACATCTACAATGGCCGGACCGCGTAAGACTCTGCTCGAATCCCGAGGACCTCGGTTCGAATCCCAGCCAGGTAATAACTTTCTTCACTCAACACTAAACTCTACACACAAATAATCGAAATAAATTGGATGAATTAAAGAAAATAAAGAAAATAAAGAAAATAAAGAAAATAAAGAAAATAAAGAAAATAAAGAAAATAAAGAAAATAAAGAAAATAAAGAAAATAAAGAAAATAAAGAAAATAAAGAAAATAAAGAAAATAAAGAAAATAAAGAAAATAAAGAAAATAAAGAAAATAAAGAAAATAAAGAAAATAAAGAAAATAAAGAAAATAAAGAAAATAAAGAAAATAAAGAAAATTAATTGTACACTCGTGCTTGCGCACTATATATACCACATATAAACCATCTCTCTTGAACATCTACAATGGCCGGACCGCGTAAGACTCTGCTCGAACCCCGAGGACCTCGGTTCGAATCCCAGCCAGGTAATAACTTTCTTCACTCAACACTAAACTCTACACACAAATAATCGAAATAAATTGGATTAATTAAAGAAAATAAAGAAAATAAAGAAAATAAAGAAAATATAGAAAATAAAGAAAATAAAGAAAATAAAGAAAATAAAGAAAATAAAGAAAATAAAGAAAATAAAGAAAATAAAGAAAATAAAGAAAATAAAGAAAATAAAGAAAATAAAGAAAATAAAGAAAATAAAGAAAATAAAGAAAATAAAGAAAATAAAGAAAATAAAGAAAATAAAGAAAATAAAGAAAATAAAGAAAATAAAGAAAATGAAGAAAATAAAGAAAATAAAGAAAATAAAGAAAATAAAGAAAATAAAGAAAATAAAGAAAATAAAGAAAATAAAGAAAATAAAGAAAATAAAGAAAATAAAGAAAATAAAGAAAATAAAGAAAATAAAGAAAATAACACTCGTGCTTGCGCACTATATATACCACATATAAACCATCTCTCTTGAACATCTACAATGGCCGGACCGCGTAAGACTCTGCTCGAACCCCGAGGACCTCGGTTCGAATCCCAGCCAGGTAATAACTTTCTTCACTCAACACTAAACTCTACACACAAATAATCGAAATAAATTGGATGAATTAAAGAAAATAAAGAAAATAAAGAAAATAAAGAAAATAAAGAAAATAAAGAAAATAAAGAAAATAAAGAAAATAAAGAAAATAAAGAAAATAAAGAAAATCAAGAAAATCAAGAAAATCAAGAAAATCAAGAAAATCAAGAAAATCAAGAAAATCAAGAAAATCAAGAAAATCAAGAAAATCAAGAAAATCAAGAAAATCAAGAAAATCAAGAAAATAAAGAAAATAAAGAAAATAAAGAAAATAAAGAAAATAAAGAAAATAAAGAAAATAAAGAAAATAAAGAAAATAAAGAAAATAAAGAAAATAAAGAAAATAAAGAAAATAAAGAAAATAAAGAAAATAAAGAAAATAAAGAAAATAAAGAAAATAAAGAAAATAAAGAAAATAAAGAAAATAAAGAAAATAAAGAAAATAAAGAAAATAAAGAAAATAAAGAAAATAAAGAAAATAAAGAAAATAAAGAAAATAAAGAAAATTAATTGTACACTCGTGCTTGCGCACTATATATACCACATATAAACCATCTCTCTTGAACATCTACAATGGCCGGACCGCGTAAGACTCTGCTCGAATCCCGAGGACCTCGGTTCGAATCCCAGCCAGGTAATAACTTTCTTCACTCAACACTAAACTCTACACACAAATATTCGAAATAAATTGGATGAATTAAAGAAAATAAAGAAAATAAAGAAAATAAAGAAAATAAAGAAAATAAAGAAAATAAAGAAAATAAAGAAAATAAAGCAAATAAAGAAAATAAAGAAAATAAAGAAAATAAAGAAAATAAAGAAAATAAAGAAAATAAAGAAAATAAAGAAAATAAAGAAAATAAAGAAAATATAGAAAATAAAGAAAATAAAGAAAATAAAGAAAATAAAGAAAATAAAGAAAATAAAGAAAATAAAGAAAATAAAGAAAATAAAGAAAATAAAGAAAATAAAGAAAATAAAGAAAATAAAGAAAATAAAGAAAATAAAGAAAATAAAGAAAATAAAGAAAATAAAGAAAATTAATTGTACACTCGTGCTTGCGCACTATATATACCACATATAAACCATCTCTCTTGAACATCTACAATGGCCGGACCGCGTAAGACTCTGCTCGAACCCCGAGGACCTCGGTTCGAATCCCAGCCAGGTAATAACTTTCTTCACTCAACACTAAACTCTACACACAAATAATCGAAATAAATTGGATGAATTAAAGAAAATAAAGAAAATAAAGAAAATAAAGAAAATAAAGAAAATAAAGAAAATAAAGAAAATAAAGAAAATAAAGAAAATAAAGAAAATAAAGAAAATTAATTGTACACTCGTGCTTGCGCACTATATATACCACATATAAACCATCTCTCTTGAACATCTACAATGGCCGGACCGCGTAAGACTCTGCTCGAACCCCGAGGACCTCGGTTCGAATCCCAGCCAGGTAATAACTTTCTTCACTCAACACTAAACTCTACACACAAATAATCGAAATAAATTGGATGAATTAAAGAAAATAAAGAAAATAAAGAAAATAAAGAAAATAAAGAAAATAAAGAAAATAAAGAAAATAAAGAAAATAAAGAAAATAAAGAAAATAAAGAAAATAAAGAAAATAAAGAAAAATAAAGAAAATAAAGAAAATAAAGAAAATAAAGAAAATAAAGAAAATAAAGAAAATAAAGAAAATAAAGAAAATAAAGAAAATAAAGAAAATAAAGAAAATAAAGAAAATAAAGAAAATAAAGAAAATAAAGAAAATAAAGAAAATAAAGAAAATAAAGAAAATAAAGAAAATAAAGAAAATAAAGAAAATAAAGAAAATAAAGAAAATAAAGAAAATAAAGAAAATAAAGAAAATAAAGAAAATAAAGAAAATAAAGAAAATAAAGAAAATAAAGAAAATAAAGAAAATAAAGAAAATAAAGAAAATAAAGAAAATAAAGAAAATAAAGAAAATAAAGAAAATAAAGAAAATAAAGAAAATAAAGAAAATAAAGAAAATAAAGAAAATAAAGAAAATAAAGAAAATAACACTCGTGCTTGCGCACTATATATACCACATATAAACCATCTCTCTTGAACATCTACAATGGCCGGACCGCGTAAGACTCTGCTCGAACCCCCGAGGACCTCGGTTCGAATCCCAGCCAGGTAATAACTTTCTTCACTCAACACTAAACTCTACACACAAATAATCGAAATAAATTGGATGAATTAAAGAAAATAAAGAAAATAAAGAAAATAAAGAAAATAAAGAAAATAAAGAAAATAAAGAAAATAAAGAAAAATAAATAAAATAAAGAAAATAAAGAAAATAAAGAAAATAAAGAAAATAAGAAAATAAAGAAAAATAAAGAAAATAAAGAAAATAAAGAAAATAAAGAAATAAAGAAAATAAAGAAAATAAAGAAAATAAAGAAAATAAAGAAATAAAGAAAATAAAGAAAATAAAGAAAATAAAGAAAATAAAGAAAATAAAGAAATAACACTCGTGCTTGCGCACTATATATACCACATATAAACCATCTCTCTTGAACATCTACAATGGCCGGACCGCGTAAGACTCTGCTCGAACCCCGAGGACCTCGGTTCGAATCCCAGCCAGGTAATAACTTTCTTCACTCAACACTAAACTCTACACACAAATAATCGAAATTAAATTGGATGAATTAAAGAAAATAAAGAAAATAAAGAAAATAAAGAAAATAAAGAAAATAAAGAAAATAAAGAAAATAAAGAAAATAAAGAAAATAAAGAAAATAAAGAAAATAAAGAAAATAAAGAAAATAAAGAAAATAAAGAAAATAAAGAAAATAAAGAAAATAAAGAAAATAAAGAAAATAAAGAAAATAAAGAAAATAAAGAAAATAAAGAAAATAAAGAAAATAAAGAAAATAAAGAAAATAAAGAAAATAAAGAAAATAAAGAAAATAAAGAAAATAAAGAAAATAAAGAAAATAAAGAAAATAACACTCGTGCTTGCGCACTATATATACCACATATAAACCATCTCTCTTGAACATCTACAATGGCCGGACCGCGTAAGACTCTGCTCGAACCCCGAGGACCTCGGTTCGAATCCCAGCCAGGTAATAACTTTCTTCACTCAACACTAAACTCTACACACAAATAATCGAAATAAATTGGATGAATTAAAGAAAATAAAGAAAATAAAGAAAATAAAGAAAATAAAGAAAATAAAGAAAATAAAGAAAATAAAGAAAATAAATAAAATAAAGAAAATAAAGAAAATAAAGAAAATAAAGAAAATAAAGAAAATAAAGAAAATAATGAAAATAAAGAAAATAAAGAAAATAAAGAAAATAAAGAAAATAAAGAAAATAAAGAAAATAAAGAAAATAAAGAAAATAAAGAAAATAAAGAAAATAAAGAAAATGAAGAAAATAAAGAAAATAAAGAAAATAAAGAAAATAAAGAAAATAAAGAAAATAAAGAAAATAAAGAAAATAAAGAAAATAAAGAAAATAAAGAAAATAAAGAAAATAAAGAAAATAAAGAAAATAAAGAAAATAAAGAAAATAAAGAAAATAAAGAAAATAAAGAAAATAAAGAAAATAAAGAAAATAAAGAAAATAAAGAAAATAAAGAAAATAAAGAAAATAAAGAAAATAAAGAAAATAAAGAAAATAAAGAAAATAAAGAAAATAAAGAAAATAACACTCGTGCTTGCGCACTATATATACCACATATAAACCATCTCTCTTGAACATCTACAATGGCCGGACCGCGTAAGACTCTGCTCGAACCCCGAGGACCTCGGTTCGAATCCCAGCCAGGTAATAACTTTCTTCACTCAACACTAAACTCTACACACAAATAATCGAAATAAATTGGATGAATTAAAGAAAATAAAGAAAATAAAGAAAATAAAGAAAATAAAGAAAATAAAGAAAATAAAGAAAATAAATATAATAAAGAAAATAAAGAAAATAAAGAAAATAAAGAAAATAAAGAAAATAAAGAAAATAAAGAAAATAAAGAAAATAAAGAAAATAAAGAAAATAAAGAAAATAAAGAAAATAAAGAAAATAAAGAAAATAAAGAAAATAAAGAAAATAAAGAAAATAAAGAAAATAAAGAAAATAAAGAAAATAAAGAAAATAAAGAAAATAAAGAAAATAAAGAAAATAAAGAAAATAAAGAAAATAAAGAAAATAAAGAAAATAAAGAAAATAAAGAAAATAAAGAAAATAAAGAAAATAAAGAAAATAAAGAAAATAAAGAAAATAAAGAAAATAAAGAAAATAAAGAAAATAAAGAAAATAAAGAAAATAAAGAAAATAAAGAAAATAAAGAAAATAAAGAAAATAAAGAAAATAAAGAAAATGAAGAAAATGAAGAAAATGAAGAAAATGAAGAAAATGAAGAAAATGAAGAAAATAAAGAAAATAAAGAAAATAAAGAAAATAAAGAAAATAAAGAAAATAAAGAAAATAAAGAAAATAAAGAAAATGAAGAAAATGAAGAAAATGAAGAAAATGAAGAAAATGAAGAAAATGAAGAAAATGAAGAAAATGAAGAAAATGAAGAAAATGAAGAAAATGAAGAAAATGAAGAAAATGAAGAAAATGAAGAAAATAAAGAAAATAAAGAAAATAAAGAAAATAAAGAAAATAAAGAAAATAAAGAAAATAAAGAAAATAAAGAAAATAAAGAAAATAAAGAAAATAAAGAAAATAAAGAAAATAAAGAAAATAAAGAAAATAAAGAAAATAAAGAAAATAAAGAAAATAAAGAAAATAAAGAAAATAAAGAAAATAAAGAAAATAAAGAAAATAAAGAAAATAAAGAAAATTAATTGTACACTCGTGCTTGCGCACTATATATACCACATATAAACCATCTCTCTTGAACATCTACAATGGCCGGACCGCGTAAGACTCTGCTCGAACCCCGAGGACCTCGGTTCGAATCCCAGCCAGGTAATAACTTTCTTCACTCAACACTAAACTCTACACACAAATAATCGAAATAAATTGGATGAATTAAAGAAAATAAAGAAAATAAAGAAAATAAAGAAAATAAAGAAAATAAAGAAAATAAAGAAAATAAAGAAAATAAAGAAAATAAAGAACATAAAGAAAATAAAGAAAATAAAGAAAATAGAGAAAATAAAGAAAATAAAGAAAATAAAGAAAATAAAGAAAATAAAGAAAATAAAGAAAATAAAGAAAATAAAGAAAATAAAGAAAATAAAGAAAATAAAGAAAATAAAGAAAATAAAGAAAATAAAGAAAATAAAGAAAATAAAGAAAATAAAGAAAATAAAGAAAATAAAGAAAATAAAGAAAATAAAGAAAATAAAGAAAATAAAGAAAATAAAGAAAATAAAGAAAATAAAGAAAATAAAGAAAATTAATTGTACACTCGTGCTTGCGCACTATATATACCACATATAAACCATCTCTCTTGAACATCTACAATGGCCGGACCGCGTAAGACTCTGCTCGAACCCCGAGGACCTCGGTTCGAATCCCAGCCAGGTAATAACTTTCTTCACTCAACACTAAACTCTACACACTAATAATCGAAATAAATTGGATGAATTAAAGAAAATAAAGAAAATAAAGAAAATAAAGAAAATAAATAAAATAAAGAAAATAAAGAAAATAAAGAAAATAAAGAAAATAAAGAAAATAAAGAAAATGAAGAAAATAAAGAAAATAAAGAAAATAAAGAAAATAAAGAAAATAAAGAAAATAAAGAAAATAAAGAAAATAAAGAAAATAAAGAAAATAAAGAAAATAAAGAAAATAAAGAAAATAAAGAAAATAAAGAAAATAAAGAAAATAAAGAAAATAAAGAAAATAAAGAAAATAAAGAAAATAAAGAAAATAAAGAAAATAACACTCGTGCTTGCGCACTATATATACCACATATAAACCATCTCTCTTGAACATCTACAATGGCCGGACCGCGTAAGACTCTGCTCGAACCCCGAGGACCTCGGTTCGAATCCCAGCCAGGTAATAACTTTCTTCACTCAACACTAAACTCTACACACAAATAATCGAAATAAATTGGATGAATTAAAGAAAATAAAGAAAATAAAGAAAATAAAGAAAATAAAGAAAATAAAGAAAATAAAGAAAATAAAGAAAATAAAGAAAATAAAGAAAATAAAGAAAATAAAGAAAATAAAGAAAATAAAGAAAATAAAGAAAATAAAGAAAATAAAGAAAATAAAGAAAATAAAGAAAATAAAGAAAATAAAGAAAATAAAGAAAATAAAGAAAATAAAGAAAATAAAGAAAATAAAGAAAATAAAGAAAATAAAGAAAATAAAGAAAATAAAGAAAATAAAGAAAATAAAGAAAATAAAGAAAATAAAGAAAATAACACTCGTGCTTGCGCACTATATATACCACATATAAACCATCTCTCTTGAACATCTACAATGGCCGGACCGCGTAAGACTCTGCTCGAACCCCGAGGACCTCGGTTCGAATCCCAGCCAGGTAATAACTTTCTTCACTCAACACTAAACTCTACACACAAATAATCGAAATAAATTGGATGAATTAAAGAAAATAAAGAAAATAAAGAAAATAAAGAAAATAAAGAAAATAAAGAAAATAAAGAAAATAAATAAAATAAAGAAAATAAAGAAAATAAAGAAAATAAAGAAAATAAAGAAAATAAAGAAAATAAAGAAAATAATGAAAATAAAGAAAATAAAGAAAATAAAGAAAATAAAGAAAATGAAGAAAATGAAGAAAATAAAGAAAATAAAGAAAATAAAGAAAATAAAGAAAATAAAGAAAATAAAGAAAATAAAGAAAATGAAGAAAATGAAGAAAATGAAGAAAATGAAGAAAATGAAGAAAATGAAGAAAATGAAGAAAATGAAGAAAATAAAGAAAATAAAGAAAATAAAGAAAATAAAGAAAATAAAGAAAATAAAGAAAATAAAGAAAATAAAGAAAATAAAGAAAATGAAGAAAATGAAGAAAATGAAGAAAATGAAGAAAATGAAGAAAATGAAGAAAATGAAGAAAATGAAGAAAATGAAGAAAATGAAGAAAATGAAGAAAATGAAGAAAATGAAGAAAATGAAGAAAATAAAGAAAATAAAGAAAATAAAGAAAATAAAGAAAATAAAGAAAATAAAGAAAATAAAGAAAATAAAGAAAATAAAGAAAATAAAGAAAATAAAGAAAATAAAGAAAATAAAGAAAATAAAGAAAATAAAGAAAATAAAGAAAATAAAGAAAATAAAGAAAATAAAGAAAATAAAGAAAATAAAGAAAATAAAGAAAATTAATTGTACACTCGTGCTTGCGCACTATATATACCACATATAAACCATCTCTCTTGAACATCTACAATGGCCGGACCGCGTAAGACTCTGCTCGAACCCCGAGGACCTCGGTTCGAATCCCAGCCAGGTAATAACTTTCTTCACTCAACACTAAACTCTACACACAAATAATCGAAATAAATTGGATGAATTAAAGAAAATAAAGAAAATAAAGAAAATAAAGAAAATAAAGAAAATAAAGAAAATAAAGAAAATAAAGAAAATAAAGAACATAAAGAAAATAAAGAAAATAAAGAAAATAGAGAAAATAAAGAAAATAAAGAAAATAAAGAAAATAAAGAAAATAAAGAAAATAAAGAAAATAAAGAAAATAAAGAAAATAAATAAAATAAAGAAAATAAAGAAAATAAAGAAAATAAAGAAAATAAAGAAAATAAAGAAAATAAAGAAAATAATGAAAATAAAGAAAATAAAGAAAATAAAGAAAATGAAGAAAATGAAGAAAATAAAGAAAATAAAGAAAATAAAGAAAATAAAGAAAATAAAGAAAATAAAGAAAATAAAGAAAATGAAGAAAATGAAGAAAATGAAGAAAATGAAGAAAATGAAGAAAATGAAGAAAATGAAGAAAATGAAGAAAATGAAGAAAATAAAGAAAATAAAGAAAATAAAGAAAATAAAGAAAATAAAGAAAATGAAGAAAATAAAGAAAATGAAGAAAATGAAGAAAATGAAGAAAATGAAGAAAATGAAGAAAATGAAGAAAATGAAGAAAATGAAGAAAATGAAGAAAATGAAGAAAATGAAGAAAATGAAGAAAATGAAGAAAATAAAGAAAATAAAGAAAATAAAGAAAATAAAGAAAATAAAGAAAATAAAGAAAATAAAGAAAATAAAGAAAATAAAGAAAATAAAGAAAATAAAGAAAATAAAGAAAATAAAGAAAATAAAGAAAATAAAGAAAATAAAGAAAATAAAGAAAATAAAGAAAATAAAGAAAATAAAGAAAATAAAGAAAATAAAGAAAATAAAGAAAATAAAGAAAATAAAGAAAATAAAGAAAATTAATTGTACACTCGTGCTTGCGCACTATATATACCACATATAAACCATCTCTCTTGAACATCTACAATGGCCGGACCGCGTAAGACTCTGCTCGAACCCCGAGGACCTCGGTTCGAATCCCAGCCAGGTAATAACTTTCTTCACTCAACACTAAACTCTACACACAAATAATCGAAATAAATTGGATGAATTAAAGAAAATAAAGAAAATAAAGAAAATAAAGAAAATAAAGAAAATAAAGAAAATAAAGAAAATAAAGAAAATAAAGAACATAAAGAAAATAAAGAAAATAAAGAAAATAGAGAAAATAAAGAAAATAAAGAAAATAAAGAAAATAAAGAAAATAAAGAAAATAAAGAAAATAAAGAAAATAAAGAAAATAAAGAAAATAAAGAAAATAAAGAAAATAAAGAAAATAAAGAAAATAAAGAAAATAAAGAAAATAAAGAAAATAAAGAAAATAAAGAAAATAAAGAAAATAAAGAAAATAAAGAAAATAAAGAAAATAAAGAAAATAAAGAAAATAAAGAAAATAAAGAAAATTAATTGTACACTCGTGCTTGCGCACTATATATACCACATATAAACCATCTCTCTTGAACATCTACAATGGCCGGACCGCGTAAGACTCTGCTCGAACCCCGAGGACCTCGGTTCGAATCCCAGCCAGGTAATAACTTTCTTCACTCAACACTAAACTCTACACACAAATAATCGAAATAAATTGGATGAATTAAAGAAAATAAAGAAAATAAAGAAAATAAAGAAAATAAATAAAATAAAGAAAATAAAGAAAATAAAGAAAATAAAGAAAATAAAGAAAATAAATAAAATAAAGAAAATAAAGAAAATAAAGAAAATAAAGAAAATAAAGAAAATAAAGAAAATAAAGAAAATAAAGAAAATAAAGAAAATAAAGAAAATAAAGAAAATAAAGAAAATAAAGAAAATAAAGAAAATAAAGAAAATAAAGAAAATAAAGAAAATAAAGAAAATAAAGAAAATAAAGAAAATAAAGAAAATAAAGAAAATAAAGAAAATAAAGAAAATAAAGAAAATAAAGAAAATAAAGAAAATAAAGAAAATAAAGAAAATAACACTCGTGCTTGCGCACTATATATACCACATATAAACCATCTCTCTTGAACATCTACAATGGCCGGACCGCGTAAGACTCTGCTCGAACCCCGAGGACCTCGGTTCGAATCCCAGCCAGGTAATAACTTTCTTCACTCAACACTAAACTCTACACACAAATAATCGAAATAAATTGGATGAATTAAAGAAAATAAAGAAAATAAAGAAAATAAAGAAAATAGAAAATAAAGAAAATAAAGAAAATAAAGAAAATAAAGAAAATAAAGAAAATAAAGAAAATAAAGAAAATAAAGAAAATAAAGAAAATAAAGAAAATAAAGAAAATAAAGAAAATAAAGAAAATAAAGAAAATAAAGAAAATAAAGAAAATAAAGAAAATAAAGAAAATAAAGAAAATAAAGAAAATAAAGAAAATAAAGAAAATAAAGAAAATAAAGAAAATAAAGAAAATAAAGAAAATAACACTCGTGCTTGCGCACTATATATACCACATATAAACCATCTCTCTTGAACATCTACAATGGCCGGACCGCGTAAGACTCTGCTCGAACCCCGAGGACCTCGGTTCGAATCCCAGCCAGGTAATAACTTTCTTCACTCAACACTAAACTCTACACACAAATAATCGAAATAAATTGGATGAATTAAAGAAAATAAAGAAAATAAAGAAAATAAAGAAAATAAAGAAAATAAAGAAAATAAAGAAAATAAAGAAAATAAAGAAAATAAAGAAAATAAATAAAATAAAGAAAATAAAGAAAATAAAGAAAATAAAGAAAATAAAGAAAATAAAGAAAATAAAGAAAATAATGAAAATAAAGAAAATAAAGAAAATAAAGAAAATAAAGAAAATAAAGAAAATAAAGAAAATAAAGAAAATAAAGAAAATAAAGAAAATAAAGAAAATAAAGAAAATGAAGAAAATGAAGAAAATAAAGAAAATAAAGAAAATAAAGAAAATAAAGAAAATAAAGAAAATAAAGAAAATAAAGAAAATAAAGAAAATAAAGAAAATAAAGAAAATAAAGAAAATAAAGAAAATAAAGAAAATAAAGAAAATAAAGAAAATAAAGAAAATAAAGAAAATAAAGAAAATAAAGAAAATAAAGAAAATAAAGAAAATAAAGAAAATAAAGAAAATAAAGAAAATAAAGAAAATAAAGAAAATAAAGAAAAAAAAAAAAATAAAGAAAATAAAGAAAATAAAGAAAATAAAGAAAATAAAGAAAATAAAGAAAATAAAGAAAATAAAGAAAATAAAGAAAATAAAGAAAATAAAGAAAATAAAGAAAATAAAGAAAATAAAGAAAATAAGGAAAATAAAGAAAATAAAGAAAATAAAGAAAATAAAGAAAATAAAGAAAATAAAGAAAATAAAGAAAATAAAGAAAATAAAGAAAATAAAGAAAATAAAGAAAATAAAGAAAATAAAGAAAATAAAGAAAATAAAGAAAATAAAGAAAATAAAGAAAATAAAGAAAATAAAGAAAATAAAGAAAATAAAGAAAATAAAGAAAATAAAGAAAATAAAGAAAATAAAGAAAATAAAGAAAATAAAGAAAATAAAGAAAATAAAGAAAATAAAGAAAATAAAGAAAATAAAGAAAATTAATTGTACACTCGTGCTTGCGCACTATATATACCACATATAAACCATCTCTCTTGAACATCTACAATGGCCGGACCGCGTAAGACTCTGCTCGAACCCCGAGGACCTCGGTTCGAATCCCAGCCAGGTAATAACTTTCTTCACTCAACACTAAACTCTACACACTAATAATCGAAATAAATTGGATGAATTAAAGAAAATAAAGAAAATAAAGAAAATAAAGAAAATAAAGAAAATAAATAAAATAAAGAAAATAAAGAAAATAAAGAAAATAAAGAAAATAAAGAAAATAAAGAAAATAAAGAAAATAAAGAAAATAAAGAAAATAAAGAAAATAAAGAAAATAAAGAAAATAAAGAAAATAAAGAAAATAAAGAAAATAAAGAAAATAAAGAAAATAAAGAAAATAAAGAAAATAAAGAAAATAAAGAAAATAAAGAAAATAAAGAAAATAAAGAAAATAAAGAAAATAAAGAAAATAAAGAAAATAAAGAAAATAAAGAAAATAAAGAAAATAAAGAAAATAAAGAAAATAAAGAAAATAAAGAAAATAAAGAAAATAACACTCGTGCTTGCGCACTATATATACCACATATAAACCATCTCTCTTGAACATCTACAATGGCCGGACCGCGTAAGACTCTGCTCGAACCCCGAGGACCTCGGTTCGAATCCCAGCCAGGTAATAACTTTCTTCACTCAACACTAAACTCTACACACAAATAATCGAAATAAATTGGATGAATTAAAGAAAATAAAGAAAATAAAGAAAATAAAGAAAATAAAGAAAATAAAGAAAATAAAGAAAATAAAGAAAATAAAGAAAATAAAGAAAATAAAGAAAATAAAGAAAATATAGAAAATAAAGAAAATAAAGAAAATAAAGAAAATAAAGAAAATAAAGAAAATAAAGAAAATAAAGAAAATAAAGAAAATAAAGAAAATAAAGAAAATAAAGAAAATAAAGAAAATAAAGAAAATAAAGAAAATAAAGAAAATAAAGAAAATAAAGAAAATAAAGAAAATAAAGAAAATAAAGAAAATAAAGAAAATAAAGAAAATAAAGAAAATAAAGAAAATAAAGAAAATAAAGAAAATAACACTCGTGCTTGCGCACTATATATACCACATATAAACCATCTCTCTTGAACATCTACAATGGCCGGACCGCGTAAGACTCTGCTCGAACCCCGAGGACCTCGGTTCGAATCCCAGCCAGGTAATAACTTTCTTCACTCAACACTAAACTCTACACACAAATAATCGAAATAAATTGGATGAATTAAAGAAAATAAAGAAAATAAAGAAAATAAAGAAAATAAAGAAAATAAAGAAAATAAAGAAAATAAAGAAAATAAATAAAATAAAGAAAATAAAGAAAATAAAGAAAATAAAGAAAATAAAGAAAATAAAGAAAATAAAGAAAATAAAGAAAATAAAGAAAATAAAGAAAATAAAGAAAATAAAGAAAATAAAGAAAATAAAGAAAATAAAGAAAATAAAGAAAATAAAGAAAATAAAGAAAATAAAGAAAATAAAGAAAATAAAGAAAATAAAGAAAATAAAGAAAATAAAGAAAATAAAGAAAATAAAGAAAATAAAGAAAATAAAGAAAATAAAGAAAATAAAGAAAATAAAGAAAATAAAGAAAATAAAGAAAATAAAGAAAATAAAGAAAATAAAGAAAATAAAGAAAATAAAGAAAATAAAGAAAATAACACTCGTGCTTGCGCACTATATATACCACATATAAACCATCTCTCTTGAACATCTACAATGGCCGGACCGCGTAAGACTCTGCTCGAACCCCGAGGACCTCGGTTCGAATCCCAGCCAGGTAATAACTTTCTTCACTCAACACTAAACTCTACACACAAATAATCGAAATAAATTGGATGAATTAAAGAAAATAAAGAAAATAAAGAAAATAAAGAAAATAAAGAAAATAAAGAAAATAAATAAAATAAAGAAAATAAAGAAAATAAAGAAAATAAAGAAAATAAAGAAAATAAAGAAAATAAAGAAAATAAAGAAAATAAAGAAAATAAAGAAAATAAAGAAAATAAAGAAAATAAAGAAAATAAAGAAAATAAAGAAAATAAAGAAAATAAAGAAAATAAAGAAAATAAAGAAAATAAAGAAAATAAAGAAAATAAAGAAAATAAAGAAAATAAAGAAAATAAAGAAAATAAAGAAAATAAAGAAAATAAAGAAAATAAAGAAAATAAAGAAAATAAAGAAAATAAAGAAAATAAAGAAAATAAAGAAAATAAAGAAAATAAAGAAAATAAAGAAAATAAAGAAAATAAAGAAAATAAAGAAAATAAAGAAAATAAAGAAAATAAAGAAAATAAAGAAAATAAAGAAAATAAAGAAAATAAAGAAAATAAAGAAAATAAAGAAAATAACACTCGTGCTTGCGCACTATATATACCACATATAAACCATCTCTCTTGAACATCTACAATGGCCGGACCGCGTAAGACTCTGCTCGAACCCCGAGGACCTCGGTTCGAATCCCAGCCAGGTAATAACTTTCTTCACTCAACACTAAACTCTACACACAAATAATCGAAATAAATTGGATGAATTAAAGAAAATAAAGAAAATAAAGAAAATAAAGAAAATAAAGAAAATAAAGAAAATAAAGAAAATAAAGAAAATAAATAAAATAAAGAAAATAAAGAAAATAAAGAAAATAAAGAAAATAAAGAAAATAAAGAAAATAAAGAAAATAAAGAAAATAAAGAAAATAAAGAAAATAAAGAAAATAAAGAAAATAAAGAAAATAAAGAAAATAAAGAAAATAAAGAAAATAAAGAAAATAAAGAAAATAAAGAAAATAAAGAAAATAAAGAAAATTAATTGTACACTCGTGCTTGCGCACTATATATACCACATATAAACCATCTCTCTTGAACATCTACAATGGCCGGACCGCGTAAGACTCTGCTCGAACCCCGAGGACCTCGGTTCGAATCCCAGCCAGGTAATAACTTTCTTCACTCAACACTAAACTCTACACACAAATAATCGAAATAAATTGGATGAATTAAAGAAAATAAAGAAAATAAAGAAAATAAAGAAAATAAAGAAAATAAAGAAAATAAAGAAAATAAAGAAAATAAAGAAAATAAAGAAAATAAAGAACATAAAGAAAATAAAGAAAATAAAGAAAATAGAGAAAATAAAGAAAATAAAGAAAATAAAGAAAATAAAGAAAATAAAGAAAATAAAGAAAATAAAGAAAATAAAGAAAATAAAGAAAATAAAGAAAATAAAGAAAATAAAGAAAATAAAGAAAATAAAGAAAATAAAGAAAATAAAGAAAATAAAGAAAATAAAGAAAATAAAGAAAATAAAGAAAATAAAGAAAATAAAGAAAATAAAGAAAATAAAGAAAATAAAGAAAATAAAGAAAATTAATTGTACACTCGTGCTTGCGCACTATATATACCACATATAAACCATCTCTCTTGAACATCTACAATGGCCGGACCGCGTAAGACTCTGCTCGAACCCCGAGGACCTCGGTTCGAATCCCAGCCAGGTAATAACTTTCTTCACTCAAAACTAAACTCTACACACTAATAATCGAAATAAATTGGATGAATTAAAGAATATAAAGAAAATAAAGAAAATAAAGAAAATAAAGAAAATAAAGAAAATAAAGAAAATAAAGAAAATAAAGAAAATAAAGAAAATAAAGAAAATAAAGAAAATAAAGAAAATAAAGAAAATAAAGAAAATAAAGAAAATAAAGAAAATAAAGAAAATATAGAAAATAAAGAAAATTAATTGTACACTCGTGCTTGCGCACTATATATACCACATATAATCGAAATAAATTGGATGAATTAAAGAAAATAAAGAAAATAAAGAAAATAAAGAAAATAAAGAAAATAAAGAAAATAAAGAAAATAAAGAAAATAAAGAAAATAAAGAAAATAAAGAAAATCAAGAAAATAAAGAAAATAAAGAAAATAAAGAAAATAAAGAAAATAAAGAAAATAAAGAAAATAAAGAAAATAAAGAAAATAAAGAAAATAAAGAAAATAAAGAAAATAAAGAAAATAAAGAAAATAAAGAAAATAAAGAAAATAAAGAAAATAAAGAAAATAAAGAAAATAAAGAAAATAAAGAAAATAAAGAAAATAAAGAAAATAAAGAAAATAAAGAAAATAAAGAAAATAAAGAAAATAAAGAAAATAAAGAAAATAAAGAAAATAAAGAAAATAAAGAAAATAAAGAAAATAAAGAAAATAAAGAAAATAAAGAAAATAAAGAAAATAAAGAAAATAAAGAAAATAAAGAAAATAAAGAAAATAAAGAAAATAAAGAAAATAAAGAAAATAAAGAAAATAAAGAAAATAAAGAAAATAAAGAAAATAAAGAAAATAAAGAAAATTAATTGTACACTCGTGCTTGCGCACTATATATACCACATATAAACCATCTCTCTTGAACATCTACAATGGCCGGACCGCGTAAGACTCTGCTCGAATCCCGAGGACCTCGGTTCGAATCCCAGCCAGGTAATAACTTTCTTCACTCAACACTAAACTCTACACACAAATAATCGAAATAAATTGGATGAATTAAAGAAAATAAAGAAAATAAAGAAAATAAAGAAAATAAAGAAAATAAAGAAAATAAAGAAAATAAAGAAAATAAAGAAAATAAAGAAAATAAAGAAAATAAAGAAAATAAAGAAAATAAAGAAAATAAAGAAAATAAAGAAAATAAAGAAAATAAAGAAAATAAAGAAAATAAAGAAAATTAATTGTACACTCGTGCTTGCGCACTATATATACCACATATAAACCATCTCTCTTGAACATCTACAATGGCCGGACCGCGTAAGACTCTGCTCGAACCCCGAGGACCTCGGTTCGAATCCCAGCCAGGTAATAACTTTCTTCACTCAACACTAAACTCTACACACAAATAATCGAAATAAATTGGATGAATTAAAGAAAATAAAGAAAATAAAGAAAATAAAGAAAATAAAAAAAATAAAGAAAATAAAGAAAATAAAGAAAATAAAGAAAATAAAGAAAATAAAGAAAAAAAAGAAAATAAAGAAAATAAAGAAAATAAAGAAAATAAAGAAAATAAAGAAAATAAAGAAAATTAATTGTACACTCGTGCTTGCGCACTATATATACCACATATAAACAAATAAATTGGATGAATTAAAGAAAATAAAGAAAATAAAGAAAATAAAGAAAATATAGAAAATAAAGAAAATAAAGAAAATAAAGAAAATCAAGAAAATCAAGAAAATAAAGAAAATAAAGAAAATAAAGAAAATAAAGAAAATAAAGAAAATAAAGAAAATAAAGAAAATAAAGAAAATAAAGAAAATAAAGAAAATAAAGAAAATAAAGAAAATAAAGAAAATAAAGAAAATAAAGAAAATAAAGAAAATAAAGAAAATAAAGAAAATAAAGAAAATAAAGAAAATAAAGAAAATGAAGAAAATGAAGAAAATGAAGAAAATGAAGAAAATGAAGAAAATGAAGAAAATGAAGAAAATGAAGAAAATGAAGAAAATGAAGAAAATAAAGAAAATAAAGAAAATAAAGAAAATAAAGAAAATAAAGAAAATAAAGAAAATAAAGAAAATAAAGAAAATAAAGAAAATAAAGAAAATAAAGAAAATAAAGAAAATAAAGAAAATAAAGAAAATAAAGAAAATAAAGAAAATAAAGAAAATAAAGAAAATAAAGAAAATAAAGAAAATAAAGAAAATAAAGAAAATAAAGAAAATAAAGAAAATAAAGAAAATAAAGAAAATAAAGAAAATAAAGAAAATATAGAAAATAAAGAAAATAAAGAAAATAAAGAAAATAAAGAAAATAAAGAAAATAAAGAAAATAAAGAAAATAAAGAAAATAACACTCGTGCTTGCGCACTATATATACCACATATAAACCATCTCTCTTGAACATCTACAATGGCCGGACCGCGTAAGACTCTGCTCGAACCCCGAGGACCTCGGTTCGAATCCCAGCCAGGTAATAACTTTCTTCACTCAACACTAAACTCTACACACAAATAATCGAAATAAATTGGATGAATTAAAGAAAATAAAGAAAATAAAGAAAATAAAGAAAATAAAGAAAATAAAGAAAATAAAGAAAATAAAGAAAATAAAGAAAATATAGAAAATAAAGAAAATAAAGAAAATAAAGAAAATAAAGAAAATAAAGAAAATAAAGAAAATAAAGAAAATAAAGAAAATAAAGAAAATAAAGAAAATAAAGAAAATAAAGAAAATAAAGAAAATAAAGAAAATAAAGAAAATAAAGAAAATAAAGAAAATAAAGAAAATAAAGAAAATAAAGAAAATAAAGAAAATAAAGAAAATAAAGAAAATAAAGAAAATAAATAAAATAAAGAAAATAAAGAAAATAAAGAAAATAAAGAAAATAAAGAAAATAAAGAAAATAAAGAAAATAAAGAAAATAAAGAAAATAAAGAAAATAAAGAAAATAAAGAAAATAAAGAAAATAAAGAAAATAAAGAAAATAAAGAAAATAAAGAAAATAAAGAAAATAAAGAAAATAAAGAAAATAAAGAAAATAAAGAAAATAAAGAAAATAAAGAAAATAAAGAAAATAAAGAAAATAAAGAAAATAAAAAAATAAAGAAAATAAAGAAAATAAAGAAAATAAAGAAAATAAAGAAAATAAAGAAAATAAAGAAAATAAAGAAAATAAAGAAAATAAAGAAATAAAGAAAATAAAGAAAATAAAGAAAATAAAGAAAATAAAGAAAATAAAGAAAATAAAGAAAATAAAGAAAATAAAGAAAATAAAGAAAATAAAGAAAATAAAGAAAATAAAGAAAATAAAGAAAATAAAGAAAATAAAGAAAATAAAGAAAATAAAGAAAATAAAGAAAATAAAGAAAATAAAGAAAATAAAGAAAATAAAGAAAATAAAGAAAATAAAGAAAATAAAGAAAATAACACTCGTGCTTGCGCACTATATATACCACATATAAACCATCTCTCTTGAACATCTACAATGGCCGGACCGCGTAAGACTCTGCTCGAACCCCGAGGACCTCGGTTCGAATCCCAGCCAGGTAATAACTTTCTTCACTCAACACTAAACTCTACACACAAATAATCGAAATAAATTGGATGAATTAAAGAAAATAAAGAAAATAAAGAAAATAAAGAAAATAAAGAAAATAAAGAAAATAAATAAAATAAAGAAAATAAAGAAAATAAAGAAAATAAAGAAAATAAAGAAAATAAAGAAAATAAAGAAAATAAAGAAAATAAAGAAAATAAAGAAAATAAAGAAAAATAAAGAAAATAAAGAAAATAAAGAAAATAAAGAAAATAAAGAAAATAAAGAAAATAAAGAAAATAAAGAAAATAAAGAAAATAAAGAAAATAAAGAAAATAAAGAAAATAAAGAAAATAAAGAAAATAAAGAAAATAAAGAAAATAAAGAAAATAAAGAAAATAAAGAAAATAAAGAAAATAAAGAAAATAAAGAAAATAAAGAAAATAAAGAAAATAAAGAAAATAAAGAAAATAAAGAAAATAAAGAAAATAAAGAAAATAAAGAAAATAAAGAAAATAAAGAAAATAAAGAAAATAAAGAAAATAAAGAAAATAAAGAAAATAAAGAAAATAAAGAAAATAACACTCGTGCTTGCGCACTATATATACCACATATAAACCATCTCTCTTGAACATCTACAATGGCCGGACCGCGTAAGACTCTGCTCGAACCCCGAGGACCTCGGTTCGAATCCCAGCCAGGTAATAACTTTCTTCACTCAACACTAAACTCTACACACAAATAATCGAAATAAATTGGATGAATTAAAGAAAATAAAGAAAATAAAGAAAATAAAGAAAATAAAGAAAATAAAGAAAATAAAGAAAATAAAGAAAATAAATAAAATAAAGAAAATAAAGAAAATAAAGAAAATAAAGAAAATAAAGAAAATAAAGAAAATAAAGAAAATAAAGAAAATAAAGAAAATAAAGAAAATAAAGAAAATAAAGAAAATAAAGAAAATAAAGAAAATAAAGAAAATAAAGAAAATAAAGAAAATAAAGAAAATAAAGAAAATAAAGAAAATAAAGAAAATAAAGAAAATTAATTGTACACTCGTGCTTGCGCACTATATATACCACATATAAACCATCTCTCTTGAACATCTACAATGGCCGGACCGCGTAAGACTCTGCTCGAACCCCGAGGACCTCGGTTCGAATCCCAGCCAGGTAATAACTTTCTTCACTCAACACTAAACTCTACACACAAATAATCGAAATAAATTGGATGAATTAAAGAAAATAAAGAAAATAAAGAAAATAAAGAAAATAAAGAAAATAAAGAAAATAAAGAAAATAAAGAAAATAAAGAACATAAAGAAAATAAAGAAAATAAAGAAAATAGAGAAAATAAAGAAAATAAAGAAAATAAAGAAAATAAAGAAAATAAAGAAAATAAAGAAAATAAAGAAAATAAAGAAAATAAAGAAAATAAAGAAAATAAAGAAAATAAAGAAAATAAAGAAAATAAAGAAAATAAAGAAAATAAAGAAAATAAAGAAAATAAAGAAAATAAAGAAAATAAAGAAAATAAAGAAAATAAAGAAAATAAAGAAAATAAAGAAAATAAAGAAAATAAAGAAAATTAATTGTACACTCGTGCTTGCGCACTATATATACCACATATAAACCATCTCTCTTGAACATCTACAATGGCCGGACCGCGTAAGACTCTGCTCGAACCCCGAGGACCTCGGTTCGAATCCCAGCCAGGTAATAACTTTCTTCACTCAAAACTAAACTCTACACACTAATAATCGAAATAAATTGGATGAATTAAAGAATATAAAGAAAATAAAGAAAATAAAGAAAATAAAGAAAATAAAGAAAATAAAGAAAATAAAGAAAATAAAGAAAATAAAGAAAATAAAGAAAATAAAGAAAATAAAGAAAATAAAGAAAATAAAGAAAATAAAGAAAATAAAGAAAATAAAGAAAATTAATTGTACACTCGTGCTTGCGCACTATATATACCACATATAAAGAAAATAAAGAAAATAAAGAAAATAAAGAAAATAAAGAAAATAAAGAAAATAAAGAAAATAAAGAAAATAAAGAAAATAAAGAAAATAAAGAAAATAAAGAAAATAAAGAAAATAAAGAAAATAAAGAAAATAAAGAAAATAAAGAAAATAAAGAAAATAAAGAAAATAAAGAAAATAAAGAAAATAAAGAAAATAAAGAAAATAAAGAAAATAAAGAAAATAAAGAAAATAAAGAAAATAAAGAAAATAAAGAAAATAAAGAAAATAAAGAAAATAAAGAAAATAAAGAAAATAAAGAAAATAAAGAAAATAAAGAAAATAAAGAAAATAAAGAAAATAAAGAAAATAAAGAAAATAAAGAAAATAAAGAAAATAAAGAAAATAAAGAAAATAAAGAAAATAAAGAAAATAAAGAAAATAAAGAAAATAAAGAAAATAAAGAAAATAAAGAAAATAAAGAAAAAAAAAAAAATAAAGAAAATAAAGAAAATAAAGAAAATAAAGAAAATAAAGAAAATAAAGAAAATAAAGAAAATAAAGAAAATAAAGAAAATTAATTGTACACTCGTGCTTGCGCACTATATATACCACATATAAACCATCTCTCTTGAACATCTACAATGGCCGGACCGCGTAAGACTCTGCTCGAATCCCGAGGACCTCGGTTCGAATCCCAGCCAGGTAATAACTTTCTTCACTCAACACTAAACTCTACACACAAATAATCGAAATAAATTGGATGAATTAAAGAAAATAAAGAAAATAAAGAAAATAAAGAAAATAAAGAAAATAAAGAAAATAAAGAAAATAAAGAAAATAAAGAAAATAAAGAAAATAAAGAAAATAAAGAAAATAAAGAAAATAAAGAAAATAAAGAAAATAAAGAAAATAAAGAAAATAAAGAAAATAAAGAAAATAAAGAAAATTAATTGTACACTCGTGCTTGCGCACTATATATACCACATATAAACCATCTCTCTTGAACATCTACAATGGCCGGACCGCGTAAGACTCTGCTCGAACCCCGAGGACCTCGGTTCGAATCCCAGCCAGGTAATAACTTTCTTCACTCAACACTAAACTCTACACACAAATAATCGAAATAAATTGGATGAATTAAAGAAAATAAAGAAAATAAAGAAAATAAAGAAAATAAAAAAAATAAAGAAAATAAAGAAAATAAAGAAAATAAAGAAAATAAAGAAAATAAAGAAAATAAAGAAAATAAAGAAAATAAAGAAAATAAAGAAAATAAAGAAAATAAAGAAAATAAAGAAAATTAATTGTACACTCGTGCTTGCGCACTATATATACCACATATAAACAAATAAATTGGATGAATTAAAGAAAATAAAGAAAATAAAGAAAATAAAGAAAATATAGAAAATAAAGAAAATAAAGAAAATAAAGAAAATCAAGAAAATCAAGAAAATCAAGAAAATAAAGAAAATAAAGAAAATAAAGAAAATAAAGAAAATAAAGAAAATAAAGAAAATAAAGAAAATAAAGAAAATAAAGAAAATAAAGAAAATAAAGAAAATAAAGAAAATAAAGAAAATAAAGAAAATAAAGAAAATAAAGAAAATAAAGAAAATAAAGAAAATAAAGAAAATAAAGAAAATAAAGAAAATAAAGAAAATGAAGAAAATGAAGAAAATGAAGAAAATGAAGAAAATGAAGAAAATGAAGAAAATGAAGAAAATGAAGAAAATGAAGAAAATGAAGAAAATAAAGAAAATAAAGAAAATAAAGAAAATAAAGAAAATAAAGAAAATAAAGAAAATAAAGAAAATAACACTCGTGCTTGCGCACTATATATACCACATATAAACCATCTCTCTTGAACATCTACAATGGCCGGACCGCGTAAGACTCTGCTCGAACCCCGAGGACCTCGGTTCGAATCCCAGCCAGGTAATAACTTTCTTCACTCAACACTAAACTCTACACACAAATAATCGAAATAAATTGGATGAATTAAAGAAAATAAAGAAAATAAAGAAAATAAAGAAAATAAAGAAAATAAAGAAAATAAATAAAATAAAGAAAATAAAGAAAATAAAGAAAATAAAGAAAATAAAGAAAATAAAGAAAATAAAGAAAATAAAGAAAATAAAGAAAATAAAGAAAATAAAGAAAATAAAGAAAATAAAGAAAATAAAGAAAATAAAGAAAATAAAGAAAATAAAGAAAATAAAGAAAATAAAGAAAATAAAGAAAATAAAGAAAATAAAGAAAATAAAGAAAATAAAGAAAATAAAGAAAATAAAGAAAATAAAGAAAATAAAGAAAATAAAGAAAATAAAGAAAATAAAGAAAATAAAGAAAATAAAGAAAATAAAGAAAATAAAGAAAATAAAGAAAATAAAGAAAATAAAGAAAATAAAGAAAATAAAGAAAATAAAGAAAATAAAGAAAATAAAGAAAATAAAGAAAATAAAGAAAATAAAGAAAATAACACTCGTGCTTGCGCACTATATATACCACATATAAACCATCTCTCTTGAACATCTACAATGGCCGGACCGCGTAAGACTCTGCTCGAACCCCGAGGACCTCGGTTCGAATCCCAGCCAGGTAATAACTTTCTTCACTCAACACTAAACTCTACACACAAATAATCGAAATAAATTGGATGAATTAAAGAAAATAAAGAAAATAAAAAAAATAAAGAAAATAAAGAAAATAAAGAAAATAAAGAAAATAAAGAAAATAAATAAAATAAAGAAAATAAAGAAAATAAAGAAAATAAAGAAAATAAAGAAAATAAAGAAAATAAAGAAAATAAAGAAAATAAAGAAAATAAAGAAAATAAAGAAAATAAAGAAAATAAAGAAAATAAAGAAAATAAAGAAAATAAAGAAAATAAAGAAAATAAAGAAAATAAAGAAAATAAAGAAAATAAAGAAAATTAATTGTACACTCGTGCTTGCGCACTATATATACCACATATAAACCATCTCTCTTGAACATCTACAATGGCCGGACCGCGTAAGACTCTGCTCGAACCCCGAGGACCTCGGTTCGAATCCCAGCCAGGTAATAACTTTCTTCACTCAACACTAAACTCTACACACAAATAATCGAAATAAATTGGATGAATTAAAGAAAATAAAGAAAATAAAGAAAATAAAGAAAATAAAGAAAATAAAGAAAATAAATAAAATAAAGAAAATAAAGAAAATAAAGAAAATAAAGAAAATAAAGAAAATAAAGAAAATAAAGAAAATAAAGAAAATAAAGAAAATAAAGAAAATAAAGAAAATAAAGAAAATAAAGAAAATAAAGAAAATAAAGAAAATAAAGAAAATAAAGAAAATAAAGAAAATAAAGAAAATAAAGAAAATAAAGAAAATAAAGAAAATAAAGAAAATAAAGAAAATAAAGAAAATAAAGAAAATAAAGAAAATAAAGAAAATAAAGAAAATAAAGAAAATAAAGAAAATAAAGAAAATAAAGAAAATAAAGAAAATAAAGAAAATAAAGAAAATAAAGAAAATAAAGAAAATAAAGAAAATAAAGAAAATAAAGAAAATAAAGAAAATAAAGAAAATAAAGAAAATAAAGAAAATAAAGAAAATAAAGAAAATAACACTCGTGCTTGCGCACTATATATACCACATATAAACCATCTCTCTTGAACATCTACAATGGCCGGACCGCGTAAGACTCTGCTCGAACCCCGAGGACCTCGGTTCGAATCCCAGCCAGGTAATAACTTTCTTCACTCAACACTAAACTCTACACACAAATAATCGAAATAAATTGGATGAATTAAAGAAAATAAAGAAAATAAAGAAAATAAAGAAAATAAAGAAAATAAAGAAAATAAAGAAAATAAAGAAAATAAATAAAATAAAGAAAATAAAGAAAATAAAGAAAATAAAGAAAATAAAGAAAATAAAGAAAATAAAGAAAATAAAGAAAATAAAGAAAATAAAGAAAATAAAGAAAATAAAGAAAATAAAGAAAATAAAGAAAATAAAGAAAATAAAGAAAATAAAGAAAATAAAGAAAATAAAGAAAATAAAGAAAATAAAGAAAATAAAGAAAATAAAGAAAATTAATTGTACACTCGTGCTTGCGCACTATATATACCACATATAAACCATCTCTCTTGAACATCTACAATGGCCGGACCGCGTAAGACTCTGCTCGAACCCCGAGGACCTCGGTTCGAATCCCAGCCAGGTAATAACTTTCTTCACTCAACACTAAACTCTACACACAAATAATCGAAATAAATTGGATGAATTAAAGAAAATAAAGAAAATAAAGAAAATAAAGAAAATAAAGAAAATAAAGAAAATAAAGAAAATAAAGAAAATAAAGAACATAAAGAAAATAAAGAAAATAAAGAAAATAGAGAAAATAAAGAAAATAAAGAAAATAAAGAAAATAAAGAAAATAAAGAAAATAAAGAAAATAAAGAAAATAAAGAAAATAAAGAAAATAAAGAAAATAAAGAAAATAAAGAAAATAAAGAAAATAAAGAAAATAAAGAAAATAAAGAAAATAAAGAAAATAAAGAAAATAAAGAAAATAAAGAAAATAAAGAAAATAAAGAAAATAAAGAAAATAAAGAAAATAAAGAAAATAAAGAAAATTAATTGTACACTCGTGCTTGCGCACTATATATACCACATATAAACCATCTCTCTTGAACATCTACAATGGCCGGACCGCGTAAGACTCTGCTCGAACCCCGAGGACCTCGGTTCGAATCCCAGCCAGGTAATAACTTTCTTCACTCAAAACTAAACTCTACACACTAATAATCGAAATAAATTGGATGAATTAAAGAATATAAAGAAAATAAAGAAAATAAAGAAAATAAAGAAAATAAAGAAAATAAAGAAAATAAAGAAAATAAAGAAAATAAAGAAAATAAAGAAAATAAAGAAAATAAAGAAAATAAAGAAAATAAAGAAAATAAAGAAAATAAAGAAAATAAAGAAAATTAATTGTACACTCGTGCTTGCGCACTATATATACCACATATAAACAAATAAATTGGATGAATTAAAGAAAATAAAGAAAATAAAGAAAATAAAGAAAATAAAGAAAATAAAGAAAATAAAGAAAATAAAGAAAATAAAGAAAATAAAGAAAATAAAGAAAATCAAGAAAATAAAGAAAATAAAGAAAATAAAGAAAATAAAGAAAATAAAGAAAATAAAGAAAATAAAGAAAATAAAGAAAATAAAGAAAATAAAGAAAATAAAGAAAATAAAGAAAATAAAGAAAATAAAGAAAATAAAGAAAATAAAGAAAATAAAGAAAATAAAGAAAATAAAGAAAATAAAGAAAATAAAGAAAATAAAGAAAATAAAGAAAATAAAGAAAATAAAGAAAATAAAGAAAATAAAGAAAATAAAGAAAATAAAGAAAATAAAGAAAATAAAGAAAATAAAGAAAATAAAGAAAATAAAGAAAATAAAGAAAATAAAGAAAATAAAGAAAATAAAGAAAATAAAGAAAAAAAAGAAAATAAAGAAAATAAAGAAAATAAAGAAAATAAAGAAAATAAAGAAAATAAAGAAAATAAAGAAAATAAAGAAAATAAAGAAAATAAAGAAAATAAAGAAAATTAATTGTACACTCGTGCTTGCGCACTATATATACCACATATAAACCATCTCTCTTGAACATCTACAATGGCCGGACCGCGTAAGACTCTGCTCGAATCCCGAGGACCTCGGTTCGAATCCCAGCCAGGTAATAACTTTCTTCACTCAACACTAAACTCTACACACAAATAATCGAAATAAATTGGATGAATTAAAGAAAATAAAGAAAATAAAGAAAATAAAGAAAATAAAGAAAATAAAGAAAATAAAGAAAATAAAGAAAATAAAGAAAATAAAGAAAATAAAGAAAATAAAGAAAATAAAGAAAATAAAGAAAATAAAGAAAATAAAGAAAATAAAGAAAATAAAGAAAATAAAGAAAATAAAGAAAATTAATTGTACACTCGTGCTTGCGCACTATATATACCACATATAAACCATCTCTCTTGAACATCTACAATGGCCGGACCGCGTAAGACTCTGCTCGAACCCCGAGGACCTCGGTTCGAATCCCAGCCAGGTAATAACTTTCTTCACTCAACACTAAACTCTACACACTAATAATCGAAATAAATTGGATGAATTAAAGAAAATAAAGAAAATAAAGAAAATAAAGAAAATAAAAAAAATAAAGAAAATAAAGAAAATAAAGAAAATAAAGAAAATAAAGAAAATAAAGAAAATAAAGAAAATAAAGAAAATAAAGAAAATAAAGAAAATAAAGAAAATAAAGAAAATAAAGAAAATTAATTGTACACTCGTGCTTGCGCACTATATATACCACATATAAACAAATAAATTGGATGAATTAAAGAAAATAAAGAAAATAAAGAAAATAAAGAAAATAAAGAAAATAAAGAAAATAAAGAAAATAAAGAAAATATAGAAAATAAAGAAAATAAAGAAAATAAAGAAAATAAAGAAAATAAAGAAAATAAAGAAAATAAAGAAAATTAATTGTATTAATTGTACACTCGTGCTTGCGCACTATATATACCACATATAAACCATCTCTCTTGAACATCTACAATGGCCGGACCGCGTAAGACTCTGCTCGAATCCCGAGGACCTCGGTTCGAATCCCAGCCAGGTAATAACTTTCTTCACTCAACACTAAACTCTACACACAAATAATCGAAATAAATTGGATGAATTAAAGAAAATAAAGAAAATAAAGAAAATAAAGAAAATAAAGAAAATAAAGAAAATAAAGAAAATAAAGAAAATAAAGAAAATAAAGAAAATAAAGAAAATAAAGAAAATAAAGAAAATAAAGAAAATAAAGAAAATAAAGAAAATAAAGAAAATAAAGAAAATAAAGAAAATAAAGAAAATTAATTGTACACTCGTGCTTGCGCACTATATATACCACATATAAACCATCTCTCTTGAACATCTACAATGGCCGGACCGCGTAAGACTCTGCTCGAACCCCGAGGACCTCGGTTCGAATCCCAGCCAGGTAATAACTTTCTTCACTCAACACTAAACTCTACACACAAATAATCGAAATAAATTGGATGAATTAAAGAAAATAAAGAAAATAAAGAAAATAAAGAAAATAAAAAAAATAAAGAAAATAAAGAAAATAAAGAAAATAAAGAAAATAAAGAAAATAAAGAAAATAAAGAAAATAAAGAAAATAAAGAAAATAAAGAAAATAAAGAAAATAAAGAAAATAAAGAAAATTAATTGTACACTCGTGCTTGCGCACTATATATACCACATATAAACAAATAAATTGGATGAATTAAAGAAAATAAAGAAAATAAAGAAAATAAAGAAAATATAGAAAATAAAGAAAATAAAGAAAATAAAGAAAATCAAGAAAATCAAGAAAATCAAGAAAATAAAGAAAATAAAGAAAATAAAGAAAATAAAGAAAATAAAGAAAATAAAGAAAATAAAGAAAATAAAGACAATAAAGAAAATAAAGAAAATAAAGAAAATAAAGAAAATAAAGAAAATAAAGAAAATAAAGAAAATAAAGAAAATAAAGAAAATAAAGAAAATAAAGAAAATAAAGAAAATAAAGAAAATAAAGAAAATAAAGAAAATGAAGAAAATGAAGAAAATGAAGAAAATGAAGAAAATGAAGAAAATGAAGAAAATGAAGAAAATGAAGAAAATGAAGAAAATAAAGAAAATAAAGAAAATAAAGAAAATAAAGAAAATAAAGAAAATAAAGAAAATAAAGAAAATAACACTCGTGCTTGCGCACTATATATACCACATATAAACCATCTCTCTTGAACATCTACAATGGCCGGACCGCGTAAGACTCTGCTCGAACCCCGAGGACCTCGGTTCGAATCCCAGCCAGGTAATAACTTTCTTCACTCAACACTAAACTCTACACACAAATAATCGAAATAAATTGGATGAATTAAAGAAAATAAAGAAAATAAAGAAAATAAAGAAAATAAAGAAAATAAAGAAAATAAATAAAATAAAGAAAATAAAGAAAATAAAGAAAATAAAGAAAATAAAGAAAATAAAGAAAATAAAGAAAATAAAGAAAATAAAGAAAATAAAGAAAATAAAGAAAATAAAGAAAATAAAGAAAATAAAGAAAATAAAGAAAATAAAGAAAATAAAGAAAATAAAGAAAATAAAGAAAATAAAGAAAATAAAGAAAATAAAGAAAATAAAGAAAATAAAGAAAATAAAGAAAATAAAGAAAATAAAGAAAATAAAGAAAATAAAGAAAATAAAGAAAATAAAGAAAATAAAGAAAATAAAGAAAATAAAGAAAATAAAGAAAATAAAGAAAATAAAGAAAATAAAGAAAATAAAGAAAATAAAGAAAATAAAGAAAATAAAGAAAATAAAGAAAATAAAGAAAATAAAGAAAATAAAGAAAATAAAGAAAATAACACTCGTGCTTGCGCACTATATATACCACAAATAAACCATCTCTCTTGAACATCTACAATGGCCGGACCGCGTAAGACTCTGCTCGAACCCCGAGGACCTCGGTTCGAATCGTTCGAATCCCAGCCAGGTAATAACTTTCTTCACTCAACACTAAACTCTACACACAAATAATCGAAATAAATTGGATGAATTAAAGAAAATAAAGAAAATAAAGAAAATAAAGAAAATAAAGAAAAGAAAGAAAATAAAGAAAATAAAGAAAATAAATAAAATAAAGAAAATAAAGAAAATAAAGAAAATAAAGAAAATAAAGAAAATAAAGAAAATAAAGAAAATAAAGAAAATAAAGAAAATAAAGAAAATAAAGAAAATAAAGAAAATAAAGAAAATAAAGAAAATAAAGAAAATAAAGAAAATAAAGAAAATAAAGAAAATAAAGAAAATAAAGAAAATAAAGAAAATAAAGAAAATTAATTGTACACTCGTGCTTGCGCACTATATATACCACATATAAACCATCTCTCTTGAACATCTACAATGGCCGGACCGCGTAAGACTCTGCTCGAACCCCGAGGACCTCGGTTCGAATCCCAGCCAGGTAATAACTTTCTTCACTCAACACTAAACTCTACACACAAATAATCGAAATAAATTGGATGAATTAAAGAAAATAAAGAAAATAAAGAAAATAAAGAAAATAAAGAAAATAAAGAAAATAAAGAAAATAAAGAAAATAAAGAACATAAAGAAAATAAAGAAAATAAAGAAAATAGAGAAAATAAAGAAAATAAAGAAAATAAAGAAAATAAAGAAAATAAAGAAAATAAAGAAAATAAAGAAAATAAAGAAAATAAAGAAAATAAAGAAAATAAAGAAAATAAAGAAAATAAAGAAAATAAAGAAAATAAAGAAAATAAAGAAAATAAAGAAAATAAAGAAAATAAAGAAAATAAAGAAAATAAAGAAAATAAAGAAAATAAAGAAAATAAAGAAAATAAAGAAAATAAAGAAAATTAATTGTACACTCGTGCTTGCGCACTATATATACCACATATAAACCATCTCTCTTGAACATCTACAATGGCCGGACCGCGTAAGACTCTGCTCGAACCCCGAGGACCTCGGTTCGAATCCCAGCCAGGTAATAACTTTCTTCACTCAAAACTAAACTCTACACACTAATAATCGAAATAAATTGGATGAATTAAAGAATATAAAGAAAATAAAGAAAATAAAGAAAATAAAGAAAATAAAGAAAATAAAGAAAATAAAGAAAATAAAGAAAATAAAGAAAATAAAGAAAATAAAGAAAATAAAGAAAATAAAGAAAATAAAGAAAATAAAGAAAATAAAGAAAATAAAGAAAATTAATTGTACACTCGTGCTTGCGCACTATATATACCACATATAAAGAAAATAAAGAAAATAAAGAAAATAAAGAAAATAAAGAAAATAAAGAAAATAAAGAAAATAAAGAAAATAAAGAAAATAAAGAAAATAAAGAAAATCAAGAAAATAAAGAAAATAAAGAAAATAAAGAAAATAAAGAAAATAAAGAAAATAAAGAAAATAAAGAAAATAAAGAAAATAAAGAAAATAAAGAAAATAAAGAAAATAAAGAAAATAAAGAAAATAAAGAAAATAAAGAAAATAAAGAAAATAAAGAAAATAAAGAAAATAAAGAAAATAAAGAAAATAAAGAAAATAAAGAAAATAAAGAAAATAAAGAAAATAAAGAAAATAAAGAAAATAAAGAAAATAAAGAAAATAAAGAAAATAAAGAAAATAAAGAAAATAAAGAAAATAAAGAAAATAAAGAAAATAAAGAAAATAAAGAAAATAAAGAAAATAAAGAAAATAAAGAAAATAAAGAAAATAAAGAAAATAAAGAAAATAAAGAAAATAAAGAAAATAAAGAAAATAAAGAAAATAAAGAAAATAAAGAAAATAAAGAAAATAAAGAAAATAAAGAAAATAAAGAAAATAAAGAAAATAAAGAAAATTAATTGTACACTCGTGCTTGCGCACTATATATACCACATATAAACCATCTCTCTTGAACATCTACAATGGCCGGACCGCGTAAGACTCTGCTCGAATCCCGAGGACCTCGGTTCGAATCCCAGCCAGGTAATAACTTTCTTCACTCAACACTAAACTCTACACACAAATAATCGAAATAAATTGGATGAATTAAAGAAAATAAAGAAAATAAAGAAAATAAAGAAAATAAAGAAAATAAAGAAAATAAAGAAAATAAAGAAAATAAAGAAAATAAAGAAAATAAAGAAAATAAAGAAAATAAAGAAAATAAAGAAAATAAAGAAAATAAAGAAAATAAAGAAAATAAAGAAAATAAAGAAAATTAATTGTACACTCGTGCTTGCGCACTATATATACCACATATAAACCATCTCTCTTGAACATCTACAATGGCCGGACCGCGTAAGACTCTGCTCGAACCCCGAGGACCTCGGTTCGAATCCCAGCCAGGTAATAACTTTCTTCACTCAACACTAAACTCTACAAGCTCTAACTCTAAACTCTAACTCTAAAGAAAATAAAGAAAATAAAGAAAATAAAGAAAATAAAAAAAATAAAGAAAATAAAGAAAATAAAGAAAATAAAGAAAATAAAGAAAATAAAGAAAATAAAGAAAATAAAGAAAATAAAGAAAATAAAGAAAATAAAGAAAATAAAGAAAATAAAGAAAATTAATTGTACACTCGTGCTTGCGCACTATATATACCACATATAAACAAATAAATTGGATGAATTAAAGAAAATAAAGAAAATAAAGAAAATAAAGAAAATATAGAAAATAAAGAAAATAAAGAAAATAAAGAAAATCAAGAAAATCAAGAAAATCAAGAAAATAAAGAAAATAAAGAAAATAAAGAAAATAAAGAAAATAAAGAAAATAAAGAAAATAAAGAAAATAAAGAAAATAAAGAAAATAAAGAAAATAAAGAAAATAAAGAAAATAAAGAAAATAAAGAAAATAAAGAAAATAAAGAAAATAAAGAAAATAAAGAAAATAAAGAAAATAAAGAAAATAAAGAAAATGAAGAAAATGAAGAAAATGAAGAAAATGAAGAAAATGAAGAAAATGAAGAAAATGAAGAAAATGAAGAAAATGAAGAAAATGAAGAAAATAAAGAAAATAAAGAAAATAAAGAAAATAAAGAAAATAAAGAAAATAAAGAAAATAAAGAAAATAAAGAAAATAAAGAAAATAAAGAAAATAAAGAAAATAAAGAAAATAAAGAAAATAAAGAAAATAAAGAAAATAAAGAAAATAAAGAAAATAAAGAAAATAAAGAAAATAAAGAAAATAAAGAAAATAAAGAAAATAAAGAAAATAAAGAAAATAAAGAAAATAAAGAAAATAAAGAAAATAAAGAAAATATAGAAAATAAAGAAAATAAAGAAAATAAAGAAAATAAAGAAAATAAAGAAAATAAAGAAAATAAAGAAAATAAAGAAAATAACACTCGTGCTTGCGCACTATATATACCACATATAAACCATCTCTCTTGAACATCTACAATGGCCGGACCGCGTAAGACTCTGCTCGAACCCCGAGGACCTCGGTTCGAATCCCAGCCAGGTAATAACTTTCTTCACTCAACACTAAACTCTACACACAAATAATCGAAATAAATTGGATGAATTAAAGAAAATAAAGAAAATAAAGAAAATAAAGAAAATAAAGAAAATAAAGAAAATAAAGAAAATAAAGAAAATAAAGAAAATATAGAAAATAAAGAAAATAAAGAAAATAAAGAAAATAAAGAAAATAAAGAAAATAAAGAAAATAAAGAAAATAAAGAAAATAAAGAAAATAAAGAAAATAAAGAAAATAAAGAAAATAAAGAAAATAAAGAAAATAAAGAAAATAAAGAAAATAAAGAAAATAAAGAAAATAAAGAAAATAAAGAAAATAAAGAAAATAAAGAAAATAAAGAAAATAAAGAAAATAAAGAAAATAAAGAAAATAAAGAAAATAAAGAAAATAAAGAAAATAAAGAAAATAAAGAAAATAAAGAAAATAAAGAAAATAAAGAAAATAAAGAAAATAAAGAAAATAAAGAAAATAAAGAAAATAAAGAAAATAAAGAAAATAAAGAAAATAAAGAAAATAAAGAAAATAAAGAAAATAAAGAAAATAAAGAAAATAAAGAAAATAAAGAAAATAAAGAAAATAACACTCGTGCTTGCGCACTATATATACCACATATAAACCATCTCTCTTGAACATCTACAATGGCCGGACCGCGTAAGACTGCTCGAACCCCGAGGACCTCGGTTCGAATCCCAGCCAGGTAAAAACTTTCTTCACTCAACACTAAACTCTACACACAAATAATCGAAATAAATTGGATGAATTAAAGAAAATAAAGAAAATAAAGAAAATAAAGAAAATAAAGAAAATAAAGAAAATAAAGAAAATAAAGAAAATAAAGAAAATAAAGAAAATAAAGAAAATAAAGAAAATAAAGAAAATAAAGAAAATAAAGAAAATAAAGAAAATAAAGAAAATAAAGAAAATAAAGAAAATAAAGAAAATAAAGAAAATAAAGAAAATAAAGAAAATAAAGAAAATAAAGAAAATAAAGAAAATAAAGAAAATAAAGAAAATAAAGAAAATAAAGAAAATAAAGAAAATAAAGAAAATAAAGAAAATAAAGAAAATAAAGAAAATAAAGAAAATAAAGAAAATAAAGAAAATAAAGAAAATAACACTCGTGCTTGCGCACTATATATACCACATATAAACCATCTCTCTTGAACATCTACAATGGCCGGACCGCGTAAGACTCTGCTCGAACCCCGAGGACCTCGGTTCGAATCCCAGCCAGGTAATAACTTTCTTCACTCAACACTAAACTCTACACACAAATAATCGAAATAAATTGGATGAATTAAAGAAAATAAAGAAAATAAAGAAAATAAAGAAAATAAAGAAAATAAAGAAAATAAAGAAAATAAAGAAAATAAAGAAAATAAAGAAAATAAAGAAAATAAAGAAAATAAAGAAAATAAAGAAAATAAAGAAAATAAAGAAAATAAAGAAAATAAAGAAAATAAAAAAAATAAAGAAAATAAAGAAAATAAAGAAAATAAAGAAAATAAAGAAAATAAAGAAAATAAAGAAAATAAAGAAAATAAAGAAAATAAAGAAAATAAAGAAAATAAAGAAAATAAAGAAAATAAAGTGTAGTGTTATGTGCATGGAGTGTTAGTGTGTGTGTGTGTGTTATTCGCGTTTGTGCTCGTGTTGTGTACTATGTTTGTATGTATGTATGTATGTACTAGTATGACTGACACGCCGTGAATTGTTCATGCCCGCGGCGGCGGCGAGTGACCGGCTCGCTGCTGATTGGTTGCTGCGGCGGGTGAGGCTTGGTGTGTGTGCGTGTGTGTGTGTGTGTCACGGTGTGAGCGAGGAGTCGTGTTTGTGGTTTGAGGGTTGGAGGAGATACTCTGCTGTGCGAGTTGAGCGTCTGTGCGTTTATTACAAGCTATTTCGGCACAATGTCCAAGTCTGAGAGTGTTGCTCCTGGTGCGATGGCGTTTGACATCAAACTTATTCCGGAGTTCAGAGGCAATGATGATTGCTCCGTGTCTGAATGGTTCAGCAAGTTGCATTGGATATGCAGATTGTACAACGTTTCGTTTGTTGCTGCCGTCATCCCACTTCGACTCACAGGAAATGCATACCGAGTGTATGACCAGCTTTCGGATCAAAGCAAACTTGATGTGGATCAAGTTCAGCGAGCGTTGGTGAAGGCGTTCGAGGTCGATTCTTTTTCTGCTTATGATCAGCTGGTGACGCGTCGGCTACAGTCTAGAGAACCGGTTGACGCGTATCTTGCGGATATAAAACGACTCGCTCAGCTCGCTGGTGGACTGCAGGAAGCAGCGATAAACAGCGCTTTCGTCCACGGTCTGCCCGACTACGTGCGTCGAACACTCCGTGCCAACGCTCGAATATCAGAAATGACCGTGTCTCAGCTGGTGGAGAGCGCTCTCGGAATATTGGCTGACGAAGAGGCCGCCATTGCAGGTATTCCACCTCAGTGACGAGTGACCGCCATTGTGGCAGTTGTTCCTGTGTCAATGCTACCAAAGAACAGTCATTCAAATGCGCACAAACGTGCAATCAGTTGAGTGAGAAAAGCCACAAGTCAAATACGCGTTATAATAGCCGTCATAAGCCGAGAAATGTTTACTGCTTTAAATGTGGCGTTAAAGGACATTTTGCTGCACAATGTTCGGGAAACGGACAGCGAGAAGACGCGTGAGCGTCGGCGTCTTCTCGTTTGCCAATGACGCGTTACCCACGACACTCATGCGAGTAAATGATTGTGAGAAATTTGTACTCGTCGACTCAGGCTGTTCCAAGTGTATAATTCATCAGTCGTGCTGTGGTTCATGGGAACCATATGTTTGCACTATTGTAACTGTAGACGGCACCAAGCATAGGAGTCTTGGCAGGACAATGGTATGCTTACAAAGTGCTGCTCATTCACCAAAATTTGTTGAAGCCATGGTTGTCAGCTTCAAACCTTTGAATTTTGAATTTGTGTTGGGTATGAATGGTATATCGTCCTACGGTGGTGTGTGCATCAGTGGCGAGGGTAATGTGAGACTTGGTGTGCATTGTGACGCTACAGCAGGAACTCAGTACACGGCTGGAGCGGCTGACGCTTCTGGTGCAATGCCGGGTAAACTGACCGACCTTGTCATTGAACGACAAGACTTTACAGCAAAATTCAGTGCTGACAAGAAACAGTGGACAGCTGCGTGGAAATGGGCGGACGGACGGCCACCAGGTGCTCTAAAAAACAAAGTTCGTGAATACGCCATGAAGCCCAGTGTTCGAATGGAATACCGTAGAGAAGTATTGGACTGGATCAAGCGTGGCTGGCTGCAACGATATGATGAACGAGAGCACGGACCTGCGAAAGCGTTAATTCCCCTAATGGCTGTCGTTCAAAATAATAAGCAAAAAACCAGGCCAGTCCTTGACTTCAGAGAGCTCAATGACTTCATAAATCCATTCACTGCTAACAGTGACGTTTGTGCCGACAAAATTCGCCTGTGGAGACGTGTTGGAGGCAGTGCGGTGTTGATCGATTTGAGGAAGGCTTACTTGCAAATCGCCGTGAGCTCCGACTTGTGGCCTTTTCAAACCGTCAATTTCGAGGGCCGCCGTTTTTGTCTCACTAGACTCGGATTCGGTCTCAATGTCGCCCCATTGGTGATGCAAGCCGTACTGGAGACTGTGTTGAAACAGGACCCGACCGTGTTTCAGGGTACGTCTTCCTACATCGACGATGTGCTTGTGAACGCGAATGTCGTTGGTGTGGACAAGGTGGTTGCACACCTGGAAAAATACGGCCTCGTGTGCAAAGCTCCCGAGCGACTGCGAGACGGCGCTCGTGTACTTGGTGTCAGAGTGGACAGTCATGGTCGTCATCTGCGTTGGCGCCGTGACAACTGTGTTGGTGACATACCGGATGTTCTCACACGGCGGAACGTGTTTTCAGTTTGTGGCAAGCTGACAGGGCACATGCCAGTGTGTGGCTGGTTGCGTGTGGCGGCAGCATACATCAAGCGTCGAGCAAATGCTGCAACTGCAAGCTGGGATGACAAGCTGCGTGATGGTGGAGAAGTCAGCTCAAGTTGCAATCTGGCGGACCAGCTGACTCGTGTGCCCACCGCCTGGCTGAGAAAGCAACCTAATGCAGCCGTGTCAGTGGCAGCAGCAGCGGCAGCACCGTGTACTTCACCGCATGATCCTCTCGCTGTCGTGCGAGCCGTGCATGAGGCCTCTGGTCACCCTGGTGTGAGGCGAACACTGTATTTCTCGAAGAAGAAAGACCCGTGTGTGAGCAGAAGGATGGCCCAAACGGTGGTGAGAAATTGTGATGCATGCCAGTCAGTTGATCCTGCTCCTGTGCGGTGGGCAGCAGGCAAGCTGCACGTAAAGCGCAACTGGCATCGTCTGGCCATCGACGTGACGCACGCAGGGCTTCACCATTACCTCACTGTGATCGACTGTGGCCCGTCGCGATTCTCACTGTGGCGTCACCTGAGACAGCAAGACAGTGTGAATGTCATCTTGCACTTGGAGAACATTTTTTATGAGCGCGGTCCACCAGCGGAAGTTCTGGCCGATAACGCAACTGTGTTTCGCAGCGCTGCTTTCAAAAGCATGCTCGAAAAATGGGGTGTCAATTTGATTTTTCGGTGCGCATATGAGCCCACTGGAAATGCCATCGCTGAGCGCAGCCATCGCACCATCAAAACAATCGCTGCTAGGTCGAACTGTTCTGTATCGGAAGCTGTACATTGGTACAACATGACTCCAAAGGACAGCCGCACAGACAGTTCCGCGCCTGCCATGCAGATATATAAATATCGCGTGCGGTCGCGGCCAATCCCGACGCCGCCACATTCTGGCAACGCTCAAGTTAACAACGCTTCTGTGCGCTGCAAGTTCAAACTTGGAGATGTTGTGTGGGTTCGGCAGCGAGGTGCAAGTTGTCACACCAGGTCACACATCGGCACTGTGACTGGTGTGACCTCTCAGCTCAGCGTCGAAGTCGACGGAGTGCCTCGTCACGTGAGAAGTCTGAGGCCGTGCAATCGACGCGTGGCTGTCAGTGTGCCGCCTGGTGTGCAGCAGCAGCAGCAGCAGCAGGAAGAAGAGCGTCGTCCGGCTCTCGTGACAGTTCCGCCTGCTGCAGCTCAGCCTGAAAGAGTTGTTGAACCGGTGCAGATGAGTGAACAACCGAATGACTTGCCTAGTCGCTCTGCTGTGCGTTTATTACGGGCCAATCCTGCGCCGCGTCAATTATTTTAATATTGATGTTCATGCTATTGTGTGAGTGCGTGTGAGTATGCATGTGTGAGTGCGTGTTCAGTCGATACGCATTTGTCATTGTTATTGTCATGTGTTTGTCTGTGTAGCGTTTCCACTTTACCGCATATTGTAGATTTATACGTTTAGTTGGCTCTTGAAGCCAGGTGTGCATGTAGTGTTATGTGCATGGAGTGTTAGTGTGTGTGTGTGTGTTATTCGCGTTTGTGCTCGTGTTGTGTACTATGTTTGTATGTATGTATGTATGTACTAGTATGACTGACACGCCGTGAATTGTTCATGCCCGCGGCGGCGGCGAGTGACCGGCTCGCTGCTGATTGGTTGCTGCGGCGGGTGAGGCTTGGTGTGTGTGCGTGTGTGTGTGTGTGTCACGGTGTGAGCGAGGAGTCGTGTTTGTGGTTTGAGGGTTGGAGGAGATACTCTGCTGTGCGAGTTGAGCGTCTGTGCGTTTATTACATAAAGAAAATAACACTCGTGCTTGCGCACTATATATACCACATATAAACCATCTCTCTTGAACATCTACAATGGCCGGACCGCGTAAGACTCTGCTCGAACCCCGAGGACCTCGGTTCGAATCCCAGCCAGGTAATAACTTTCTTCACTCAACACTAAACTCTACACACAAATAATCGAAATAAATTGGATGAATTAAGGAAAATAAAGAAAATAAAGAAAATAAAGAAAATAAAGAAAATAAAGAAAATAAAGAAAATAAATAAAATAAAGAAAATAAAGAAAATAAAGAAAATAAAGAAAATAAAGAAAATAAAGAAAATAAAGAAAATAAAGAAAATAAAGAAAATAAAGAAAATAAAGAAAATAAAGAAAATAAAGAAAATAAAGAAAATAAAGAAAATAAAGAAAATAAAGAAAATAAAGAAAATAAAGAAAATAAAGAAAATAAAGAAAATAAAGAAAATATAGAAAATAACACTCGTGCTTGCGCACTATATATACCACATATAAACCATCTCTCTTGAACATCTACAATGGCCGGACCGCGTAAGACTCTGCTCGAACCCCGAGGACCTCGGTTCGAATCCCAGCCAGGTAATAACTTTCTTCACTCAACACTAAACTCTACACACAAATAATCGAAATAAATTGGATGAATTAAAGAAAATAAAGAAAATAAAGAAAATAAAGAAAATAAAGAAAATAAAGAAAATAAAGAAAATAAAGAAAATAAAGAAAATAAAGAAAATAAAGAAAATAAAGAAAATAAAGAAAATAAAGAAAATAAAGAAAATAAAGAAAATAAAGAAAATAAAGAAAATAAAGAAAATAAAGAAAATTAATTGTACACTCGTGCTTGCGCACTATATATACCACATATAAACCATCTCTCTTGAACATCTACAATGGCCGGACCGCGTAAGACTCTGCTCGAATCCCGAGGACCTCGGTTCGAATCCCAGCCAGGTAATAACTTTCTTCACTCAACACTAAACTCTACACACAAATAATCGAAATAAATTGGATGAATTAAAGAAAATAAAGAAAATAAAGAAAATAAAGAAAATAAAGAAAATAAAGAAAATAAAGAAAATAAAGAAAATAAAGAAAATAAAGAAAATAAAGAAAATAAAGAAAATAAAGAAAATAAAGAAAATAAAGAAAATAAAGAAAATAAAGAAAATAAAGAAAATTAATTGTACACTCGTGCTTGCGCACTATATATACCACATATAAACAAATAAATTGGATGAATTAAAGAAAATAAAGAAAATAAAGAAAATAAAGAAAATAAAGAAAATAAAGAAAATAAAGAAAATAAAGAAAATAAAGAAAATCAAGAAAATCAAGAAAATCAAGAAAATAAAGAAAATAAAGAAAATAAAGAAAATAAAGAAAATAAAGAAAATAAAGAAAATAAAGAAAATAAAGAAAATAAAGAAAATAAAGAAAATAAAGAAAATAAAGAAAATAAAGAAAATAAAGAAAATAAAGAAAATAAAGAAAATAAAGAAAATAAAGAAAATAAAGAAAATAAAGAAAATAAAGAAAATAAAGAAAATGAAGAAAATGAAGAAAATGAAGAAAATGAAGAAAATGAAGAAAATGAAGAAAATGAAGAAAATGAAGAAAATGAAGAAAATGAAGAAAATGAAGAAAATGAAGAAAATAAAGAAAATAAAGAAAATAAAGAAAATAAAGAAAATAAAGAAAATAAAGAAAATAAAGAAAATAAAGAAAATAAAGAAAATAAAGAAAATAAAGAAAATAAAGAAAATAAAGAAAATAAAGAAAATAAAGAAAATAAAGAAAATAAAGAAAATAAAGAAAATAAAGAAAATAAAGAAAATAAAGAAAATAAAGAAAATAAAGAAAATAAAGAAAATAAAGAAAATAAAGAAAATAAAGAAAATAAAGAAAATAAAGAAAATAAAGAAAATAAAGAAAATAACACTCGTGCTTGCGCACTATATATACCACATATAAACCATCTCTCTTGAACATCTACAATGGCCGGACCGCGTAAGACTCTGCTCGAACCCCGAGGACCTCGGTTCGAATCCCAGCCAGGTAATAACTTTCTTCACTCAACACTAAACTCTACACACAAATAATCGAAATAAATTGGATGAATTAAAGAAAATAAAGAAAATAAAGAAAATAAAGAAAATAAAGAAAATAAAGAAAATAAAGAAAATAAAGAAAATAAAGAAAATAAAGAAAATAAAGAAAATAAAGAAAATAAAGAAAATAAAGAAAATCAAGAAAATCAAGAAAATAAAGAAAATCAAGAAAATAAAGAAAATCAAGAAAATCAAGAAAATAAAGAAAATAAAGAAAATAAAGAAAATAAAGAAAATAAAGAAAATAAAGAAAATAAAGAAAATAAAGAAAATAAAGAAAATAAAGAAAATAAAGAAAATAAAGAAAATAAAGAAAATAAAGAAAATAAAGAAAATAAAGAAAATAAAGAAAATAAAGAAAATAAAGAAAATAAAGAAAATAAAGAAAATAAAGAAAATAAAGAAAATAAAGAAAATAAAGAAAATAAAGAAAATAAAGAAAATAAAGAAAATAAAGAAAATAAAGAAAATAAAGAAAATAAAGAAAATAAAGAAAATAAAGAAAATAAAGAAAATAAAGAAAATAAAGAAAATAAAGAAAATAAAGAAAATAAAGAAAATAAAGAAAATAAAGAAAATAAAGAAAATAAAGAAAATAAAGAAAATAAAGAAAATAAAGAAAATAAAGAAAATAAAGAAAATAAAGAAAATAAAGAAAATAAAGAAAATAAAGAAAATAACACTCGTGCTTGCGCACTATATATACCACATATAAACCATCTCTCTTGAACATCTACAATGGCCGGACCGCGTAAGACTGCTCGAACCCCGAGGACCTCGGTTCGAATCCCAGCCAGGTAATAACTTTCTTCACTCAACACTAAACTCTACACACAAATAATCGAAATAAATTGGATGAATTAAAGAAAATAAAGAAAATAAAGAAAATAAAGAAAATAAAGAAAATAAAGAAAATAAAGAAAATAAAGAAAATAAAGAAAATAAAGAAAATAAAGAAAATAAAGAAAATAAAGAAAATAAAGAAAATAAAGAAAATAAAGAAAATAAAGAAAATAAAGAAAATAAAGAAAATAAAGAAAATAAAGAAAATAAAGAAAATAAAGAAAATAAAGAAAATAAAGAAAATAAAGAAAATAAAGAAAATAAAGAAAATAAAGAAAATAAAGAAAATAAAGAAAATAAAGAAAATAAAGAAAATGAAGAAAATAAAGAAAATAAAGAAAATAAAGAAAATAAAGAAAATAAAGAAAATAAAGAAAATAACACTCGTGCTTGCGCACTATATATACCACATATAAACCATCTCTCTTGAACATCTACAATGGCCGGACCGCGTAAGACTCTGCTCGAACCCCGAGGACCTCGGTTCGAATCCCAGCCAGGTAATAACTTTCTTCACTCAACACTAAACTCTACACACAAATAATCGAAATAAATTGGATGAATTAAAGAAAATAAAGAAAATAAAGAAAATAAAGAAAATAAAGAAAATAAAGAAAATAAAGAAAATAAAGAAAATAAAGAAAATAAAGAAAATAAAGAAAATAAAGAAAATAAAGAAAATAAAGAAAATAAAGAAAATAAAGAAAATAAAGAAAATAAAGAAAATAAAGAAAATAAAGAAAATAAAGAAAATAAAGAAAATAAAGAAAATAAAGAAAATAAAGAAAATAAAGAAAATAAAGTGTAGTGTTATGTGCATGGAGTGTTAGTGTGTGTGTGTGTGTTATTCGCGTTTGTGCTCGTGTTGTGTACTATGTTTGTATGTATGTATGTATGTACTAGTATGACTGACACGCCGTGAATTGTTCATGCCCGCGGCGGCGGCGAGTGACCGGCTCGCTGCTGATTGGTTGCTGCGGCGGGTGAGGCTTGGTGTGTGTGCGTGTGTGTGTGTGTGTCACGGTGTGAGCGAGGAGTCGTGTTTGTGGTTTGAGGGTTAGAGGAGATACTCTGCTGTGCGAGTTGAGCGTCTTTGCGTTTATTACAAGCTATTTCGGCACAATGTCCAAGTCTGAGAGTGTTGCTCCTGGTGCGATGGCGTTTGACATCAAACTTATTCCGGAGTTCAGAGGCAATGATGATTGCTCCGTGTCTGAATGGTTCAGCAAGTTGCATTGGATATGCAGATTGTACAACGTTTCGTTTGTTGCTGCCGTCATCCCACTTCGACTCACAGGAAATGCATACCGAGTGTATGACCAGCTTTCGGATCAAAGCAAACTTGATGTGGATCAAGTTCAGCGAGCGTTGGTGAAGGCGTTCGAGGTCGATTCTTTTTCTGCTTATGATCAGCTGGTGACGCGTCGGCTACAGTCTAGAGAACCGGTTGACGCGTATCTTGCGGATATAAAACGACTCGCTCAGCTCGCTGGTGGACTGCAGGAAGCAGCGATAAACAGCGCTTTCGTCCACGGTCTGCCCGACTACGTGCGTCGAACACTCCGTGCCAACGCTCGAATATCAGAAATGACCGTGTCTCAGCTGGTGGAGAGCGCTCGCGGAATATTGGCTGACGAAGAGGCCGCCATTGCAGGTATGTCTTGTTCCACCTCAGTGACGAGTGACCGCCATTGTGGCAGTTGTTCCTGTGTCAATGCTACCAAAGAACAGTCATTCAAATGCGCACAAACGTGCAATCAGTTGAGTGAGAAAAGCCACAAGTCAAATACGCGTTATAATAGCCGTCATAAGCCGAGAAATGTTTACTGCTTTAAATGTGGCGTTAAAGGACATTTTGCTGCACAATGTTCGGGAAACGGACAGCGAGAAGACGCGTGAGCGTCGGCGTCTTCTCGTTTGCCAATGACGCGTTACCCACGACACTCATGCGAGTAAATGATTGTGAGAAATTTGTACTCGTCGACTCAGGCTGTTCCAAGTGTATAATTCATCAGTCGTGCTGTGGTTCATGGGAACCATATGTTTGCACTATTGTAACTGTAGACGGCACCAAGCATAGGAGTCTTGGCAGGACAATGGTATGCTTACAAAGTGCTGCTCATTCACCAAAATTTGTTGAAGCCATGGTTGTCAGCTTCAAACCTTTGAATTTTGAATTTGTGTTGGGTATGAATGGTATATCGTCCTACGGTGGTGTGTGCATCAGTGGCGAGGGTAATGTGAGACTTGGTGTGCATTGTGACGCTACAGCAGGAACTCAGTACACGGCTGGAGCGGCTGACGCTTCTGGTGCAATGCCGGGTAAACTGACCGACCTTGTCATTGAACGACAAGACTTTACAGCAAAATTCAGTGCTGACAAGAAACAGTGGACAGCTGCGTGGAAATGGGCGGACGGACGGCCACCAGGTGCTCTAAAAAACAAAGTTCGTGAATACGCCATGAAGCCCAGTGTTCGAATGGAATACCGTAGAGAAGTATTGGACTGGATCAAGCGTGGCTGGCTGCAACGATATGATGAACGAGAGCACGGACCTGCGAAAGCGTTAATTCCCCTAATGGCTGTCGTTCAAAATAATAAGCAAAAAACCAGGCCAGTCCTTGACTTCAGAGAGCTCAATGACTTCATAAATCCATTCACTGCTAACAGTGACGTTTGTGCCGACAAAATTCGCCTGTGGAGACGTGTTGGAGGCAGTGCGGTGTTGATCGATTTGAGGAAGGCTTACTTGCAAATCGCCGTGAGCTCCGACTTGTGGCCTTTTCAAACCGTCAATTTCGAGGGCCGCCGTTTTTGTCTCACTAGACTCGGATTCGGTCTCAATGTCGCCCCATTGGTGATGCAAGCCGTACTGGAGACTGTGTTGAAACAGGACCCGACCGTGTTTCAGGGTACGTCTTCCTACATCGACGATGTGCTTGTGAACGCGAATGTCGTTGGTGTGGACAAGGTGGTTGCACACCTGGAAAAATACGGCCTCGTGTGCAAAGCTCCCGAGCGACTGCGAGACGGCGCTCGTGTACTTGGTGTCAGAGTGGACAGTCATGGTCGTCATCTGCGTTGGCGCCGTGACAACTGTGTTGGTGACATACCGGATGTTCTCACACGGCGGAACGTGTTTTCAGTTTGTGGCAAGCTGACAGGGCACATGCCAGTGTGTGGCTGGTTGCGTGTGGCGGCAGCATACATCAAGCGTCGAGCAAATGCTGCAACTGCAAGCTGGGATGACAAGCTGCGTGATGGTGGAGAAGTCAGCTCAAGTTGCAATCTGGCGGACCAGCTGACTCGTGTGCCCACCGCCTGGCTGAGAAAGCAACCTAATGCAGCCGTGTCAGTGGCAGCAGCAGCGGCAGCACCGTGTACTTCACCGCATGATCCTCTCGCTGTCGTGCGAGCCGTGCATGAGGCCTCTGGTCACCCTGGTGTGAGGCGAACACTGTATTTCTCGAAGAAGAAAGACCCGTGTGTGAGCAGAAGGATGGCCCAAACGGTGGTGAGAAATTGTGATGCATGCCAGTCAGTTGATCCTGCTCCTGTGCGGTGGGCAGCAGGCAAGCTGCACGTAAAGCGCAACTGGCATCGTCTGGCCATCGACGTGACGCACGCAGGGCTTCACCATTACCTCACTGTGATCGACTGTGGCCCGTCGCGATTCTCACTGTGGCGTCACCTGAGACAGCAAGACAGTGTGAATGTCATCTTGCACTTGGAGAACATTTTTTATGAGCGCGGTCCACCAGCGGAAGTTCTGGCCGATAACGCAACTGTGTTTCGCAGCGCTGCTTTCAAAAGCATGCTCGAAAAATGGGGTGTCAATTTGATTTTTCGGTGCGCATATGAGCCCACTGGAAATGCCATCGCTGAGCGCAGCCATCGCACCATCAAAACAATCGCTGCTAGGTCGAACTGTTCTGTATCGGAAGCTGTACATTGGTACAACATGACTCCAAAGGACAGCCGCACAGACAGTTCCGCGCCTGCCATGCAGATATATAAATATCGCGTGCGGTCGCGGCCAATCCCGACGCCGCCACATTCTGGCAACGCTCAAGTTAACAACGCTTCTGTGCGCTGCAAGTTCAAACTTGGAGATGTTGTGTGGGTTCGGCAGCGAGGTGCAAGTTGTCACACCAGGTCACACATCGGCACTGTGACTGGTGTGACCTCTCAGCTCAGCGTCGAAGTCGACGGAGTGCCTCGTCACGTGAGAAGTCTGAGGCCGTGCAATCGACGCGTGGCTGTCAGTGTGCCGCCTGGTGTGCAGCAGCAGCAGCAGCAGCAGGAAGAAGAGCGTCGTCCGGCTCTCGTGACAGTTCCGCCTGCTGCAGCTCAGCCTGAAAGAGTTGTTGAACCGGTGCAGATGAGTGAACAACCGAATGACTTGCCTAGTCGCTCTGCTGTGCGTTTATTACGGGCCAATCCTGCGCCGCGTCAATTATTTTAATATTGATGTTCATGCTATTGTGTGAGTGCGTGTGAGTATGCATGTGTGAGTGCGTGTTCAGTCGATACGCATTTGTCATTGTTATTGTCATGTGTTTGTCTGTGTAGCGTTTCCACTTTACCGCATATTGTAGATTTATACGTTTAGTTGGCTCTTGAAGCCAGGTGTGCATGTAGTGTTATGTGCATGGAGTGTTAGTGTGTGTGTGTGTGTTATTCGCGTTTGTGCTCGTGTTGTGTACTATGTTTGTATGTATGTATGTATGTACTAGTATGACTGACACGCCGTGAATTGTTCATGCCCGCGGCGGCGGCGAGTGACCGGCTCGCTGCTGATTGGTTGCTGCGGCGGGTGAGGCTTGGTGTGTGTGCGTGTGTGTGTGTGTGTCACGGTGTGAGCGAGGAGTCGTGTTTGTGGTTTGAGGGTTGGAGGAGATACTCTGCTGTGCGAGTTGAGCGTCTGTGCGTTTATTACATAAAGAAAATAACACTCGTGCTTGCGCACTATATATACCACATATAAACCATCTCTCTTGAACATCTACAATGGCCGGACCGCGTAAGACTCTGCTCGAACCCCGAGGACCTCGGTTCGAATCCCAGCCAGGTAATAACTTTCTTCACTCAACACTAAACTCTACACACAAATAATCGAAATAAATTGGATGAATTAAGGAAAATAAAGAAAATAAAGAAAATAAAGAAAATAAAGAAAATAAAGAAAATAAAGAAAATAAAGAAAATAAATAAAATAAAGAAAATAAAGAAAATAAAGAAAATAAAGAAAATAAAGAAAATAAAGAAAATAAAGAAAATAAAGAAAATAAAGAAAATAAAGAAAATAAAGAAAATAAAGAAAAAAAAGAAAATAAAGAAAATAAAGAAAATAAAGAAAATAAAGAAAATAAAGAAAATAAAGAAAATAAAGAAAATAAAGAAAATAAAGAAAATAAAGAAAATATAGAAAATAACACTCGTGCTTGCGCACTATATATACCACATATAAACCATCTCTCTTGAACATCTACAATGGCCGGACCGCGTAAGACTCTGCTCGAACCCCGAGGACCTCGGTTCGAATCCCAGCCAGGTAATAACTTTCTTCACTCAACACTAAACTCTACACACAAATAATCGAAATAAATTGGATGAATTAAAGAAAATAAAGAAAATAAAGAAAATAAAGAAAATAAAGAAAATAAAGAAAATAAAGAAAAAAAAGAAAATAAAGAAAATAAAGAAAATAAAGAAAATAAAGAAAATAAAGAAAATAAAGAAAATAAAGAAAATAAAGAAAATAAAGAAAATAAAGAAAATAAAGAAAATAAAGAAAATTAATTGTACACTCGTGCTTGCGCACTATATATACCACATATAAACCATCTCTCTTGAACATCTACAATGGCCGGACCGCGTAAGACTCTGCTCGAATCCCGAGGACCTCGGTTCGAATCCCAGCCAGGTAATAACTTTCTTCACTCAACACTAAACTCTAAACACAAATAATCGAAATAAATTGGATGAATTAAAGAAAATAAAGAAAATAAAGAAAATAAAGAAAATAAAGAAAATAAAGAAAATAAAGAAAATAAAGAAAATAAAGAAAATAAAGAAAATAAAGAAAATAAAGAAAATAAAGAAAATAAAGAAAATAAAGAAAATAAAGAAAATAAAGAAAATAAAGAAAATTAATTGTACACTCGTGCTTGCGCACTATATATACCACATATAAACAAATAAATTGGATGAATTAAAGAAAATAAAGAAAATAAAGAAAATAAAGAAAATAAAGAAAATAAAGAAAATAAAGAAAATAAAGAAAATAAAGAAAATCAAGAAAATCAAGAAAATCAAGAAAATAAAGAAAATAAAGAAAATAAAGAAAATAAAGAAAATAAAGAAAATAAAGAAAATAAAGAAAATAAAGAAAATAAAGAAAATAAAGAAAATAAAGAAAATAAAGAAAATAAAGAAAATAAAGAAAATAAAGAAAATAAAGAAAATAAAGAAAATAAAGAAAATAAAGAAAATAAAGAAAATAAAGAAAATAAAGAAAATGAAGAAAATGAAGAAAATGAAGAAAATGAAGAAAATGAAGAAAATGAAGAAAATGAAGAAAATGAAGAAAATGAAGAAAATGAAGAAAATGAAGAAAATGAAGAAAATGAAGAAAATGAAGAAAATAAAGAAAATAAAGAAAATAAAGAAAATAAAGAAAATAAAGAAAATAAAGAAAATAAAGAAAATAAAGAAAATAAAGAAAATAAAGAAAATAAAGAAAATAAAGAAAATAAAGAAAATAAAGAAAATAAAGAAAATAAAGAAAATAAAGAAAATAAAGAAAATAAAGAAAATAAAGAAAATAAAGAAAATAAAGAAAATAAAGAAAATAAAGAAAATAAAGAAAATAAAGAAAATAAAGAAAATAAAGAAAATAAAGAAAATAAAGAAAATAAAGAAAATAAAGAAAATAAAGAAAATAAAGAAAATAAAGAAAATAAAGAAAATAAAGAAAATAAAGAAAATAAAGAAAATAAAGAAAATAAAGAAAATAAAGAAAATAACACTCGTGCTTGCGCACTATATATACCACATATAAACCATCTCTCTTGAACATCTACAATGGCCGGACCGCGTAAGACTCTGCTCGAACCCCGAGGACCTCTGTTCGAATCCCAGCCAGGTAATAACTTTCTTCACTCAACACTAAACTCTACACACAAATAATCGAAATAAATTGGATGAATTAAAGAAAATAAAGAAAATAAAGAAAATAAAGAAAATAAAGAAAATAAAGAAAATAAAGAAAATAAAGAAAATAAAGAAAATAAAGAAAATAAAGAAAATAAAGAAAATAAAGAAAATAAAGAAAATAAAGAAAATAAAGAAAATCAAGAAAATCAAGAAAATCAAGAAAATCAAGAAAATAAAGAAAATCAAGAAAATAAAGAAAATCAAGAAAATAAAGAAAATAAAGAAAATCAAGAAAATCAAGAAAATAAAGAAAATAAAGAAAATAAAGAAAATAAAGAAAATAAAGAAAATAAAGAAAATAAAGAAAATAAAGAAAATAAAGAAAATAAAGAAAATAAAGAAAATAAAGAAAATAAAGAAAATAAAGAAAATAAAGAAAATAAAGAAAATAAAGAAAATAAAGAAAATAAAGAAAATAAAGAAAATAAAGAAAATAAAGAAAATAAAGAAAATAAAGAAAATAAAGAAAATAAAGAAAATAAAGAAAATAAAGAAAATAAAGAAAATAAAGAAAATAAAGAAAATAAAGAAAATAAAGAAAATAAAGAAAATAAAGAAAATAAAGAAAATAAAGAAAATAAAGAAAATAAAGAAAATAAAGAAAATAAAGAAAATAAAGAAAATAAAGAAAATAAAGAAAATAAAGAAAATAAAGAAAATAACACTCGTGCTTGCGCACTATATATACCACATATAAACCATCTCTCTTGAACATCTACAATGGCCGGACCGCGTAAGACTGCTCGAACCCCGAGGACCTCGGTTCGAATCCCAGCCAGGTAATAACTTTCTTCACTCAACACTAAACTCTACACACAAATAATCGAAATAAATTGGATGAATTAAAGAAAATAAAGAAAATAAAGAAAATAAAGAAAATAAAGAAAATAAAGAAAATAAAGAAAATAAAGAAAATAAAGAAAATAAAGAAAATAAAGAAAATAAAGAAAATAAAGAAAATAAAGAAAATAAAGAAAATAAAGAAAATAAAGAAAATAAAGAAAATAAAGAAAATAAAGAAAATAAAGAAAATAAAGAAAATAAAGAAAATAAAGAAAATAAAGAAAATAAAGAAAATAAAGAAAATAAAGAAAATAAAGAAAATAAAGAAAATAAAGAAAATGAAGAAAATAAAGAAAATAAAGAAAATAAAGAAAATAAAGAAAATAAAGAAAATAAAGAAAATAACACTCGTGCTTGCGCACTATATATACCACATATAAACCATCTCTCTTGAACATCTACAATGGCCGGACCGCGTAAGACTCTGCTCGAACCCCGAGGACCTCGGTTCGAATCCCAGCCAGGTAATAACTTTCTTCACTCAACACTAAACTCTACACACAAATAATCGAAATAAATTGGATGAATTAAAGAAAATAAAGAAAATAAAGAAAATAAAGAAAATAAAGAAAATAAAGAAAATAAAGAAAATAAAGAAAATAAAGAAAATAAAGAAAATAAAGAAAATAAAGAAAATAAAGAAAATAAAGAAAATAAAGAAAATAAAGAAAATAAAGAAAATAAAGAAAATAAAGAAAATAAAGAAAATAAAGAAAATAAAGAAAATAAAGAAAATAAAGAAAATAAAGAAAATAAAGTGTAGTGTTATGTGCATGGAGTGTTAGTGTGTGTGTGTGTGTTATTCGCGTTTGTGCTCGTGTTGTGTACTATGTTTGTATGTATGTATGTATGTACTAGTATGACTGACACGCCGTGAATTGTTCATGCCCGCGGCGGCGGCGAGTGACCGGCTCGCTGCTGATTGGTTGCTGCGGCGGGTGAGGCTTGGTGTGTGTGCGTGTGTGTGTGTGTGTCACGGTGTGAGCGAGGAGTCGTGTTTGTGGTTTGAGGGTTAGAGGAGATACTCTGCTGTGCGAGTTGAGCGTCTTTGCGTTTATTACAAGCTATTTCGGCACAATGTCCAAGTCTGAGAGTGTTGCTCCTGGTGCGATGGCGTTTGACATCAAACTTATTCCGGAGTTCAGAGGCAATGATGATTGCTCCGTGTCTGAATGGTTCAGCAAGTTGCATTGGATATGCAGATTGTACAACGTTTCGTTTGTTGCTGCCGTCATCCCACTTCGACTCACAGGAAATGCATACCGAGTGTATGACCAGCTTTCGGATCAAAGCAAACTTGATGTGGATCAAGTTCAGCGAGCGTTGGTGAAGGCGTTCGAGGTCGATTCTTTTTCTGCTTATGATCAGCTGGTGACGCGTCGGCTACAGTCTAGAGAACCGGTTGACGCGTATCTTGCGGATATAAAACGACTCGCTCAGCTCGCTGGTGGACTGCAGGAAGCAGCGATAAACAGCGCTTTCGTCCACGGTCTGCCCGACTACGTGCGTCGAACACTCCGTGCCAACGCTCGAATATCAGAAATGACCGTGTCTCAGCTGGTGGAGAGCGCTCGCGGAATATTGGCTGACGAAGAGGCCGCCATTGCAGGTATGTCTTGTTCCACCTCAGTGACGAGTGACCGCCATTGTGGCAGTTGTTCCTGTGTCAATGCTACCAAAGAACAGTCATTCAAATGCGCACAAACGTGCAATCAGTTGAGTGAGAAAAGCCACAAGTCAAATACGCGTTATAATAGCCGTCATAAGCCGAGAAATGTTTACTGCTTTAAATGTGGCGTTAAAGGACATTTTGCTGCACAATGTTCGGGAAACGGACAGCGAGAAGACGCGTGAGCGTCGGCGTCTTCTCGTTTGCCAATGACGCGTTACCCACGACACTCATGCGAGTAAATGATTGTGAGAAATTTGTACTCGTCGACTCAGGCTGTTCCAAGTGTATAATTCATCAGTCGTGCTGTGGTTCATGGGAACCATATGTTTGCACTATTGTAACTGTAGACGGCACCAAGCATAGGAGTCTTGGCAGGACAATGGTATGCTTACAAAGTGCTGCTCATTCACCAAAATTTGTTGAAGCCATGGTTGTCAGCTTCAAACCTTTGAATTTTGAATTTGTGTTGGGTATGAATGGTATATCGTCCTACGGTGGTGTGTGCATCAGTGGCGAGGGTAATGTGAGACTTGGTGTGCATTGTGACGCTACAGCAGGAACTCAGTACACGGCTGGAGCGGCTGACGCTTCTGGTGCAATGCCGGGTAAACTGACCGACCTTGTCATTGAACGACAAGACTTTACAGCAAAATTCAGTGCTGACAAGAAACAGTGGACAGCTGCGTGGAAATGGGCGGACGGACGGCCACCAGGTGCTCTAAAAAACAAAGTTCGTGAATACGCCATGAAGCCCAGTGTTCGAATGGAATACCGTAGAGAAGTATTGGACTGGATCAAGCGTGGCTGGCTGCAACGATATGATGAACGAGAGCACGGACCTGCGAAAGCGTTAATTCCCCTAATGGCTGTCGTTCAAAATAATAAGCAAAAAACCAGGCCAGTCCTTGACTTCAGAGAGCTCAATGACTTCATAAATCCATTCACTGCTAACAGTGACGTTTGTGCCGACAAAATTCGCCTGTGGAGACGTGTTGGAGGCAGTGCGGTGTTGATCGATTTGAGGAAGGCTTACTTGCAAATCGCCGTGAGCTCCGACTTGTGGCCTTTTCAAACCGTCAATTTCGAGGGCCGCCGTTTTTGTCTCACTAGACTCGGATTCGGTCTCAATGTCGCCCCATTGGTGATGCAAGCCGTACTGGAGACTGTGTTGAAACAGGACCCGACCGTGTTTCAGGGTACGTCTTCCTACATCGACGATGTGCTTGTGAACGCGAATGTCGTTGGTGTGGACAAGGTGGTTGCACACCTGGAAAAATACGGCCTCGTGTGCAAAGCTCCCGAGCGACTGCGAGACGGCGCTCGTGTACTTGGTGTCAGAGTGGACAGTCATGGTCGTCATCTGCGTTGGCGCCGTGACAACTGTGTTGGTGACATACCGGATGTTCTCACACGGCGGAACGTGTTTTCAGTTTGTGGCAAGCTGACAGGGCACATGCCAGTGTGTGGCTGGTTGCGTGTGGCGGCAGCATACATCAAGCGTCGAGCAAATGCTGCAACTGCAAGCTGGGATGACAAGCTGCGTGATGGTGGAGAAGTCAGCTCAAGTTGCAATCTGGCGGACCAGCTGACTCGTGTGCCCACCGCCTGGCTGAGAAAGCAACCTAATGCAGCCGTGTCAGTGGCAGCAGCAGCGGCAGCACCGTGTACTTCACCGCATGATCCTCTCGCTGTCGTGCGAGCCGTGCATGAGGCCTCTGGTCACCCTGGTGTGAGGCGAACACTGTATTTCTCGAAGAAGAAAGACCCGTGTGTGAGCAGAAGGATGGCCCAAACGGTGGTGAGAAATTGTGATGCATGCCAGTCAGTTGATCCTGCTCCTGTGCGGTGGGCAGCAGGCAAGCTGCACGTAAAGCGCAACTGGCATCGTCTGGCCATCGACGTGACGCACGCAGGGCTTCACCATTACCTCACTGTGATCGACTGTGGCCCGTCGCGATTCTCACTGTGGCGTCACCTGAGACAGCAAGACAGTGTGAATGTCATCTTGCACTTGGAGAACATTTTTTATGAGCGCGGTCCACCAGCGGAAGTTCTGGCCGATAACGCAACTGTGTTTCGCAGCGCTGCTTTCAAAAGCATGCTCGAAAAATGGGGTGTCAATTTGATTTTTCGGTGCGCATATGAGCCCACTGGAAATGCCATCGCTGAGCGCAGCCATCGCACCATCAAAACAATCGCTGCTAGGTCGAACTGTTCTGTATCGGAAGCTGTACATTGGTACAACATGACTCCAAAGGACAGCCGCACAGACAGTTCCGCGCCTGCCATGCAGATATATAAATATCGCGTGCGGTCGCGGCCAATCCCGACGCCGCCACATTCTGGCAACGCTCAAGTTAACAACGCTTCTGTGCGCTGCAAGTTCAAACTTGGAGATGTTGTGTGGGTTCGGCAGCGAGGTGCAAGTTGTCACACCAGGTCACACATCGGCACTGTGACTGGTGTGACCTCTCAGCTCAGCGTCGAAGTCGACGGAGTGCCTCGTCACGTGAGAAGTCTGAGGCCGTGCAATCGACGCGTGGCTGTCAGTGTGCCGCCTGGTGTGCAGCAGCAGCAGCAGCAGCAGGAAGAAGAGCGTCGTCCGGCTCTCGTGACAGTTCCGCCTGCTGCAGCTCAGCCTGAAAGAGTTGTTGAACCGGTGCAGATGAGTGAACAACCGAATGACTTGCCTAGTCGCTCTGCTGTGCGTTTATTACGGGCCAATCCTGCGCCGCGTCAATTATTTCAATATTGATGTTCATGCTATTGTGTGAGTGCGTGTGAGTATGCATGTGTGAGTGCGTGTTCAGTCGATACGCATTTGTCATTGTTATTGTCATGTGTTTGTCTGTGTAGCGTTTCCACTTTACCGCATATTGTAGATTTATACGTTTAGTTGGCTCTTGAAGCCAGGTGTGCATGTAGTGTTATGTGCATGGAGTGTTAGTGTGTGTGTGTGTGTTATTCGCGTTTGTGCTCGTGTTGTGTACTATGTTTGTATGTATGTATGTATGTACTAGTATGACTGACACGCCGTGAATTGTTCATGCCCGCGGCGGCGGCGAGTGACCGGCTCGCTGCTGATTGGTTGCTGCGGCGGGTGAGGCTTGGTGTGTGTGCGTGTGTGTGTGTGTGTCACGGTGTGAGCGAGGAGTCGTGTTTGTGGTTTGAGGGTTGGAGGAGATACTCTGCTGTGCGAGTTGAGCGTCTGTGCGTTTATTACATAAAGAAAATAACACTCGTGCTTGCGCACTATATATACCACATATAAACCATCTCTCTTGAACATCTACAATGGCCGGACCGCGTAAGACTCTGCTCGAACCCCGAGGACCTCGGTTCGAATCCCAGCCAGGTAATAACTTTCTTTACTCAACACTAAACTCTACACACAAATAATCGAAATAAATTGGATGAATTAAGGAAAATAAAGAAAATAAAGAAAATAAAGAAAATAAAGAAAATAAAGAAAATAAAGAAAATAAATAAAATAAAGAAAATAAAGAAAATAAAGAAAATAAAGAAAATAAAGAAAATAAAGAAAATAAAGAAAATAAAGAAAATAAAGAAAATAAAGAAAATAAAGAAAATAAAGAAAATAAAGAAAATAAAGAAAATAAAGAAAATAAAGAAAATAAAGAAAATAAAGAAAATAAAGAAAATAAAGAAAATAAAGAAAATAAAGAAAATAAAGAAAATAAAGAAAATAAAGAAAATAAAGAAAATAAAGAAAATATAGAAAATAACACTCGTGCTTGCGCACTATATATACCACATATAAACCATCTCTCTTGAACATCTACAATGGCCGGACCGCGTAAGACTCTGCTCGAACCCCGAGGACCTCGGTTCGAATCCCAGCCAGGTAATAACTTTCTTCACTCAACACTAAACTCTACACACAAATAATCGAAATAAATTGGATGAATTAAAGAAAATAAAGAAAATAAAGAAAATAAAGAAAATAAAGAAAATAAAGAAAATAAAGAAAATAAAGAAAATAAAGAAAATAAAGAAAATAAAGAAAATAAAGAAAATAAAGAAAATAAAGAAAATAAAGAAAATAAAGAAAATAAAGAAAATAAAGAAAATAAAGAAAATAAAGAAAATAAAGAAAATAAAGAAAATAAAGAAAATAAAGAAAATAAAGAAAATAAAGAAAATAAAGAAAATAAAGAAAATAAAGAAAATAAAGAAAATAACACTCGTGCTTGCGCACTATATATACCACATATAAACCATCTCTCTTGAACATCTACAATGGCCGGACCGCGTAAGACTCTGCTCGAACCCCGAGGACCTCGGTTCGAATCCCAGCCAGGTAATAACTTTCTTCACTCAACACTAAACTCTACACACAAATAATCGAAATAAATTGGATGAATTAAAGAAAATAAAGAAAATAAAGAAAATAAAGAAAATAAAGAAAATAAAGAAAATATAGAAAATAAATAAAATAAAGAAAATAAAGAAAATAAAGAAAATAAAGAAAATAAAGAAAATAAAGAAAATAAAGAAAATAATGAAAATAAAGAAAATAAAGAAAATAAAGAAAATAAAGAAAATAAAGAAAATAAAGAAAATAAAGAAAATAAAGAAAATAAAGAAAATAAAGAAAATGAAGAAAATGAAGAAAATAAAGAAAATAAAGAAAATAAAGAAAATAAAGAAAATAAAGAAAATAAAGAAAATAAAGAAAATAAAGAAAATAAAGAAAATAAAGAAAATAAAGAAAATGAAGAAAATGAAGAAAATAAAGAAAATGAAGAAAATAAAGAAAATAAAGAAAATAAAGAAAATGAAGAAAATGAAGAAAATGAAGAAAATGAAGAAAATGAAGAAAATGAAGAAAATGAAGAAAATGAAGAAAATGAAGAAAATGAAGAAAATGAAGAAAATGAAGAAAATGAAGAAAATGAAGAAAATGAAGAAAATAAAGAAAATAAAGAAAATAAAGAAAATAAAGAAAATAAAGAAAATAAAGAAAATAAAGAAAATAAAGAAAATAAAGAAAATAAAGAAAATAAAGAAAATAAAGAAAATAAAGAAAATAAAGAAAATAAAGAAAATAAAGAAAATAAAGAAAAAAAAGAAAATAAAGAAAATAAAGAAAATAAAGAAAATAAAGAAAATAAAGAAAATAAAGAAAATAAAGAAAATAAAGAAAATAAAGAAAATAAAGAAAATAAAGAAAATTAATTGTACACTCGTGCTTGCGCACTATATATACCACATATAAACCATCTCTCTTGAACATCTACAATGGCCGGACCGCGTAAGACTCTGCTCGAACCCCGAGGACCTCGGTTCGAATCCCAGCCAGGTAATAACTTTCTTCACTCAACACTAAACTCTACACACAAATAATCGAAATAAATTGGATGAATTAAAGAAAATAAAGAAAATAAAGAAAATAAAGAAAATAAAGAAAATAAAGAAAATAAAGAAAATAAAGAAAATAAAGAAAATAAAGAAAATAAAGAAAATAAAGAAAATAAAGAAAATAAAGAAAATAAAGAAAATAAAGAAAATAAAGAAAATAAAGAAAATAAAGAAAATAAAGAAAATAAAGAAAATAAAGAAAATAAAGAAAATAAAGAAAATAAAGAAAATAAAGAAAATAAAGAAAATTAATTGTACACTCGTGCTTGCGCACTATATATACCACATATAAACCATCTCTCTTGAACATCTACAATGGCCGGACCGCGTAAGACTCTGCTCGAACCCCGAGGACCTCGGTTCGAATCCCAGCCAGGTAATAACTTTCTTCACTCAAAACTAAACTCTACACACTAATAATCGAAATAAATTGGATGAATTAAAGAAAATAAAGAAAATAAAGAAAATAAAGAAAATAAAGAAAATAAAGAAAATAAAGAAAATAAAGAAAATAAAGAAAATAAAGAAAATAAAGAAAATAAAGAAAATAAAGAAAATAAAGAAAATAAAGAAAATAAAGAAAATTAATTGTACACTCGTGCTTGCGCACTATATATACCACATATAAACAAATAAATTGGATGAATTAAAGAAAATAAAGAAAATAAAGAAAATAAAGAAAATAAAGAAAATAAAGAAAATAAAGAAAATAAAGAAAATCAAGAAAATCAAGAAAATAAAGAAAATAAAGAAAATAAAGAAAATAAAGAAAATAAAGAAAATAAAGAAAATATAGAAAATAAAGAAAATAAAAAAAATAAAGAAAATAAAGAAAATAAAGAAAATAAAGAAAATAAAGAAAATAAAGAAAATAAAGAAAATAAAGAAAATAAAGAAAATAAAGAAAATAAAGAAAATAAAGAAAATAAAGAAAATAAAGAAAATAAAGAAAATAAAGAAAATAAAGAAAATAAAGAAAATAAAGAAAATAAAGAAAATAAAGAAAATAAAGAAAATAAAGAAAATAAAGAAAATAAAGAAAATAAAGAAAATAAAGAAAATATAAAAAATAAAGAAAATACACTCGTGCTTGCGCACTATATATACCACATATAAACCATCTCTCTTGAACATCTACAATGGCCGGATCGCGTAAGACTCTGCTCGAATCCCGAGGACCTCGGTTCGAATCCCAGCCAGGTAATAACTTTCTTCACTCAACACTAAACTCTACACACAAATAATCGAAATAAATTGGATGAATTAAAGAAAATAAAGAAAATAAAGAAAATAAAGAAAATAAAGAAAATAAAGAAAATAAAGAAAATAAAGAAAATAAAGAAAATAAAGAAAATAAAGAAAATAAAGAAAATAAAGAAAATAAAGAAAATAAAGAAAATAAAGAAAATAAAGAAAATAAAGAAAATAAAGAAAATAAAGAAAATAAAGAAAATTAATTGTACACTCGTGCTTGCGCACTATATATACCACATATAAACCATCTCTCTTGAACATCTACAATGGCCGGACCGCGTAAGACTCTGCTCGAATCCCGAGGACCTCGGTTCGAATCCCAGCCAGGTAATAACTTTCTTCACTCAACACTAAACTCTACACACAAATAATCGAAATAAATTGGATGAATTAAAGAAAATAAAGAAAATAAAGAAAATAAAGAAAATAAAGAAAATAAAGAAAATAAAGAAAATAAAGAAAATAAAGAAAATAAAGAAAATAAAGAAAATAAAGAAAATAAAGAAAATAAAGAAAATAAAGAAAATAAAGAAAATAAAGAAAATAAAGAAAATAAAGAAAATAAAGAAAATAAAGAAAATTAATTGTACACTCGTGCTTGCGCACTATATATACCACATATAAACCATCTCTCTTGAACATCTACAATGGCCGGACCGCGTAAGACTCTGCTCGAACCCCGAGGACCTCGGTTCGAATCCCAGCCAGGTAATAACTTTCTTCACTCAACACTAAACTCTACACACTAATAATCGAAATAAATTGGATGAATTAAAGAAAATAAAGAAAATAAAGAAAATAAAGAAAATAAAGAAAATAAAGAAAATAAAGAAAATAAAGAAAATAAAGAAAATAAAGAAAATAAAGAAAATAAAGAAAATAAAGAAAATAAAGAAAATAAAGAAAATAAAGAAAATAAAGAAAATAAAGAAAATAAAGAAAATAAAGAAAATAAAGAAAATAAAGAAAATAAAGAAAATAAAGAAAATTAATTGTACACTCGTGCTTGCGCACTATATATACCACATATAAACAAATAAATTGGATGAATTAAAGAAAATAAAGAAAATAAAGAAAATAAAGAAAATAAAGAAAATAAAGAAAATCAAGAAAATCAAGAAAATCAAGAAAATCAAGAAAATCAAGAAAATCAAGAAAATAAAGAAAATAAAGAAAATAAAGAAAATAAAGAAAATAAAGAAAATAAAGAAAATAAAGAAAATAAAGAAAATAAAGAAAATAAAGAAAATAAAGAAAATAAAGAAAATAAAGAAAATAAAGAAAATAAAGAAAATAAAGAAAATAAAGAAAATAAAGAAAATGAAGAAAATGAAGAAAATGAAGAAAATGAAGAAAATGAAGAAAATGAAGAAAATGAAGAAAATGAAGAAAATGAAGAAAATGAAGAAAATAAAGAAAATAAAGAAAATAAAGAAAATAAAGAAAATAAAGAAAATGAAGAAAATGAAGAAAATGAAGAAAATGAAGAAAATGAAGAAAATGAAGAAAATGAAGAAAATGAAGAAAATGAAGAAAATGAAGAAAATGAAGAAAATGAAGAAAATGAAGAAAATAAAGAAAATAAAGAAAATAAAGAAAATAAAGAAAATAAAGAAAATAAAGAAAATAAAGAAAATAAAGAAAATAAAGAAAATAAAGAAAATAAAGAAAATAAAGAAAATAAAGAAAATAAAGAAAATAAAGAAAATAAAGAAAATTAATTGTACACTCGTGCTTGCGCACTATATATACCACATATAAACCATCTCTCTTGAACATCTACAATGGCCGGACCGCGTAAGACTCTGCTCGAACCCCGAGGACCTCGGTTCGAATCCCAGCCAGGTAATAACTTTCTTCACTCAACACTAAACTCTACACACAAATAATCGAAATAAATTGGATGAATTAAAGAAAATAAAGAAAATAAAGAAAATAAAGAAAATAAAGAAAATAAAGAAAATAAAGAAAATAAAGAAAATAAAGAACATAAAGAAAATAAAGAAAATAAAGAAAATAAAGAAAATAGAGAAAATAAAGAAAATAAAGAAAATAAAGAAAATAAAGAAAATAAAGAAAATAAAGAAAATAAAGAAAATAAAGAAAATAAAGAAAATAAAGAAAATAAAGAAAATAAAGAAAATAAAGAAAATAAAGAAAATAAAGAAAATAAAGAAAATAAAGAAAATAAAGAAAATAAAGAAAATAAAGAAAATAAAGAAAATAAAGAAAATAAAGAAAATAAAGAAAATAAAGAAAATAAAGAAAATAAAGAAAATAAAGAAAATAAAGAAAATAAAGAAAATAAAGAAAATAAAGAAAATAAAGAAAATAAAGAAAATAAAGAAAATGAAGAAAATGAAGAAAATGAAGAAAATGAAGAAAATGAAGAAAATGAAGAAAATGAAGAAAATGAAGAAAATGAAGAAAATAAAGAAAATAAAGAAAATAAAGAAAATAAAGAAAATAAAGAAAATAAAGAAAATAAAGAAAATAAAGAAAATAAAGAAAATAAAGAAAATGAAGAAAATGAAGAAAATGAAGAAAATGAAGAAAATGAAGAAAATGAAGAAAATGAAGAAAATGAAGAAAATAAAGAAAATAAAGAAACTAAAGAAAATAAAGAAAATAAAGAAAATAAAGAAAATAAAGAAAATAAAGAAAATAAAGAAAATAAAGAAAATTAATTGTACACTCGTGCTTGCGCACTATATATACCACATATAAACCATCTCTCTTGAACATCTACAATGGCCGGACCGCGTAAGACTCTGCTCGAACCCCGAGGACCTCGGTTCGAATCCCAGCCAGGTAATAACTTTCTTCACTCAACACTAAACTCTACACACAAATAATCGAAATAAATTGGATGAATTAAAGAAAATAAAGAAAATAAAGAAAATAAAGAAAATAAAGAAAATAAAGAAAATAAAGAAAATAAAGAACATAAAGAAAATAAAGAAAATAGAGAAAATAAAGAAAATAAAGAAAATAAAGAAAATAAAGAAAATAAAGAAAATAAAGAAAATAAAGAAAATAAAGAAAATAAAGAAAATAAAGAAAATAAAGAAAATAAAGAAAATAAAGAAAATAAAGAAAATAAAGAAAATAAAGAAAATAAAGAAAATAAAGAAAATAAAGAAAATAAAGAAAATAAAGAAAATAAAGAAAATAAAGAAAATAAAGAAAATAAAGAAAATAAAGAAAATAAAGAAAATAAAGAAAATAAAGAAAATTAATTGTACACTCGTGCTTGCGCACTATATATACCACATATAAACCATCTCTCTTGAACATCTACAATGGCCGGACCGCGTAATACTCTGCTCGAACCCCGAGGACCTCGGTTCGAATCCCAGCCAGGTAATAACTTTCTTCACTCAACACTAAACTCTACACACTAATAATCGAAATAAATTGGATGAATTAAAGAAAATAAAGAAAATAAAGAAAATAAAGAAAATAAAGAAAATAAAGAAAATAAAGAAAATAAAGAAAATAAAGAAAATAAAGAAAATAAAGAAAATAAAGAAAATAAAGAAAATAAAGAAAATAAAGAAAATAAAGAAAATAAAGAAAATAAAGAAAATAAAGAAAATAAAGAAAATAAAGAAAATAAAGAAAATAAAGAAAATTAATTGTACACTCGTGCTTGCGCACTATATATACCACATATAAACAAATAAATTGGATGAATTAAAGAAAATAAAGAAAATAAAGAAAATAAAGAAAATAAAGAAAATAAAGAAAATAAAGAAAATAAAGAAAATCAAGAAAATCAAGAAAATAAAGAAAATAAAGAAAATAAAGAAAATAAAGAAAATAAAGAAAATAAAGAAAATAAAGAAAATAAAGAAAATAAAGAAAATAAAGAAAATAGAGAAAATAAAGAAAATAAAGAAAATAAAGAAAATAAATAAAATAAATAAAATAAATAAAATAAATAAAATAAATAAAATAAAGAAAATAAAGAAAATAATGAAAATAAAGAAAATAAAGAAAATAAAGAAAATAAAGAAAATAAAGAAAATAAAGAAAATAAAGAAAATAAAGAAAATAAAGAAAATAAAGAAAATAAAGAAAATAAAGAAAATAAAGAAAATAAAGAAAATAAAGAAAATAAAGAAAATTAATTGTACACTCGTGCTTGCGCACTATATATACCACATATAAACCATCTCTCTTGAACATCTACAATGGCCGGACCGCGTAAGACTCTGCTCGAACCCCGAGGACCTCGGTTCGAATCCCAGCCAGGTAATAACTTTCTTCACTCAACACTAAACTCTACACACAAATAATCGAAATAAATTGGATGAATTAAATAAAATAAAGAAAATAAAGAAAATAAAGAAAATAAAGAAAATAAAGAAAATAAAGAAAATAAAGAAAATTAAGAAAATTAAGAAAATAAAGAAAATAAAGAAAATAAAGAAAATAAAGAAAATAAAGAAAATAAAGAAAATGAAGAAAATGAAGAAAATAAAGAAAATAAAGAAAATAAAGAAAATAAAGAAAATAAAGAAAATAAAGAAAATAAAGAAAATAAAGAAAATAAAGAAAATAAAGAAAATAAAGAAAATAAAGAAAATAAAGAAAATAAAGAAAATAAAGAAAATAAAGAAAATAAAGAAAATAAAGAAAATAAAGAAAATAAAGAAAATAAAGAAAATAAAGAAAATAAAGAAAATAAAGAAAATAAAGAAAATAAAGAAAATAAAGAAAATAAAGAAAATAAAGAAAATAAAGAAAATAAAGAAAATAAAGAAAATAAAGAAAATAAAGAAAATAAAGAAAATAAAGAAAATAAAGAAAATAAAGAAAATAAAGAAAATAAAGAAAATAAAGAAAATAAAGAAAATAAAGAAAATAAAGAAAATAAAGAAAATAAAGAAAATCAAGAAACTCAAGAAAATCAAGAAAATCAAGAAAATCAAGAAAATCAAGAAAATCAAGAAAATCAAGAAAATAAAGAAAATAAAGAAAATAAAGAAAATAAAGAAAATAAAGAAAATAAAGAAAATAAAGAAAATAAAGAAAATAAAGAAAATAAAGAAAATAAAGAAAATAAAGAAAATAAAGAAAATAGAGAAAATAAAGAAAATAAAGAAAATAAAGAAAATAAAGAAAATAAATAAAATAAATAAAATAAATAAAATAAAGAAAATAAAGAAAATAAAGAAAATAAAGAAAATAAAGAAAATAAAGAAAATAAAGAAAATAAAGAAAATAAAGAAAATAAAGAAAATAAAGAAAATAAAGAAAATAAAGAAAATAAAGAAAATAAAGAAAATAAAGAAAATAAAGAAAATAAAGAAAATAAAGAAAATAAAGAAAATTAATTGTACACTCGTGCTTGCGCACTATATATACCACATATAAACCATCTCTCTTGAACATCTACAATGGCCGGACCGCGTAAGACTCTGCTCGAACCCCGAGGACCTCGGTTCGAATCCCAGCCAGGTAATAACTTTCTTCACTCAACACTAAACTCTACACACAAATAATCGAAATAAATTGGATGAATTAAATAAAATAAAGAAAATAAAGAAAATAAAGAAAATAAAGAAAATAAAGAAAATAAAGAAAATAAAGAAAATTAAGAAAATTAAGAAAATTAAGAAAATAAAGAAAATAAAGAAAATAAAGAAAATAAAGAAAATAAAGAAAATAAAGAAAATAAAGAAAATGAAGAAAATAAAGAAAATAAAGAAAATAAAGAAAATATAGAAAATATAGAAAATAAAGAAAATAAAGAAAATAAAGAAAATAAAGAAAATAAAGAAAATAAAGAAAATAAAGAAAATAAAGAAAATAAAGAAAATAAAGAAAATAAAGAAAATAAAGAAAATAAAGAAAATAAAGAAAATAAAGAAAATAAAGAAAATAAAGAAAATAAAGAAAATAAAGAAAATAAAGAAAATAAAGAAAATAAAGAAAATAAAGAAAATAAAGAAAATAAAGAAAATAAAGAAAATAAAGAAAATAAAGAAAATAAAGAAAATAAAGAAAATAAAGAAAATAAAGAAAATAAAGAAAATAAAGAAAATAAAGAAAATAAAGAAAATAAAGAAAATAAAGAAAATAAAGAAAATCAAGAAAATCAAGAAAATCAAGAAAATCAAGAAAATCAAGAAAATCAAGAAAATCAAGAAAATCAAGAAAATCAAGAAAATCAAGAAAATAAAGAAAATAAAGAAAATAAAGAAAATAAAGAAAATAAAGAAAATAAAGAAAATCAAGAAAATCAAGAAAATAAAGAAAATAAAGAAAATAAAGAAAATAAAGAAAATAAAGAAAATAAAGAAAATAAAGAAAATAAAGAAAATAAAGAAAATAAAGAAAATAAAGAAAACAAAGAAAATAAAGAAAATAAAGAAAATAAAGAAAATGAAGAAAATGAAGAAAATAAAGAAAATAAAGAAAATAAAGAAAATAAAGAAAATAAAGAAAATAAAGAAAATAAAGAAAATAAAGAAAATAAAGAAAATAAAGAAAATAAAGAAAATAAAGAAAATAAAGAAAATAAAGAAAATAAAGAAAATAAAGAAAATAAAGAAAATAAAGAAAATAAAGAAAATAAAGAAAATAAAGAAAATAAAGAAAATAAAGAAAATAAAGAAAATAAAGAAAATAAAGAAAATAAAGAAAATAACACTCGTGCTTGCGCACTATATATACCACATATAAACCATCTCTCTTGAACATCTACAATGGCCGGACCGCGTAAGACTCTGCTCGAACCCCGAGGACCTCGGTTCGAATCCCAGCCAGGTAATAACTTTCTTCACTCAACACTAAACTCTACACACAAATAATCGAAATAAATTGGATGAATTAAAGAAAATAAAGAAAATAAAGAAAATAAAGAAAATAAAGAAAATAAAGAAAATAAAGAAAATAAAGAAAATAAAGAAAATAAAGAAAATAAAGAAAATAAAGAAAATAAAGAAAATAAAGAAAATAAAGAAAATAAAGAAAATAAAGAAAATAAAGAAAATAAAGAAAATAAAGAAAATAAAGAAAATAAAGAAAATAAAGAAAATAAAGAAAATAAAGAAAATAAAGAAAATAAAGAAAATAAAGAAAATATAGAAAATAAAGAAAATAACACTCGTGCTTGCGCACTATATATACCACATATAAACCATCTCTCTTGAACATCTACAATGGCCGGACCGCGTAAGACTCTGCTCGAACCCCGAGGACCTCGGTTCGAATCCCAGCCAGGTAATAACTTTCTTCACTCAACACTAAACTCTACACACAAATAATCGAAATAAATTGGATGAATTAAAGAAAATAAAGAAAATAAAGAAAATAAAGAAAATAAAGAAAATAAATAAAATAAAGAAAATAAAGAAAATAAAGAAAATAAAGAAAATAAAGAAAATAAATAAAATAAAGAAAATAAAGAAAATAAAGAAAATAAAGAAAATAAAGAAAATAAAGAAAATAAAGAAAATAAAGAAAATAAAGAAAATAAAGAAAATAAAGAAAATAAAGAAAATAAAGAAAATAAAGAAAATAAAGAAAATAAAGAAAATAAAGAAAATAAAGAAAATAAAGAAAATAAAGAAAATAAAGAAAATAAAGAAAATAAAGAAAATAAAGAAAATAAAGAAAATAAAGAAAATAAAGAAAATAAAGAAAATAAAGAAAATAAAGAAAATAAAGAAAATTAATTGTACACTCGTGCTTGCGCACTATATATACCACATATAAACCATCTCTCTTGAACATCTACAATGGCCGGACCGCGTAAGACTCTGCTCGAACCCCGAGGACCTCGGTTCGAATCCCAGCCAGGTAATAACTTTCTTCACTCAACACTAAACTCTACACACAAATAATCGAAATAAATTGGATGAATTAAATAAAATAAAGAAAATAAAGAAAATAAAGAAAATAAATAAAATAAAGAAAATAAAGAAAATAAAGAAAATAAATAAAATAAAGAAAATAAAGAAAATAAAGAAAATAAAGAAAATAAAGAAAATAAAGAAAATAAAGAAAATAAAGAAAATAAAGAAAATAAAGAAAACAAAGAAAATAAAGAAAATAAAGAAAATAAAGAAAATAAAGAAAATAAAGAAAATAAAGAAAATAAAGAAAATAAAGAAAATAAAGAAAATAAAGAAAATAAAGAAAATAAAGAAAATAAAGAAAATTAATTGTACACTCGTGCTTGCGCACTATATATACCACATATAAACCATCTCTCTTGAACATCTACAATGGCCGGACCGCGTAAGACTCTGCTCGAACCCCGAGGACCTCGGTTCGAATCCCAGCCAGGTAATAACTTTCTTCACTCAACACTAAACTCTACACACAAATAATCGAAATAAATTGGATGAATTAAATAAAATAAAGAAAATAAAGAAAATAAAGAAAATAAAGAAAATAAAGAAAATAAAGAAAATAAAGAAAATAAAGAAAATAAAGAAAATAAAGAAAATAAAGAAAATAAAGAAAATAAAGAAAATAAAGAAAATAAAGAAAATAAAGAAAATAAAGAAAATAAAGAAAATAAAGAAAATAAAGAAAATAAAGAAAATAAAGAAAATAAAGAAAATAAAGAAAATAAAGAAAATAAAGAAAATAAAGAAAATAAAGAAAATAAAGAAAATAAAGAAAATAAAGAAAATAAAGAAAATAAAGAAAATAAAGAAAATAAAGAAAATAAAGAAAATAAAGAAAATAAAGAAAATAAAGAAAATAAAGAAAATAAAGAAAATAAAGAAAATAAAGAAAATAAAGAAAATAAAGAAAATAAAGAAAACAAAGAAAATAAAGAAAATAAAGAATATAAGGAAAACAAAGAAAATTAATTGTACACTCGTGCTTGCGCACTATATATACCACATATAAACCATCTCTCTTGAACATCTACAATGGCCGGACCGCGTAAGACTCTGCTCGAATCCCGAGGACCTCGGTTCGAATCCCAGCCAGGTAATAACTTTCTTCACTCAACACTAAACTCTACACACAAATAATCGAAATAAATTGGATGAATTAAATAAAATAAAGAAAATAAAGAAAATAAAGAAAATAAATAAAATAAAGAAAATAAAGAAAATAAAGAAAATAAATAAAATAAAGAAAATAAAGAAAATAAAGAAAATAAAGAAAATAAAGAAAATAAAGAAAATAAAGAAAATAAAGAAAATAAAGAAAATAAAGAAAATAAAGAAAATAAAGAAAATAAAGAAAATAAAGAAAATAAAGAAAATAAAGAAAATAAAGAAAATAAAGAAAATAAAGAAAATAAAGAAAATAAAGAAAATAAAGAAAATAAAGAAAATTAATTGTACACTCGTGCTTGCGCACTATATATACCACATATAAACCATCTCTCTTGAACATCTACAATGGCCGGACCGCGTAAGACTCTGCTCGAACCCCGAGGACCTCGGTTCGAATCCCAGCCAGGTAATAACTTTCTTCACTCAACACTAAACTCTACACACAAATAATCGAAATAAATTGGATGAATTAAATAAAATAAAGAAAATAAAGAAAATAAAGAAAATAAAGAAAATAAAGAAAATAAAGAAAATAAAGAAAATAAAGAAAATAAAGAAAATAAAGAAAATAAAGAAAATAAAGAAAATAAAGAAAATAAAGAAAATAAAGAAAATAAAGAAAATCAAGAAAATCAAGAAAATAAAGAAAATAAAGAAAATAAAGAAAATAAAGAAAATAAAGAAAATAAAGAAAATAAAGAAAATAAAGAAAATAAATAAAATAAATAAAATAAATAAAATAAATAAAATAAAGAAAATAAAGAAAATAAAGAAAATAAAGAAAATAAAGAAAATAAAGAAAATAAAGAAAATAAAGAAAATAAAGAAAATAAAGAAAATAAAGAAAATAAAGAAAATAAAGAAAATAAAGAAAATAAAGAAAATAAAGAAAATAAAGAAAATAAAGAAAATAAATAAAATAAATAAAATAAAGAAAATAAAGAAAATAAAGAAAATAAAGAAAATAAAGAAAATAAAGAAAATAAAGAAAATAAAGAAAATAAAGAAAATAAAGAAAATAAAGAAAATAAAGAAAATAAAGAAAATAAAGAAAATAAAGAAAATAAAGAAAATAAAGAAAATAAAGAAAATAAAGAAAATAAAGAAAATAAAGAAAATAAAGAAAATAAAGAAAATAAAGAAAATAAAGAAAATAAAGAAAATAAAGAAAATAAAGAAAATAAAGAAAATAAAGAAAATAAAGAAAATAAAGAAAATAAATAAAATAAAGAAAATTAATTGTACACTCGTGCTTGCGCACTATATATACCACATATAAACCATCTCTCTTGAACATCTACAATGGCCGGACCGCGTAAGACTCTGCTCGAACCCCGAGGACCTCGGTTCGAATCCCAGCCAGGTAATAACTTTCTTCACTCAACACTAAACTCTACACACAAATAATCGAAATAAATTGGATGAATTAAAGAAAATAAAGAAAATAAAGAAAATAAAGAAAATAAAGAAAATAAAGAAAATAAAGAAAATAAAGAAAATAAAGAAAATAAAGAAAATAAAGAAAATAAAGAAAATAAAGAAAATAAAGAAAATAAAGAAAATAAAGAAAATAAAGAAAATAAAGAAAATAAAGAAAATAAAGAAAATAAAGAAAATAAAGAAAATAAAGAAAATAAAGAAAATAAAGAAAATAAAGAAAATAAAGAAAATAAAGAAAATAAAGAAAATAAAGAAAATAAAGAAAACAAAGAAAATAAAGAAAATAAAGAAAATAAAGGAAATAAAGAAAATTAATTGTACACTCGTGCTTGCGCACTATATATACCACATATAAACCATCTCTCTTGAACATCTACAATGGCCGGACCGCGTAAGACTCTGCTCGAATCCCGAGGACCTCGGTTCGAATCCCAGCCAGGTAATAACTTTCTTCACTCAACACTAAACTCTACACACAAATAATCGAAATAAATTGGATGAATTAAATAAAATAAAGAAAATAAAGAAAATAAAGAAAATAAATAAAATAAAGAAAATAAAGAAAATAAAGAAAATAAATAAAATAAAGAAAATAAAGAAAATAAAGAAAATAAAGAAAATAAAGAAAATAAAGAAAATAAAGAAAATAAAGAAAATAAAGAAAATAAAGAAAATAAAGAAAATAAAGAAAATAAAGAAAATAAAGAAAATAAAGAAAATAAAGAAAATAAAGAAAATAAAGAAAATAAAGAAAATAAAGAAAATAAAGAAAATAAAGAAAATAAAGAAAATAAAGAAAATAAAGAAAATATAGAAAATTAATTGTACACTCGTGCTTGCGCACTATATATACCACATATAAACCATCTCTCTTGAACATCTACAATGGCCGGACCGCGTAAGACTCTGCTCGAACCCCGAGGACCTCGGTTCGAATCCCAGCCAGGTAATAACTTTCTTCACTCAACACTAAACTCTACACACAAATAATCGAAATAAATTGGATGAATTAAAGAAAATAAAGAAAATAAAGAAAATAAAGAAAATAAAGAAAATAAAGAAAATAAAGAAAATAAAGAAAATAAAGAAAATAAAGAAAATAAAGAAAATAAAGAAAATAAAGAAAATAAAGAAAATAAAGAAAATAAAGAAAATAAAGAAAATAAAGAAAATAAAGAAAATAAAGAAAATAAAGCAAATAAAGAAAATAAAGAAAATAAAGAAAATAAAGAAAATAAAGAAAATAAAGAAAATAAAGAAAATAAAGAAAATAAAGAAAATAAATAAAATAAAGAAAATAAAGAAAATAAAGAAAATAAAGAAAATAAAGAAAATAAAGAAAATAAAGAAAATAAAGAAAATAAAGAAAATAAAGAAAATAAAGAAAATAAAGAAAATAAAGAAAATAAAGAAAATAAAGAAAATAAAGAAAATAAAGAAAATAAAGAAAATAAAGAAAATAAAGAAAATAAAGAAAATAAAGAAAATAAAGAAAATAAAAAAAAAAAAAAAAAAAAAAAAAATAAAGAAAATAAAGAAAATAAAGAAAATAAAGAAAATAAAGAAAATAAAGAAAATAAAGAAAATAAAGAAAATAAAGAAAATAAAGAAAATAAAGAAAATAAAGAAAACAAAGAAAATAAAGAAAATAAAGAATATAAGGAAAACAAAGAAAATTAATTGTACACTCGTGCTTGCGCACTATATATACCACATATAAACCATCTCTCTTGAACATCTACAATGGCCGGACCGCGTAAGACTCTGCTCGAATCCCGAGGACCTCGGTTCGAATCCCAGCCAGGTAATAACTTTCTTCACTCAACACTAAACTCTACACACAAATAATCGAAATAAATTGGATGAATTAAAGAAAATAAAGAAAATAAAGAAAATAAAGAAAATAAAGAAAATAAAGAAAATAAAGAAAATAAAGAAAATAAAGAAAATAAATAAAATAAAGAAAATAAAGAAAATAAAGAAAATAAAGAAAATAAAGAAAATAAAGAAAATAAAGAAAATAAAGAAAATAAAGAAAATAAAGAAAATAAAGAAAATAAAGAAAATAAAGAAAATAAAGAAAATAAAGAAAATAAAGAAAATAAAGAAAATAAAGAAAATAAAGAAAATAAAGAAAATAAAGAAAATAAAGAAAATAAAGAAAATAAAGAAAATAAAGAAAATTAATTGTACACTCGTGCTTGCGCACTATATATACCACATATAAACCATCTCTCTTGAACATCTACAATGGCCGGACCGCGTAAGACTCTGCTCGAACCCCGAGGACCTCGGTTCGAATCCCAGCCAGGTAATAACTTTCTTCACTCAACACTAAACTCTACACACAAATAATCGAAATAAATTGGATGAATTAAAGAAAATAAAGAAAATAAAGAAAATAAAGAAAATAAAGAAAATAAAGAAAATAAATAAAATAAAGAAAATAAAGAAAATAAAGAAAATAAAGAAAATAAAGAAAATAAAGAAAATAAATAAAATAAAGAAAATAAAGAAAATAAAGAAAATAAAGAAAATAAAGAAAATAAAGAAAATAAAGAAAATAAAGAAAATATAGAAAATAAAGAAAATAAAGAAAATAAAGAAAATAAAGAAAATAAAGAAAATAAAGAAAATAAAGAAAATAAAGAAAATAAAGAAAATAAAGAAAATAAAGAAAATAAAGAAAATAAAGAAAATAAAGAAAATTAATTGTACACTCGTGCTTGCGCACTATATATACCACATATAAACCATCTCTCTTGAACATCTACAATGGCCGGACCGCGTAAGACTCTGCTCGAACCCCGAGGACCTCGGTTCGAATCCCAGCCAGGTAATAACTTTCTTCACTCAACACTAAACTCTACACACAAATAATCGAAATAAATTGGATGAATTAAATAAAATAAAGAAAATAAAGAAAATAAAGAAAATAAAGAAAATAAAGAAAATAAAGAAAATAAAGAAAATAAAGAAAATAAAGAAAATTAGGAAAATTAAGAAAATTAAGAAAATTAAGAAAATAAAGAAAATAAAGAAAATAAAGAAAATAAAGAAAATAAAGAAAATAAAGAAAATAAAGAAAATAAAGAAAATAAAGAAAATAAAGAAAATAAAGCAAATAAAGAAAATAAAGAAAATAAAGAAAATAAAGAAAATAAAGAAAATAAAGAAAATAAAGAAAATAAAGAAAATAAAGAAAATAAAGAAAATAAAGAAAATAAAGAAAATAAAGAAAATAAAGAAAATAAAGAAAATAAAGAAAATAAAGAAAATAAAGAAAATAAAGAAAATAAAGAAAATAAAGAAAATAAAGAAAATAAAGAAAATAAAGAAAATAAAGAAAATAAAGAAAATAAAGAAAATAAAGAAAATAAAGAAAATAAAGAAAATAAAGAAAATAAAGAAAATAAAGAAAATAAAGAAAATCAAGAAAATCAAGAAAATAAAGAAAATAAAGAAAATAAAGAAAACAAAGAAAATAAAGAAAATAAAGAAAATAAAGAAAATAAAGAAAATGAAGAAAATGAAGAAAATGAAGAAAATGAAGAAAATGAAGAAAATAAAGAAAATAAAGAAAATAAAGAAAATAAAGAAAATAAAGAAAATAAAGAAAATAAAGAAAATAAAGAAAATAAAGAAAATAAAGAAAATAAAGAAAATAAAGAAAATAAAGAAAATAAAGAAAATAAAGAAAATAAAGAAAATAACACTCGTGCTTGCGCACTATATATACCACATATAAACCATCTCTCTTGAACATCTACAATGGCCGGACCGCGTAAGACTCTGCTCGAACCCCGAGGACCTCGGTTCGAATCCCAGCCAGGTAATAACTTTCTTCACTCAACACTAAACTCTACACACAAATAATCGAAATAAATTGGATGAATTAAAGAAAATAAAGAAAATAAAGAAAATAAAGAAAATAAAGAAAATAAAGAAAATAAAGAAAATAAAGAAAATAAAGAAAATCAAGAAAATCAAGAAAATAAAGAAAATAAAGAAAATAAAGAAAACAAAGAAAATAAAGAAAATAAAGAAAATAAAGAAAATGAAGAAAATGAAGAAAATGAAGAAAATGAAGAAAATGAAGAAAATGAAGAAAATAAAGAAAATAAAGAAAATAAAGAAAATAAAGAAAATAAAGAAAATAAAGAAAATAAAGAAAATAAAGAAAATAAAGAAAATAAAGAAAATAAAGAAAATAAAGAAAATAAAGAAAATAAAGAAAATAAAGAAAATAACACTCGTGCTTGCGCACTATATATACCACATATAAACCATCTCTCTTGAACATCTACAATGGCCGGACCGCGTAAGACTCTGCTCGAACCCCGAGGACCTCGGTTCGAATCCCAGCCAGGTAATAACTTTCTTCACTCAACACTAAACTCTACACACAAATAATCGAAATAAATTGGATGAATTAAAGAAAATAAAGAAAATAAAGAAAATAAAGAAAATAAAGAAAATAAAGAAAATAAAGAAAATAAAGAAAATAAAGAAAATAAAGAAAATAAAGAAAATAAAGAAAATAAAGAAAATAAAGAAAATAAAGAAAATAAAGAAAATAAAGAAAATAAAGAAAATAAAGAAAATAAAGAAAATAAAGAAAATAAAGAAAATAAAGAAAATAAAGAAAATAAAGAAAATAAAGAAAATAAAGAAAATAAAGAAAATAAAGAAAATAAAGAAAATAAAGAAAATAAAGAAAATAAAGAAAATAAAGAAAATAAAGAAAATAAAGAAAATAAAGAAAATAAAGAAAATAAAGAAAATAACACTCGTGCTTGCGCACTATATATACCACATATAAACCATCTCTCTTGAACATCTACAATGGCCGGACCGCGTAAGACTCTGCTCGAACCCCGAGGACCTCGGTTCGAATCCCAGCCAGGTAATAACTTTCTTCACTCAACACTAAACTCTACACACAAATAATCGAAATAAATTGGATGAATTAAAGAAAATAAAGAAAATAAAGAAAATAAAGAAAATAAAGAAAATAAATAAAATAAAGAAAATAAAGAAAATAAAGAAAATAAATAAAATAAAGAAAATAAAGAAAATAAAGAAAATAAAGAAAATAAAGAAAATAAAGAAAATAAAGAAAATAAAGAAAATAAAGAAAATAAAGAAAATAAAGAAAATAAAGAAAATAAAGAAAATAAAGAAAATAAAGAAAATAAAGAAAATAAAGAAAATAAAGAAAATAAAGAAAATAAAGAAAATAAAGAAAATAAAGAAAATAAAGAAAATAAAGAAAATAAAGAAAATAAAGAAAATAAAGAAAATAAAGAAAATAAAGAAAATAAAGAAAATAAAGAAAATAAAGAAAATCAAGAAAATCAAGAAAATCAAGAAAATCAAGAAAATCAAGAAAATCAAGAAAATAAAGAAAATAAAGAAAATAAAGAAAATAAAGAAAATAAAGAAAATAAAGAAAATAAAGAAAATAAAGAAAATCAAGAAAATCAAGAAAATCAAGAAAATCAAGAAAATCAAGAAAATCAAGAAAATCAAGAAAATCAAGAAAATCAAGAAAATCAAGAAAATCAAGAAAATCAAGAAAATCAAGAAAATCAAGAAAATAAAGAAAATAAAGAAAATAAAGAAAATAAAGAAAATAAAGAAAATAAAGAAAATAAAGAAAATAAAGAAAATAAAGAAAATAAAGAAAATAAAGAAAATAAAGAAAATAAAGAAAATAAAGAAAATAAAGAAAACAAAGAAAATAAAGAAAATAAAGAAAATAAAGAAAATAAAGAAAATAAAGAAAATAAAGAAAATAAAGAAAATAAAGAAAATAAAGAAAATAAAGAAAATAAAGAAAATAAAGAAAATAAAGAAAATAAAGAAAATAAAGAAAATAACACTCGTGCTTGCGCACTATATATACCACATATAAACCATCTCTCTTGAACATCTACAATGGCCGGACCGCGTAAGACTCTGCTCGAACCCCGAGGACCTCGGTTCGAATCCCAGCCAGGTAATAACTTTCTTCACTCAACACTAAACTCTACACACAAATAATCGAAATAAATTGGATGAATTAAAGAAAATAAAGAAAATAAAGAAAATAAAGAAAATAAAGAAAATAAAGAAAATAAAGAAAATAAAGAAAATAAAGAAAATAAAGAAAATAAAGAAAATAAAGAAAATAAAGAAAATAAAGAAAATAAAGAAAATAAAGAAAATAAAGAAAATAAAGAAAATAAAGAAAATAAAGAAAATAAAAAAAATAAAGAAAATAAAGAAAATAAAGAAAATAAAGAAAATAAAGAAAATAAAGAAAATAAAGAAAATAAAGAAAATAAAGAAAATAAAGAAAATAAAGAAAATAACACTCGTGCTTGCGCACTATATATACCACATATAAACCATCTCTCTTGAACATCTACAATGGCCGGACCGCGTAAGACTCTGCTCGAACCCCGAGGACCTCGGTTCGAATCCCAGCCAGGTAATAACTTTCTTCACTCAACACTAAACTCTACACACAAATAATCGAAATAAATTGGATGAATTAAAGAAAATAAAGAAAATAAAGAAAATAAAGAAAATAAAGAAAATAAAGAAAATAAAGAAAATAAAGAAAATAAAGAAAATAAAGAAAATAAATAAAATAAAGAAAATAAAGAAAATAAAGAAAATAAAGAAAATAAAGAAAATAAAGAAAATAAAGAAAATAAAGAAAATAAAGAAAATAAAGAAAATAAAGAAAATAAAGAAAATAAAGAAAATAAAGAAAATAAAGAAAATAAAGAAAATAAAGAAAATAAAGAAAATAAAGAAAATAAAGAAAATAAAGAAAATAAAGAAAATAAAGAAAATTAATTGTACACTCGTGCTTGCGCACTATATATACCACATATAAACCATCTCTCTTGAACATCTACAATGGCCGGACCGCGTAAGACTCTGCTCGAACCCCGAGGACCTCGGTTCGAATCCCAGCCAGGTAATAACTTTCTTCACTCAACACTAAACTCTACACACAAATAATCGAAATAAATTGGATGAATTAAATAAAATAAAGAAAATAAAGAAAATAAAGAAAATAAAGAAAATAAAGAAAATAAAGAAAATAAAGAAAATAAAGAAAATAAAGAAAATAAAGAAAATAAAGAAAATAAAGAAAATAAAGAAAATAAAGAAAATAAAGAAAATAAAGAAAATAAAGAAAATAAAGAAAATAAAGAAAATAAAGAAAATAAAGAAAATAAAGAAAATAAAGAAAATAAAGAAAATAAAGAAAATAAAGAAAATAAAGAAAATAAAGAAAATAAAGAAAATAAAGAAAATAAAGAAAATAAAGAAAATAAAGAAAATAAAGAAAATAAAGAAAATAAAGAAAATAAAGAAAATAAAGAAAATAAAGAAAATAAAGAAAATAAAGAAAATGAAGAAAATGAAGAAAATGAAGAAAATGAAGAAAATGAAGAAAATGAAGAAAATGAAGAAAATGAAGAAAATAAAGAAAATAAAGAAAATAAAGAAAATAAAGAAAATAAAGAAAATAAAGAAAATAAAGAAAATAAAGAAAATAAAGAAAATCAAGAAAATCAAGAAAATCAAGAAAATCAAGAAAATCAAGAAAATCAAGAAAATCAAGAAAATAAAGAAAATAAAGAAAATAAAGAAAATAAAGAAAATAAAGAAAATAAAGAAAATAAAGAAAATAAAGAAAATAAAGAAAATAAAGAAAATAAAGAAAATAAAGAAAACAAAGAAAATAAAGAAAATAAAGAAAATAAAGAAAATAAAGAAAATAAAGAAAATAAAGAAAATAAAGAAAATAAAGAAAATAAAGAAAATAAAGAAAATAAAGAAAATAAAGAAAATAAAGAAAATAAAGAAAATAAAGAAAATAAAGAAAATAAAGAAAATAAAGAAAATAACACTCGTGCTTGCGCACTATATATACCACATATAAACCATCTCTCTTGAACATCTACAATGGCCGGACCGCGTAAGACTCTGCTCGAACCCCGAGGACCTCGGTTCGAATCCCAGCCAGGTAATAACTTTCTTCACTCAACACTAAACTCTACACACAAATAATCGAAATAAATTGGATGAATTAAAGAAAATAAAGAAAATAAAGAAAATAAAGAAAATAAAGAAAATAAATAAAATAAAGAAAATAAAGAAAATAAAGAAAATAAATAAAATAAAGAAAATAAAGAAAATAAAGAAAATAAAGAAAATAAAGAAAATAAAGAAAATAAAGAAAATAAAGAAAATAAAGAAAATAAAGAAAATAAAGAAAATAAAGAAAATAAAGAAAATAAAGAAAATAAAGAAAATAAAGAAAATAAAGAAAATAAAGAAAATAAAGAAAATAAAGAAAATAAAGAAAATAAAGAAAATAAAGAAAATAAAGAAAATAAAGAAAATTAATTGTACACTCGTGCTTGCGCACTATATATACCACATATAAACCATCTCTCTTGAACATCTACAATGGCCGGACCGCGTAAGACTCTGCTCGAACCCCGAGGACCTCGGTTCGAATCCCAGCCAGGTAATAACTTTCTTCACTCAACACTAAACTCTACACACAAATAATCGAAATAAATTGGATGAATTAAATAAAATAAAGAAAATAAAGAAAATAAAGAAAATAAAGAAAATAAAGAAAATAAAGAAAATAAAGAAAATAAAGAAAATAAAGAAAATAAAGAAAATAAAGAAAATAAAGAAAATAAAGAAAATAAAGAAAATAAAGAAAATAAAGAAAATAAAGAAAATAAAGAAAATAAAGAAAATAAAGAAAATAAAGAAAATAAAGAAAATAAAGAAAATAAAGAAAATAAAGAAAATAAAGAAAATAAAGAAAATAAAGAAAATAAAGAAAATAAAGAAAATAAAGAAAATAAAGAAAATAAAGAAAATAAAGAAAATAAAGAAAATAAAGAAAATAAAGAAAATAAAGAAAATCAAGAAAATCAAGAAAATCAAGAAAATCAAGAAAATCAAGAAAATCAAGAAAATCAAGAAAATCAAGAAAATCAAGAAAATCAAGAAAATCAAGAAAATCAAGAAAATCAAGAAAATAAAGAAAATAAAGAAAATAAAGAAAATAAAGAAAATAAAGAAAATAAAGAAAATAAAGAAAATAAAGAAAATAAAGAAAATAAAGAAAATAAAGAAAATAAAGAAAATAAAGAAAACAAAGAAAATAAAGAAAATAAAGAAAATAAAGAAAATAAAGAAAATAAAGAAAATAAAGAAAATAAAGAAAATAAAGAAAATAAAGAAAATAAAGAAAATAAAGAAAATAAAGAAAATAAAGAAAATAAAGAAAATAAAGAAAATAAAGAAAATAAAGAAAATAAAGAAAATAACACTCGTGCTTGCGCACTATATATACCACATATAAACCATCTCTCTTGAACATCTACAATGGCCGGACCGCGTAAGACTCTGCTCGAACCCCGAGGACCTCGGTTCGAATCCCAGCCAGGTAATAACTTTCTTCACTCAACACTAAACTCTACACACAAATAATCGAAATAAATTGGATGAATTAAAGAAAATAAAGAAAATAAAGAAAATAAAGAAAATAAAGAAAATAAAGAAAATAAAGAAAATAAAGAAAATAAAGAAAATAAAGAAAATAAAGAAAATAAAGAAAATAAAGAAAATAAAGAAAATAAAGAAAATAAAGAAAATAAAGAAAATAAAGAAAATAAAGAAAATAAAGAAAATAAAGAAAATAAAAAAAATAAAGAAAATAAAGAAAATAAAGAAAATAAAGAAAATAAAGAAAATAAAGAAAATAAAGAAAATAAAGAAAATAAAGAAAATAACACTCGTGCTTGCGCACTATATATACCACATATAAACCATCTCTCTTGAACATCTACAATGGCCGGACCGCGTAAGACTCTGCTCGAACCCCGAGGACCTCGGTTCGAATCCCAGCCAGGTAATAACTTTCTTCACTCAACACTAAACTCTACACACAAATAATCGAAATAAATTGGATGAATTAAAGAAAATAAAGAAAATAAAGAAAATAAAGAAAATAAAGAAAATAAAGAAAATAAATAAAATAAAGAAAATAAAGAAAATCAAGAAAATCAAGAAAATCAAGAAAATCAAGAAAATCAAGAAAATCAAGAAAATCAAGAAAATCAAGAAAATCAAGAAAATCAAGAAAATCAAGAAAATCAAGAAAATCAAGAAAATCAAGAAAATCAAGAAAATCAAGAAAATCAAGAAAATCAAGAAAATCAAGAAAATCAAGAAAATCAAGAAAATAAAGAAAATAAAGAAAATAAAGAAAATAAAGAAAATAAAGAAAATAAAGAAAATAAAGAAAATAAAGAAAATAAAGAAAATCAAGAAAATCAAGAAAATCAAGAAAATAAAGAAAATAAAGAAAATAAAGAAAATAAAGAAAATAAAGAAAATAAAGAAAATAAAGAAAATAAAGAAAATCAAGAAAATCAAGAAAATCAAGAAAATCAAGAAAATCAAGAAAATCAAGAAAATCAAGAAAATCAAGAAAATCAAGAAAATCAAGAAAATCAAGAAAATCAAGAAAATAAAGAAAATAAAGAAAATAAAGAAAATAAAGAAAATAAAGAAAATAAAGAAAATAAAGAAAATAAAGAAAATAAAGAAAATAAAGAAAATAAAGAAAATAAAGAAAATAAAGAAAATAAAGAAAATAAAGAAAATAAAGAAAATAAAGAAAACAAAGAAAATAAAGAAAATAAAGAAAATAAAGAAAATAAAGAAAATAAAGAAAATAAAGAAAATAAAGAAAATAAAGAAAATAAAGAAAATAAAGAAAATAAAGAAAATAAAGAAAATAAAGAAAATAAAGAAAATAAAGAAAATAAAGAAAATAACACTCGTGCTTGCGCACTATATATACCACATATAAACCATCTCTCTTGAACATCTACAATGGCCGGACCGCGTAAGACTCTGCTCGAACCCCGAGGACCTCGGTTCGAATCCCAGCCAGGTAATAACTTTCTTCACTCAACACTAAACTCTACACACAAATAATCGAAATAAATTGGATGAATTAAAGAAAATAAAGAAAATAAAGAAAATAAAGAAAATAAAGAAAATAAAGAAAATAAAGAAAATAAAGAAAATAAAGAAAATAAAGAAAATAAAGAAAATAAAGAAAATAAAGAAAATAAAGAAAATAAAGAAAATAAAGAAAATAAAGAAAATAAAGAAAATAAAGAAAATAAAGAAAATAAAGAAAATAAAGAAAATAAAGAAAATAAAAAAAATAAAGAAAATAAAGAAAATAAAGAAAATAAAGAAAATAAAGAAAATAAAGAAAATAAAGAAAATAAAGAAAATAAAGAAAATAAAGAAAATAAAGAAAATAACACTCGTGCTTGCGCACTATATATACCACATATAAACCATCTCTCTTGAACATCTACAATGGCCGGACCGCGTAAGACTCTGCTCGAACCCCGAGGACCTCGGTTCGAATCCCAGCCAGGTAATAACTTTCTTCACTCAACACTAAACTCTACACACAAATAATCGAAATAAATTGGATGAATTAAAGAAAATAAAGAAAATAAAGAAAATAAAGAAAATAAAGAAAATAAAGAAAATAAATAAAATAAAGACAATAAAGAAAATAAAGAAAATAAATAAAATAAAGAAAATAAAGAAAATAAAGAAAATAAAGAAAATAAAGAAAATAAAGAAAATAAAGAAAATAAAGAAAATAAAGAAAATAAAGAAAATAAAGAAAATAAAGAAAATAAAGAAAATAAAGAAAATAAAGAAAATAAAGAAAATAAAGAAAATAAAGAAAATAAAGAAAATAAAGAAAATAAAGAAAATAAAGAAAATTAATTGTACACTCGTGCTTGCGCACTATATATACCACATATAAACCATCTCTCTTGAACATCTACAATGGCCGGACCGCGTAAGACTCTGCTCGAACCCCGAGGACCTCGGTTCGAATCCCAGCCAGGTAATAACTTTCTTCACTCAACACTAAACTCTACACACAAATAATCGAAATAAATTGGATGAATTAAATAAAATAAAGAAAATAAAGAAAATAAAGAAAATAAAGAAAATAAAGAAAATAAAGAAAATAAAGAAAATAAAGAAAATAAAGAAAATAAAGAAAATAAAGAAAATAAAGAAAATAAAGAAAATAAAGAAAATAAAGAAAATAAAGAAAATAAAGAAAATAAAGAAAATAAAGAAAATAAAGAAAATAAAGAAAATAAAGAAAATAAAGAAAATAAAGAAAATAAAGAAAATAAAGAAAATAAAGAAAATAAAGAAAATAAAGAAAATAAAGAAAATAAAGAAAATAAAGAAAATAAAGAAAATAAAGAAAATAAAGAAAATAAAGAAAATAAAGAAAATAAAGAAAATAAAGAAAATAAAGAAAATAAAGAAAATGAAGAAAATGAAGAAAATGAAGAAAATGAAGAAAATGAAGAAAATGAAGAAAATGAAGAAAATAAAGAAAATAAAGAAAATAAAGAAAATAAAGAAAATAAAGAAAATAAAGAAAATAAAGAAAATAAAGAAAATAAAGAAAATAAAGAAAATAAAGAAAATCAAGAAAATCAAGAAAATCAAGAAAATCAAGAAAATCAAGAAAATCAAGAAAATCAAGAAAATAAAGAAAATAAAGAAAATAAAGAAAATAAAGAAAATAAAGAAAATAAAGAAAATAAAGAAAATAAAGAAAATAAAGAAAATAAAGAAAATAAAGAAAACAAAGAAAATAAAGAAAATAAAGAAAATAAAGAAAATAAAGAAAATAAAGAAAATAAAGAAAATAAAGAAAATAAAGAAAATAAAGAAAATAAAGAAAATAAAGAAAATAAAGAAAATAAAGAAAATAAAGAAAATAAAGAAAATAAAGAAAATAAAGAAAATAAAGAAAATAACACTCGTGCTTGCGCACTATATATACCACATATAAACCATCTCTCTTGAACATCTACAATGGCCGGACCGCGTAAGACTCTGCTCGAACCCCGAGGACCTCGGTTCGAATCCCAGCCAGGTAATAACTTTCTTCACTCAACACTAAACTCTACACACAAATAATCGAAATAAATTGGATGAATTAAAGAAAATAAAGAAAATAAAGAAAATAAAGAAAATAAAGAAAATAAATAAAATAAAGAAAATAAAGAAAATAAAGAAAATAAATAAAATAAAGAAAATAAAGAAAATAAAGAAAATAAAGAAAATAAAGAAAATAAAGAAAATAAAGAAAATAAAGAAAATAAAGAAAATAAAGAAAATAAAGAAAATAAAGAAAATAAAGAAAATAAAGAAAATAAAGAAAATAAAGAAAATAAAGAAAATAAAGAAAATAAAGAAAATAAAGAAAATAAAGAAAATAAAGAAAATAAAGAAAATAAAGAAAATTAATTGTACACTCGTGCTTGCGCACTATATATACCACATATAAACCATCTCTCTTGAACATCTACAATGGCCGGACCGCGTAAGACTCTGCTCGAACCCCGAGGACCTCGGTTCGAATCCCAGCCAGGTAATAACTTTCTTCACTCAACACTAAACTCTACACACAAATAATCGAAATAAATTGGATGAATTAAATAAAATAAAGAAAATAAAGAAAATAAAGAAAATAAATAAAATAAAGAAAATAAAGAAAATAAAGAAAATAAAGAAAATAAAGAAAATAAAGAAAATAAAGAAAATAAAGAAAATAAAGAAAATAAAGAAAATAAAGAAAATAAAGAAAATAAAGAAAATAAAGAAAATAAAGAAAATAAAGAAAATAAAGAAAATCAAGAAAATCAAGAAAATCAAGAAAATCAAGAAAATCAAGAAAATCAAGAAAATCAAGAAAATCAAGAAAATAAAGAAAATAAAGAAAATAAAGAAAATAAAGAAAATAAAGAAAATAAAGAAAATAAAGAAAATAAAGAAAATCAAGAAAATCAAGAAAATCAAGAAAATCAAGAAAATCAAGAAAATCAAGAAAATCAAGAAAATCAAGAAAATCAAGAAAATCAAGAAAATCAAGAAAATCAAGAAAATCAAGAAAATAAAGAAAATAAAGAAAATAAAGAAAATAAAGAAAATAAAGAAAATAAAGAAAATAAAGAAAATAAAGAAAATAAAGAAAATAAAGAAAATAAAGAAAATAAAGAAAATAAAGAAAATAAAGAAAACAAAGAAAATAAAGAAAATAAAGAAAATAAAGAAAATAAAGAAAATAAAGAAAATAAAGAAAATAAAGAAAATAAAGAAAATAAAGAAAATAAAGAAAATAAAGAAAATAAAGAAAATAAAGAAAATAAAGAAAATAAAGAAAATAAAGAAAATAAAGAAAATAAAGAAAATAAAGAAAATAAAGAAAATAACACTCGTGCTTGCGCACTATATATACCACATATAAACCATCTCTCTTGAACATCTACAATGGCCGGACCGCGTAAGACTCTGCTCGAACCCCGAGGACCTCGGTTCGAATCCCAGCCAGGTAATAACTTTCTTCACTCAACACTAAACTCTACACACAAATAATCGAAATAAATTGGATGAATTAAAGAAAATAAAGAAAATAAAGAAAATAAAGAAAATAAAGAAAATAAAGAAAATAAAGAAAATAAAGAAAATAAAGAAAATAAAGAAAATAAAGAAAATAAAGAAAATAAAGAAAATAAAGAAAATAAAGAAAATAAAGAAAATAAAGAAAATAAAGAAAATAAAGAAAATAAAGAAAATAAAGAAAATAAAGAAAATAAAAAAAATAAAGAAAATAAAGAAAATAAAGAAAATAAAGAAAATAAAGAAAATAAAGAAAATAAAGAAAATAAAGAAAATAAAGAAAATAACACTCGTGCTTGCGCACTATATATACCACATATAAACCATCTCTCTTGAACATCTACAATGGCCGGACCGCGTAAGACTCTGCTCGAACCCCGAGGACCTCGGTTCGAATCCCAGCCAGGTAATAACTTTCTTCACTCAACACTAAACTCTACACACAAATAATCGAAATAAATTGGATGAATTAAAGAAAATAAAGAAAATAAAGAAAATAAAGAAAATAAAGAAAATAAAGAAAATAAATAAAATAAAGAAAATAAAGAAAATAAAGAAAATAAATAAAATAAAGAAAATAAAGAAAATAAAGAAAATAAAGAAAATAAAGAAAATAAAGAAAATAAAGAAAATAAAGAAAATAAAGAAAATAAAGAAAATAAAGAAAATAAAGAAAATAAAGAAAATAAAGAAAATAAAGAAAATAAAGAAAATAAAGAAAATAAAGAAAATAAAGAAAATAAAGAAAATAAAGAAAATAAAGAAAATTAATTGTACACTCGTGCTTGCGCACTATATATACCACATATAAACCATCTCTCTTGAACATCTACAATGGCCGGACCGCGTAAGACTCTGCTCGAACCCCGAGGACCTCGGTTCGAATCCCAGCCAGGTAATAACTTTCTTCACTCAACACTAAACTCTACACACAAATAATCGAAATAAATTGGATGAATTAAATAAAATAAAGAAAATAAAGAAAATAAAGAAAATAAAGAAAATAAAGAAAATAAAGAAAATAAAGAAAATAAAGAAAATAAAGAAAATAAAGAAAATAAAGAAAATAAAGAAAATAAAGAAAATAAAGAAAATAAAGAAAATAAAGAAAATAAAGAAAATAAAGAAAATAAAGAAAATAAAGAAAATAAAGAAAATAAAGAAAATAAAGAAAATAAAGAAAATAAAGAAAATAAAGAAAATAAAGAAAATAAAGAAAATAAAGAAAATAAAGAAAATAAAGAAAATAAAGAAAATAAAGAAAATAAAGAAAATAAAGAAAATAAAGAAAATAAAGAAAATAAAGAAAATAAAGAAAATAAAGAAAATGAAGAAAATGAAGAAAATGAAGAAAATGAAGAAAATGAAGAAAATGAAGAAAATGAAGAAAATGAAGAAAATGAAGAAAATAAAGAAAATAAAGAAAATAAAGAAAATAAAGAAAATAAAGAAAATAAAGAAAATAAAGAAAATAAAGAAAATAAAGAAAATAAAGAAAATCAAGAAAATCAAGAAAATCAAGAAAATCAAGAAAATCAAGAAAATCAAGAAAATCAAGAAAATAAAGAAAATAAAGAAAATAAAGAAAATAAAGAAAATAAAGAAAATAAAGAAAATAAAGAAAATAAAGAAAATAAAGAAAATAAAGAAAATAAAGAAAATAAAGAAAATAAAGAAAACAAAGAAAATAAAGAAAATAAAGAAAATAAAGAAAATAAAGAAAATAAAGAAAATAAAGAAAATAAAGAAAATAAAGAAAATAAAGAAAATAAAGAAAATAAAGAAAATAAAGAAAATAAAGAAAATAAAGAAAATAAAGAAAATAAAGAAAATAAAGAAAATAAAGAAAATAAAGAAAATAACACTCGTGCTTGCGCACTATATATACCACATATAAACCATCTCTCTTGAACATCTACAATGGCCGGACCGCGTAAGACTCTGCTCGAACCCCGAGGACCTCGGTTCGAATCCCAGCCAGGTAATAACTTTCTTCACTCAACACTAAACTCTACACACAAATAATCGAAATAAATTGGATGAATTAAAGAAAATAAAGAAAATAAAGAAAATAAAGAAAATAAAGAAAATAAAGAAAATAAAGAAAATAAAGAAAATAAAGAAAATAAAGAAAATAAAGAAAATAAAGAAAATAAAGAAAATAAAGAAAATAAAGAAAATAAAGAAAATAAAGAAAATAAAGAAAATAAAGAAAATAAAGAAAATAAAGAAAATAAAGAAAATAAAAAAAATAAAGAAAATAAAGAAAATAAAGAAAATAAAGAAAATAAAGAAAATAAAGAAAATAAAGAAAATAAAGAAAATAAAGAAAATAAAGAAAATAAAGAAAATAACACTCGTGCTTGCGCACTATATATACCACATATAAACCATCTCTCTTGAACATCTACAATGGCCGGACCGCGTAAGACTCTGCTCGAACCCCGAGGACCTCGGTTCGAATCCCAGCCAGGTAATAACTTTCTTCACTCAACACTAAACTCTACACACAAATAATCGAAATAAATTGGATGAATTAAAGAAAATAAAGAAAATAAAGAAAATAAAGAAAATAAAGAAAATAAATAAAATAAAGAAAATAAAGAAAATAAAGAAAATAAATAAAATAAAGAAAATAAAGAAAATAAAGAAAATAAAGAAAATAAAGAAAATAAAGAAAATAAAGAAAATAAAGAAAATAAAGAAAATAAAGAAAATAAAGAAAATAAAGAAAATAAAGAAAATAAAGAAAATAAAGAAAATAAAGAAAATAAAGAAAATAAAGAAAATAAAGAAAATAAAGAAAATTAATTGTACACTCGTGCTTGCGCACTATATATACCACATATAAACCATCTCTCTTGAACATCTACAATGGCCGGACCGCGTAAGACTCTGCTCGAACCCCGAGGACCTCGGTTCGAATCCCAGCCAGGTAATAACTTTCTTCACTCAACACTAAACTCTACACACAAATAATCGAAATAAATTGGATGAATTAAATAAAATAAAGAAAATAAAGAAAATAAAGAAAATAAAGAAAATAAAGAAAATAAAGAAAATAAAGAAAATAAAGAAAATAAAGAAAATAAAGAAAATAAAGAAAATAAAGAAAATAAAGAAAATAAAGAAAATAAAGAAAATAAAGAAAATAAAGAAAATAAAGAAAATAAAGAAAATAAAGAAAATAAAGAAAATAAAGAAAATAAAGAAAATAAAGAAAATAAAGAAAATAAAGAAAATAAAGAAAATAAAGAAAATAAAGAAAATAAAGAAAATAAAGAAAATAAAGAAAATAAAGAAAATAAAGAAAATAAAGAAAATAAAGAAAATAAAGAAAATAAAGAAAATAAAGAAAATAAAGAAAATAAAGAAAATAAAGAAAATAAAGAAAATAAAGAAAATAAAGAAAATAAAGAAAATGAAGAAAATGAAGAAAATGAAGAAAATGAAGAAAATGAAGAAAATGAAGAAAATAAAGAAAATAAAGAAAATAAAGAAAATAAAGAAAATAAAGAAAATAAAGAAAATAAAGAAAATAAAGAAAATAAAGAAAATAAAGAAAATAAAGAAAATAAAGAAAATAAAGAAAATAAAGAAAATAAAGAAAATAAAGAAAATAAAGAAAATAAAGAAAATAAAGAAAATAAAGAAAATAAAGAAAATAAAGAAAATAAAGAAAATAAAGAAAATAAAGAAAATAAAGAAAATAAAGAAAATAAAGAAAATAAAGAAAATAAAGAAAATAAAGAAAATAAAGAAAATAAAGAAAATAAAGAAAATAAAGAAAATAAAGAAAATAAAGAAAATAAAGAAAATAAAGAAAATAAAGAAAATAACACTCGTGCTTGCGCACTATATATACCACATATAAACCATCTCTCTTGAACATCTACAATGGCCGGACCGCGTAAGACTCTGCTCGAACCCCGAGGACCTCGGTTCGAATCCCAGCCAGGTAATAACTTTCTTCACTCAACACTAAACTCTACACACAAATAATCGAAATAAATTGGATGAATTAAAAAAAATAAAGAAAATAAAGAAAATAAAGAAAATAAAGAAAATAAAGAAAATAAAGAAAATAAAGAAAATAAAGAAAATAAAGAAAATAAAGAAAATAAAGAAAATAAAGAAAATAAAGAAAATAAAGAAAATAAAGAAAATAAAGAAAATAAAGAAAATAAAGAAAATAAAGAAAATAAAGAAAATAAAGAAAATAAAGAAAATAAAGAAAATAAAGAAAATAAAGAAAATAAAGAAAATAAAGAAAATAAAGAAAATAAAGAAAATAAAGAAAATAAAGAAAATAACACTCGTGCTTGCGCACTATATATACCACATATAAACCATCTCTCTTGAACATCTACAATGGCCGGACCGCGTAAGACTCTGCTCGAACCCCGAGGACCTCGGTTCGAATCCCAGCCAGGTAATAACTTTCTTCACTCAACACTAAACTCTACACACAAATAATCGAAATAAATTGGATGAATTAAAAAAAATAAAGAAAATAAAGAAAATAAAGAAAATAAAGAAAATAAAGAAAATAAAGAAAATAAAGAAAATAAAGAAAATAAAGAAAATAAAGAAAATAAAGAAAATAAAGAAAATAAAGAAAATAAAGAAAATAAAGAAAATAAAGAAAATAAAGAAAATAAAGAAAATAAAGAAAATAAAGAAAATAAAGAAAATAAAGAAAATAAAGAAAATAAAGAAAATAAAGAAAATAAAGAAAATAAAGAAAATAAAGAAAATAAAGAAAATAAAGAAAATAAAGAAAATAAAGAAAATAAAGAAAATAAAGAAAATAAAGAAAATAAAGAAAATAAAGAAAATAAAGAAAATAAAGAAAATAAAGAAAATAAAGAAAATAAAGAAAATAAAGAAAATAAAGAAAATAAAGAAAATAAAGAAAATAAAGAAAATAAAGAAAATAAAGAAAATAAAGAAAATAAAGAAAATAAAGAAAATAAAGAAAATAAAGAAAATAAAGAAAATAAAGAAAATAACACTCGTGCTTGCGCACTATATATACCACATATAAACCATCTCTCTTGAACATCTACAATGGCCGGACCGCGTAAGACTCTGCTCGAACCCCGAGGACCTCGGTTCGAATCCCAGCCAGGTAATAACTTTCTTCACTCAACACTAAACTCTACACACAAATAATCGAAATAAATTGGATGAATTAAATAAAATAAAGAAAATAAAGAAAATAAAGAAAATAAATAAAATAAAGAAAATAAAGAAAATAAAGAAAATAAAGAAAATAAAGAAAATAAATAAAATAAAGAAAATAAAGAAAATAAAGAAAATAAAGAAAATAAAGAAAATAAAGAAAATAAAGAAAATAAAGAAAATAAAGAAAATAAAGAAAATAAAGAAAATAAAGAAAATAAAGAAAATAAAGAAAATAAAGAAAATAAAGAAAATAAAGAAAATAAAGAAAATAAAGAAAATAAAGAAAATAAAGAAAATAAAGAAAATAAAGAAAATAAAGAAAATAAAGAAAATCAAGAAAATCAAGAAAATAAAGAAAATAAAGAAAATAAAGAAAATAAAGAAAATAAAGAAAATCAAGAAAATCAAGAAAATAAAGAAAATAAAGAAAATAAAGAAAATAAAGAAAATAAAGAAAATAAAGAAAATAAAGAAAATAAAGAAAATAAAGAAAATAAAGAAAATAAAGAAAATAAAGAAAATAAAGAAAATAAAGAAAATAAAGAAAATAAAGAAAATCAAGAAAATCAAGAAAATCAAGAAAATCAAGAAAATCAAGAAAATCAAGAAAATCAAGAAAATCAAGAAAATCAAGAAAATAAAGAAAATAAAGAAAATAAAGAAAATAAAGAAAATAAAGAAAATAAAGAAAATAAAGAAAATAAAGAAAACAAAGAAAATAAAGAAAATAAAGAAAATAAAGAAAATAAAGAAAATAAAGAAAATAAAGAAAATAAAGAAAATAAAGAAAATAAAGAAAATAAAGAAAATAAAGAAAATAAAGAAAATAAAGAAAATAAAGAAAATAAAGAAAATAAAGAAAATAAAGAAAATAAAGAAAATAACACTCGTGCTTGCGCACTATATATACCACATATAAACCATCTCTCTTGAACATCTACAATGGCCGGACCGCGTAAGACTCTGCTCGAACCCCGAGGACCTCGGTTCGAATCCCAGCCAGGTAATAACTTTCTTCACTCAACACTAAACTCTACACACAAATAATCGAAATAAATTGGATGAATTAAAGAAAATAAAGAAAATAAAGAAAATAAAGAAAATAAAGAAAATAAAGAAAATAAAGAAAATAAAGAAAATAAAGAAAATAAAGAAAATAAAGAAAATAAAGAAAATAAAGAAAATAAAGAAAATAAAGAAAATAAAGAAAATAAAGAAAATAAAGAAAATAAAGAAAATAAAGAAAATAAAGAAAATAAAAAAAATAAAGAAAATAAAGAAAATAAAGAAAATAAAGAAAATAAAGAAAATAAAGAAAATAAAGAAAATAAAGAAAATAAAGAAAATAAAGAAAATAAAGAAAATAACACTCGTGCTTGCGCACTATATATACCACATATAAACCATCTCTCTTGAACATCTACAATGGCCGGACCGCGTAAGACTCTGCTCGAACCCCGAGGACCTCGGTTCGAATCCCAGCCAGGTAATAACTTTCTTCACTCAACACTAAGCTCTACACACAAATAATCGAAATAAATTGGATGAATTAAAGAAAATAAAGAAAATAAAGAAAATAAAGAAAATAAATAAAATAAAGAAAATAAAGAAAATAAAGAAAATAAAGAAAATAAATAAAATAAAGAAAATAAAGAAAATAAAGAAAATAAAGAAAATAAAGAAAATAAAGAAAATAAAGAAAATAAAGAAAATAAAGAAAATAAAGAAAATAAAGAAAATAAAGAAAATAAAGAAAATAAAGAAAATAAAGAAAATAAAGAAAATAAAGAAAATAAAGAAAATAAAGAAAATAAAGAAAATAAAGAAAATAAAGAAAATAAAGAAAATAAAGAAAATAAAGAAAATAACACTCGTGCTTGCGCACTATATATACCACATAATTAATTGTACACTCGTGCTTGCGCACTATATATACCACATATAAACCATCTCTCTTGAACATCTACAATGGCCGGACCGCGTAAGACTCTGCTCGAACCCCGAGGACCTCGGTTCGAATCCCAGCCAGGTAATAACTTTCTTCACTCAACACTAAACTCTACACACAAATAATCGAAATAAATTGGATGAATTAAAGAAAATAAAGAAAATAAAGAAAATAAAGAAAATAAAGAAAATAAAGAAAATAAAGAAAATAAAGAAAATAAAGAAAATAAAGAAAATAAAGAAAATAAAGAAAATAAAGAAAATAAAGAAAATAAAGAAAATAAAGAAAATAAAGAAAATAAAGAAAATAAAGAAAATAAAGAAAATAAAAAAAATAAAGAAAATAAAGAAAATAAAGAAAATAAAGAAAATAAAGAAAATAAAGAAAATAAAGAAAATAAAGAAAATAAAGAAAATAAAGAAAATAACACTCGTGCTTGCGCACTATATATACCACATATAAACCATCTCTCTTGAACATCTACAATGGCCGGACCGCGTAAGACTCTGCTCGAACCCCGAGGACCTCGGTTCGAATCCCAGCCAGGTAATAACTTTCTTCACTCAACACTAAACTCTACACACAAATAATCGAAATAAATTGGATGAATTAAAGAAAATAAAGAAAATAAAGAAAATAAAGAAAATAAATAAAATAAAGAAAATAAAGAAAATAAAGAAAATAAAGAAAATAAAGAAAATAAAGAAAATAAAGAAAATAAAGAAAATAAAGAAAATAAAGAAAATAAAGAAAATAAAAAAAATAAAGAAAATAAAGAAAATAAAGAAAATAAAGAAAATAAAGAAAATAAAGAAAATAAAGAAAATAAAGAAAATAAAGAAAATAAAGAAAATAAAGAAAATAAAGAAAATAAAGAAAATAAAGAAAATAAAGAAAATAAAGAAAATAAAGAAAATAAAGAAAATAAAGAAAATAAAGAAAATAAAGAAAATTAATTGTACACTCGTGCTTGCGCACTATATATACCACATATAAACCATCTCTCTTGAACATCTACAATGGCCGGACCGCGTAAGACTCTGCTCGAACCCCGAGGACCTCGGTTCGAATCCCAGCCAGGTAATAACTTTCTTCACTCAACACTAAACTCTACACACAAATAATCGAAATAAATTGGATGAATTAAAGAAAATAAAGAAAATAAAGAAAATAAAGAAAATAAAGAAAATAAATAAAATAAAGAAAATAAAGAAAATAAAGAAAATAAATAAAATAAAGAAAATAAAGAAAATAAAGAAAATAAAGAAAATAAAGAAAATAAAGAAAATAAAGAAAATAAAGAAAATAAAGAAAATAAAGAAAATAAAGAAAATAAAGAAAATAAAGAAAATAAAGAAAATAAAGAAAATAAAGAAAATAAAGAAAATAAAGAAAATAAAGAAAATAAAGAAAATAAAGAAAATAAAGAAAATAAAGAAAATAAAGAAAATAAAGAAAATAAAGAAAATAAAGAAAATAAAGAAAATAAAGAAAATAAAGAAAATAAAGAAAATAAAGAAAATAAAGAAAATAAAGAAAATAAAGAAAATAAAGAAAATAAAGAAAATAAAGAAAATAAAGAAAATAAAGAAAATAAAGAAAATAAAGAAAATAAAGAAAATAAAGAAAATAAAGAAAATAAAGAAAATAAAGAAAATAAAGAAAATAAAGAAAATAAAGAAAATAAAGAAAATAAAGAAAATAAAGAAAATAAAGAAAATAAAGAAAATAAAGAAAATAAAGAAAATAAAGAAAATAAAGAAAATAAAGAAAATAAAGAAAATAAAGAAAATAACACTCGTGCTTGCGCACTATATATACCACATATAAACCATCTCTCTTGAACATCTACAATGGCCGGACCGCGTAAGACTCTGCTCGAACCCCGAGGACCTCGGTTCGAATCCCAGCCAGGTAATAACTTTCTTCACTCAACACTAAACTCTACACACAAATAATCGAAATAAATTGGATGAATTAAAGAAAATAAAGAAAATAAAGAAAATAAAGAAAATAAAGAAAATAAAGAAAATAAAGAAAATAAAGAAAATAAAGAAAATAAAGAAAATAAAGAAAATAAAGAAAATAAAGAAAATAAAGAAAATAAAGAAAATAAAGAAAATAAAGAAAATAAAGAAAATAAAGAAAATAAAGAAAATAAAGAAAATAAAGAAAATAAAGAAAATAAAGAAAATAAAGAAAATAAAGAAAATAAAGAAAATAAAGAAAATAAAGAAAATAAAGAAAATAAAGAAAATAAAGAAAATAAAGAAAATAAAGAAAATAAAGAAAATAAAGAAAATAAAGAAAATAAAGAAAATAAAGAAAATAACACTCGTGCTTGCGCACTATATATACCACATATAAACCATCTCTCTTGAACATCTACAATGGCCGGACCGCGTAAGACTCTGCTCGAACCCCGAGGACCTCGGTTCGAATCCCAGCCAGGTAATAACTTTCTTCACTCAACACTAAACTCTACACACAAATAATCGAAATAAATTGGATGAATTAAAGAAAATAAAGAAAATAAAGAAAATAAAGAAAATAAAGAAAATAAATAAAATAAAGAAAATAAAGAAAATAAAGAAAATAAATAAAATAAAGAAAATAAAGAAAATAAAGAAAATAAAGAAAATAAAGAAAATAAAGAAAATAAAGAAAATAAAGAAAATAAAGAAAATAAAGAAAATAAAGAAAATAAAGAAAATAAAGAAAATAAAGAAAATAAAGAAAATAAAGAAAATAAAGAAAATAAAGAAAATAAAGAAAATAAAGAAAATAAAGAAAATAAAGAAAATAAAGAAAATAAAGAAAATAAAGAAAATTAATTGTACACTCGTGCTTGCGCACTATATATACCACATATAAACCATCTCTCTTGAACATCTACAATGGCCGGACCGCGTAAGACTCTGCTCGAACCCCGAGGACCTCGGTTCGAATCCCAGCCAGGTAATAACTTTCTTCACTCAACACTAAACTCTACACACAAATAATCGAAATAAATTGGATGAATTAAATAAAATAAAGAAAATAAAGAAAATAAAGAAAATAAATAAAATAAAGAAAATAAAGAAAATAAAGAAAATAAAGAAAATAAAGAAAATAAAGAAAATAAAGAAAATAAAGAAAATAAAGAAAATAAAGAAAATAAAGAAAATAAAGAAAATAAAGAAAATAAAGAAAATAAAGAAAATAAAGAAAATAAAGAAAATAAAGAAAATAAAGAAAATAAAGAAAATAAAGAAAATAAAGAAAATAAAGAAAATAAAGAAAATAAAGAAAATAAAGAAAATAAAGAAAATAAAGAAAATAAAGAAAATAAAGAAAATAAAGAAAATAAAGAAAATTAATTGTACACTCGTGCTTGCGCACTATATATACCACATATAAACCATCTCTCTTGAACATCTACAATGGCCGGACCGCGTAAGACTCTGCTCGAACCCCGAGGACCTCGGTTCGAATCCCAGCCAGGTAATAACTTTCTTCACTCAACACTAAACTCTACACACAAATAATCGAAATAAATTGGATGAATTAAAGAAAATAAAGAAAATAAAGAAAATAAAGAAAATAAAGAAAATAAATAAAATAAAGAAAATAAAGAAAATAAATAAAATAAATAAAATAAAGAAAATAAAGAAAATAAAGAAAATAAAGAAAATAAAGAAAATAAAGAAAATAAAGAAAATAAAGAAAATAAAGAAAATAAAGAAAATAAAGAAAATAAAGAAAATAAAGAAAATAAAGAAAATAAAGAAAATAAAGAAAATAAAGAAAATAAAGAAAATAAAGAAAATAAAGAAAATAAAGAAAATAAAGAAAATAAAGAAAATAAAGAAAATAAAGAAAATAAAGAAAATAAAGAAAATAAAGAAAATAAAGAAAATAAAGAAAATAAAGAAAATAAAGAAAATAAAGAAAATAAAGAAAATAAAGAAAATAAAGAAAATAAAGAAAATAAAGAAAATAAAGAAAATAAAGAAAATAAAGAAAATAAAGAAAATAAAGAAAATAAAGAAAATAAAGAAAATAAAGAAAATAAAGAAAATAAAGAAAATAAAGAAAATAAAGAAAATAAAGAAAATAAAGAAAATAAAGAAAATAAAGAAAATAAAGAAAATAAAGAAAATAAAGAAAATAAAGAAAATAAAGAAAATAACACTCGTGCTTGCGCACTATATATACCACATATAAACCATCTCTCTTGAACATCTACAATGGCCGGACCGCGTAAGACTCTGCTCGAACCCCGAGGACCTCGGTTCGAATCCCAGCCAGGTAATAACTTTCTTCACTCAACACTAAACTCTACACACAAATAATCGAAATAAATTGGATGAATTAAAGAAAATAAAGAAAATAAAGAAAATAAAGAAAATAAAGAAAATAAAGAAAATAAAGAAAATAAAGAAAATAAAGAAAATAAAGAAAATAAAGAAAATAAAGAAAATAAAGAAAATAAAGAAAATAAAGAAAATAAAGAAAATAAAGAAAATAAAGAAAATAAAGAAAATAAAGAAAATAAAGAAAATAAAGAAAATAAAGAAAATAAAGAAAATAAAGAAAATAAAGAAAATAAAGAAAATAAAGAAAATAAAGAAAATAAAGAAAATAAAGAAAATAAAGAAAATAAAGAAAATAAAGAAAATAAAGAAAATAAAGAAAATAAAGAAAATAAAGAAAATAAAGAAAATAAAGAAAATAAAGAAAATAAAGAAAATAAAGAAAATAAAGAAAATAAAGAAAATAAAGAAAATAAAGAAAATAAAGAAAATAAAGAAAATAAAGAAAATCAAGAAAATCAAGAAAATAAAGAAAATAAAGAAAATAAAGAAAATAAAGAAAATAAAGAAAATAAAGAAAATAAAGAAAATAAAGAAAATAAAGAAAATAAAGAAAATAAAGAAAATAAAGAAAATAAAGAAAATAAAGAAAATAAAGAAAATAAAGAAAATAAAGAAAATAAAGAAAATCAAGAAAATCAAGAAAATCAAGAAAATCAAGAAAATCAAGAAAATCAAGAAAATCAAGAAAATCAAGAAAATCAAGAAAATCAAGAAAATCAAGAAAATAAAGAAAATAAAGAAAATAAAGAAAATAAAGAAAATAAAGAAAATAAAGAAAATAAAGAAAACAAAGAAAATAAAGAAAATAAAGAAAATAAAGAAAATAAAGAAAATAAAGAAAATAAAGAAAATAAAGAAAATAAAGAAAATAAAGAAAATAAAGAAAATAAAGAAAATAAAGAAAATAAAGAAAATAAAGAAAATAAAGAAAATAAAGAAAATAACACTCGTGCTTGCGCACTATATATACCACATATAAACCATCTCTCTTGAACATCTACAATGGCCGGACCGCGTAAGACTCTGCTCGAACCCCGAGGACCTCGGTTCGAATCCCAGCCAGGTAATAACTTTCTTCACTCAACACTAAACTCTACACACAAATAATCGAAATAAATTGGATGAATTAAAGAAAATAAAGAAAATAAAGAAAATAAAGAAAATAAAGAAAATAAAGAAAATAAAGAAAATAAAGAAAATAAAGAAAATAAAGAAAATAAAGAAAATAAAGAAAATAAAGAAAATAAAGAAAATAAAGAAAATAAAGAAAATAAAGAAAATAAAGAAAATAAAGAAAATAAAAAAAATAAAGAAAATAAAGAAAATAAAGAAAATAAAGAAAATAAAGAAAATAAAGAAAATAAAGAAAATAAAGAAAATAAAGAAAATAAAGAAAATAAAGAAAATAACACTCGTGCTTGCGCACTATATATACCACATATAAACCATCTCTCTTGAACATCTACAATGGCCGGACCGCGTAAGACTCTGCTCGAACCCCGAGGACCTCGGTTCGAATCCCAGCCAGGTAATAACTTTCTTCACTCAACACTAAGCTCTACACACAAATAATCGAAATAAATTGGATGAATTAAAGAAAATAAAGAAAATAAAGAAAATAAATAAAATAAATAAAATAAATAAAATAAAGAAAATAAAGAAAATAAAGAAAATAAATAAAATAAAGAAAATAAAGAAAATAAAGAAAATAAAGAAAATAAAGAAAATAAAGAAAATAAAGAAAATAAAGAAAATAAAGAAAATAAAGAAAATAAAGAAAATAAAGAAAATAAAGAAAATAAAGAAAATAAAGAAAATAAAGAAAATAAAGAAAATAAAGAAAATAAAGAAAATAAAGAAAATAAAGAAAATAAAGAAAATAAAGAAAATAAAGAAAATAAAGAAAATAAAGAAAATAAAGAAAATAAAGAAAATAAAGAAAATAAAGAAAATTAATTGTACACTCGTGCTTGCGCACTATATATACCACATATAAACCATCTCTCTTGAACATCTACAATGGCCGGACCGCGTAAGACTCTGCTCGAACCCCGAGGACCTCGGTTCGAATCCCAGCCAGGTAATAACTTTCTTCACTCAACACTAAACTCTACACACAAATAATCGAAATAAATTGGATGAATTAAAGAAAATAAAGAAAATAAAGAAAATAATGAAAATAAAGAAAATAAATAAAATAAAGAAAATAAAGAAAATAAAGAAAATAAATAAAATAAAGAAAATAAAGAAAATAAAGAAAATAAAGAAAATAAAGAAAATAAAGAAAATAAAGAAAATAAAGAAAATAAAGAAAATAAAGAAAATAAAGAAAATAAAGAAAATAAAGAAAATAAAGAAAATAAAGAAAATAAAGAAAATAAAGAAAATAAAGAAAATAAAGAAAATAAAGAAAATAAAGAAAATAAAGAAAATAAAGAAAATAAAGAAAATAAAGAAAATAAAGAAAATAAAGAAAATAAAGAAAATAAAGAAAATAAAGAAAATAAAGAAAATAAAGAAAATAAAGAAAATAAAGAAAATAAAGAAAATAAAGAAAATAAAGAAAATAAAGAAAATAAAGAAAATAAAGAAAATAAAGAAAATAAAGAAAATAAAGAAAATAAAGAAAATAAAGAAAATAAAGAAAATAAAGAAAATAAAGAAAATAAAGAAAATAAAGAAAATAAAGAAAATAAAGAAAATAAAGAAAATAAAGAAAATAAAGAAAATAAAGAAAATAAAGAAAATAAAGAAAATAAAGAAAATAAAGAAAATAAAGAAAATAAAGAAAATCAAGAAAATCAAGAAAATCAAGAAAATCAAGAAAATCAAGAAAATAAAGAAAATAAAGAAAATAAAGAAAATAAAGAAAATAAAGAAAATAAAGAAAATAAAGAAAATAAAGAAAATAAAGAAAATAAAGAAAATAAAGAAAATAAAGAAAATAAAGAAAATAAAGAAAATAAAGAAAATAAAGAAAATAAAGAAAATCAAGAAAATCAAGAAAATCAAGAAAATCAAGAAAATCAAGAAAATCAAGAAAATCAAGAAAATCAAGAAAATCAAGAAAATCAAGAAAATAAAGAAAATAAAGAAAATAAAGAAAATAAAGAAAATAAAGAAAATAAAGAAAATAAAGAAAATAAAGAAAACAAAGAAAATAAAGAAAATAAAGAAAATAAAGAAAATAAAGAAAATAAAGAAAATAAAGAAAATAAAGAAAATAAAGAAAATAAAGAAAATAAAGAAAATAAAGAAAATAAAGAAAATAAAGAAAATAAAGAAAATAAAGAAAATAAAGAAAATAACACTCGTGCTTGCGCACTATATATACCACATATAAACCATCTCTCTTGAACATCTACAATGGCCGGACCGCGTAAGACTCTGCTCGAACCCCGAGGACCTCGGTTCGAATCCCAGCCAGGTAATAACTTTCTTCACTCAACACTAAACTCTACACACAAATAATCGAAATAAATTGGATGAATTAAAGAAAATAAAGAAAATAAAGAAAATAAAGAAAATAAAGAAAATAAAGAAAATAAAGAAAATAAAGAAAATAAAGAAAATAAAGAAAATAAAGAAAATAAAGAAAATAAAGAAAATAAAGAAAATAAAGAAAATAAAGAAAATAAAGAAAATAAAGAAAATAAAGAAAATAAAAAAAATAAAGAAAATAAAGAAAATAAAGAAAATAAAGAAAATAAAGAAAATAAAGAAAATAAAGAAAATAAAGAAAATAAAGAAAATAAAGAAAATAACACTCGTGCTTGCGCACTATATATACCACATATAAACCATCTCTCTTGAACATCTACAATGGCCGGACCGCGTAAGACTCTGCTCGAACCCCGAGGACCTCGGTTCGAATCCCAGCCAGGTAATAACTTTCTTCACTCAACACTAAGCTCTACACACAAATAATCGAAATAAATTGGATGAATTAAAGAAAATAAAGAAAATAAAGAAAATAAATAAAATAAATAAAATAAAGAAAATAAAGAAAATAAAGAAAATAAATAAAATAAAGAAAATAAAGAAAATAAAGAAAATAAAGAAAATAAAGAAAATAAAGAAAATAAAGAAAATAAAGAAAATAAAGAAAATAAAGAAAATAAAGAAAATAAAGAAAATAAAGAAAATAAAGAAAATAAAGAAAATAAAGAAAATAAAGAAAATAAAGAAAATAAAGAAAATAAAGAAAATAAAGAAAATAAAGAAAATAAAGAAAATAAAGAAAATAAAGAAAATAAAGAAAATAAAGAAAATTAATTGTACACTCGTGCTTGCGCACTATATATACCACATATAAACCATCTCTCTTGAACATCTACAATGGCCGGACCGCGTAAGACTCTGCTCGAACCCCGAGGACCTCGGTTCGAATCCCAGCCAGGTAATAACTTTCTTCACTCAACACTAAACTCTACACACAAATAATCGAAATAAATTGGATGAATTAAAGAAAATAAAGAAAATAAAGAAAATAAAGAAAATAAAGAAAATAAATAAAATAAAGAAAATAAAGAAAATAAAGAAAATAAATAAAATAAAGAAAATAAAGAAAATAAAGAAAATAAAGAAAATAAAGAAAATAAAGAAAATAAAGAAAATAAAGAAAATAAAGAAAATAAAGAAAATAAAGAAAATAAAGAAAATAAAGAAAATAAAGAAAATAAAGAAAATAAAGAAAATAAAGAAAATAAAGAAAATAAAGAAAATAAAGAAAATAAAGAAAATAAAGAAAATAAAGAAAATAAAGAAAATAAAGAAAATAAAGAAAATAAAGAAAATAAAGAAAATAAAGAAAATAAAGAAAATAAAGAAAATAAAGAAAATAAAGAAAATAAAGAAAATAAAGAAAATAAAGAAAATAAAGAAAATAAAGAAAATAAAGAAAATAAAGAAAATAAAGAAAATAAAGAAAATAAAGAAAATAAAGAAAATAAAGAAAATAAAGAAAATAAAGAAAATAAAGAAAATAAAGAAAATAAAGAAAATAAAGAAAATAAAGAAAATAAAGAAAATAAAGAAAATAAAGAAAATAAAGAAAATAAAGAAAATAAAGAAAATAAAGAAAATAAAGAAAATAAAGAAAATAACACTCGTGCTTACGCACTATATATACCACATATAAACCATCTCTCTTGAACATCTACAATGGCCGGACCGCGTAAGACTCTGCTCGAACCCCGAGGACCTCGGTTCGAATCCCAGCCAGGTAATAACTTTCTTCACTCAACACTAAACTCTACACACAAATAATCGAAATAAATTGGATGAATTAAAGAAAATAAAGAAAATAAAGAAAATAAAGAAAATAAAGAAAATAAAGAAAATAAAGAAAATAAAGAAAATAAAGAAAATAAAGAAAATAAAGAAAATAAAGAAAATAAAGAAAATAAAGAAAATAAAGAAAATAAAGAAAATAAAGAAAATAAAGAAAATAAAGAAAATAAAGAAAATAAAGAAAATAAAGAAAATAAAGAAAATAAAGAAAATAAAGAAAATAAAGAAAATAAAGAAAATAAAGAAAATAAAGAAAATAAAGAAAATAAAGAAAATAAAGAAAATAAAGAAAATAAAGAAAATAAAGAAAATAAAGAAAATAACACTCGTGCTTGCGCACTATATATACCACATATAAACCATCTCTCTTGAACATCTACAATGGCCGGACCGCGTAAGACTCTGCTCGAACCCCGAGGACCTCGGTTCGAATCCCAGCCAGGTAATAACTTTCTTCACTCAACACTAAACTCTACACACAAATAATCGAAATAAATTGGATGAATTAAAGAAAATAAAGAAAATAAAGAAAATAAAGAAAATAAAGAAAATAAATAAAATAAAGAAAATAAAGAAAATAAATAAAATAAAGAAAATAAAGAAAATAAAGAAAATAAAGAAAATAAAGAAAATAAAGAAAATAAAGAAAATAAAGAAAATAAAGAAAATAAAGAAAATAAAGAAAATAAAGAAAATAAAGAAAATAAAGAAAATAAAGAAAATAAAGAAAATAAAGAAAATAAAGAAAATAAAGAAAATAAAGAAAATAAAGAAAATAAAGAAAATAAAGAAAATAAAGAAAATAAAGAAAATAAAGAAAATTAATTGTACACTCGTGCTTGCGCACTATATATACCACATATAAACCATCTCTCTTGAACATCTACAATGGCCGGACCGCGTAAGACTCTGCTCGAACCCCGAGGACCTCGGTTCGAATCCCAGCCAGGTAATAACTTTCTTCACTCAACACTAAACTCTACACACAAATAATCGAAATAAATTGGATGAATTAAAGAAAATAAAGAAAATAAAGAAAATAAAGAAAATAAATAAAATAAAGAAAATAAAGAAAATAAAGAAAATAAAGAAAATAAAGAAAATAAAGAAAATAAAGAAAATAAAGAAAATAAAGAAAATAAAGAAAATAAAGAAAATAAAGAAAATAAAGAAAATAAAGAAAATAAAGAAAATAAAGAAAATAAAGAAAATAAAGAAAATAAAGAAAATAAAGAAAATAAAGAAAATAAAGAAAATAAAGAAAATAAAGAAAATAAAGAAAATAAAGAAAATAAAGAAAATAAAGAAAATAAAGAAAATAAAGAAAATAAAGAAAATATAGAAAATCAAGAAAATCAAGAAAATAAAGAAAATAAAGAAAATAAAGAAAATAAAGAAAATCAAGAAAATCAAGAAAATCAAGAAAATCAAGAAAATCAAGAAAATCAAGAAAATCAAGAAAATCAAGAAAATCAAGAAAATCAAGAAAATCAAGAAAATCAAGAAAATCAAGAAAATAAAGAAAATAAAGAAAATAAAGAAAATAAAGAAAATAAAGAAAATAAAGAAAATAAAGAAAATAAAGAAAACAAAGAAAATAAAGAAAATAAAGAAAATAAAGAAAATAAAGAAAATAAAGAAAATAAAGAAAATAAAGAAAATAAAGAAAATAAAGAAAATAAAGAAAATAAAGAAAATAAAGAAAATAAAGAAAATAAAGAAAATAAAGAAAATAAAGAAAATAAAGAAAATAAAGAAAATAAAGAAAATAAAGAAAATAAAGAAAATAAAGAAAATAAAGAAAATAAAGAAAATAAAGAAAATAAAGAAAATAAAGAAAATAAAGAAAATAAAGAAAATAAAGAAAATAAAGAAAATAAAGAAAATAAAGAAAATAAAGAAAATAAAGAAAATAAAGAAAATAAAGAAAATAAAGAAAATAAAGAAAATAAAGAAAATAAAGAAAATAAAGAAAATAAAGAAAATAAAGAAAATAAAGAAAATAAAGAAAATAAAGAAAATAAAGAAGATAAAGAAAATTAATTGTACACTCGTGCTTGCGCACTATATATACCACATATAAACCATCTCTCTTGAACATCTACAATGGCCGGACCGCGCAAGACTCTGCTCGAACCCCGAGGACCTCGGTTCGAATCCCAGCCAGGTAATAACTTTCTTCACTCAACACTAAACTCTACACACAAATAATCGAAATAAATTGGATGAATTAAAGAAAATAAAGAAAATAAAGAAAATACAGAAAATAAAGAAAATAAAGAAAATAAAGAAAATAAAGAAAATAAAGAAAATAAAGAAAATAAAGAAAATAAAGAAAATAAAGAAAATAAAGAAAATAAAGAAAATAAAGAAAATAAATAAAATAAATAAAATAAAGAAAATAAAGAAAATAAAGAAAATAAAGAAAATAAAGAAAATAAAGAAAATAAAGAAAATAAAGAAAATAAAGAAAAAAAAGAAAAAAAAGAAAATAAAGAAAATAAAGAAAATAAAGAAAATAAAGAAAATAAAGAAAATAAAGAAAATAAAGAAAATTAATTGTACACTCGTGCTTGCGCACTATATATACCACATATAAACCATCTCTCGTGAACATCTACAATGGCCGGACCGCGTAAGACTCTGCTCGAACCCCGAGGACCTCGGTTCGAATCCCAGCCAGGAAATAACTTTCTTCACTCAACACTAAACTCTACACACAAATAATCGAAATAAATTGGATGAATTAAAGAAAATAAAGAAAATAAAGAAAATAAAGAAAATAAAGAAAATAAAGAAAATAAAGAAAATAAAGAAAATAAAGAAAATAAAGAAAATAAAGAAAATAAAGAAAATAAAGAAAATAAAGAAAATAAAGAAAATAAAGAAAATAAAGAAAATAAATAAAATAAAGAAAATAAAGAAAATAAAGAAAATAAAGAAAATAAAGAAAATAAAGAAAATAAAGAAAATAAAGAAAATAAAGAAAATAAAGAAAATAAAGAAAATAAAGAAAATAAAGAAAATAAAGAAAATAAAGAAAATAAAGAAAATAAAGAAAATAAAGAAAATAAAGAAAATAAAGAAAATAAAGAAAATAAAGAAAATAAAGAAAATAAAGAAAATAAAGGAAATAAAGAAAATAAAGAAAATAAAGAAAATTAATTGTACACTCGTGCTTGCGCACTATATATACCACATATAAACCATCTCTCTTGAACATCTACAATGGCCGGACCGCGTAAGACTCTGCTCGAACCCCGAGGACCTCGGTTCGAATCCCAGCCAGGTAATAACTTTCTTCACTCAACACTAAACTCTACACACAAATAATCGAAATAAATTGGATGAAGTAAATAAAATAAAGAAAATAAAGAAAATAAAGAAAATAAATAAAATAAAGAAAATAAAGAAAATAAAGAAAATAAAGAAAATAAAGAAAATAAATAAAATAAAGAAAATAAAGAAAATAAAGAAAATAAAGAAAATAAAGAAAATAAAGAAAATAAAGAAAATAAAGAAAATAAAGAAAATAAAGAAAATAAAGAAAATAAAGAAAATAAAGAAAATAAAGAAAATAAAGAAAATAAAGAAAATAAAGAAAATAAAGAAAATAAAGAAAATAAAGAAAATAAAGAAAATAAAGAAAATAAAGAAAATAAAGAAAATAAAGAAAATGAAGAAAATAAAGAAAATAAAGAAAATAAAGAAAATTAATTGTACACTCGTGCTTGCGCACTATATATACCACATATAAACCATCTCTCTTGAACATCTACAATGGCCGGACCGCGTAAGACTCTGCTCGAACCCCGAGGACCTCGGTTCGAATCCCAGCCAGGTAATAACTTTCTTCACTCAACACTAAACTCTACACACAAATAATCGAAATAAATTGGATGAATTAAATAAAATAAAGAAAATAAAGAAAATAAAGAAAATAAAGAAAATAAAGAAAATAAAGAAAATAAAGAAAATAAAGAAAATAAAGAAAATAAAGAAAATAAAGAAAATAAAGAAAATAAAGAAAATAAAGAAAATAAAGAAAATAAAGAAAATAAAGAAAATAAAGAAAATCAAGAAAATCAAGAAAATCAAGAAAATCAAGAAAATAAAGAAAATAAAGAAAATAAAGAAAATAAAGAAAATAAAGAAAATAAAGAAAATAAAGAAAATAAAGAAAATAAAGAAAATAAAGAAAATAAAGAAAATAAAGAAAATAAAGAAAATAAAGAAAATAAAGAAAATAAAGAAAATAAAGAAAATAAAGAAAATAAAGAAAATAAAGAAAATAAAGAAAATAAAGAAAATAAAGAAAATAAAGAAAATAAAGAAAATAAAGAAAATAAAGAAAATAAAGAAAATAAAGAAAATAAAGAAAATAAAGAAAATAAAGAAAATAAAGAAAATAAAGAAAATAAAGAAAATAAAGAAAATAAAGAAAATAAAGAAAATAAAGAAAATAAAGAAAATAAAGAAAATAAAGAAAATAAAGAAAATAAAGAAAATAAAGAAAACAAAGAAAATAAAGAAAATAAAGGAAATAAAGAAAATTAATTGTACACTCGTGCTTGCGCACTATATATACCACATATAAACCATCTCTCTTGAACATCTACAATGGCCGGACCGCGTAAGACTCTGCTCGAATCCCGAGGACCTCGGTTCGAATCCCAGCCAGGTAATAACTTTCTTCACTCAACACTAAACTCTACACACAAATAATCGAAATAAATTGGATGAATTAAAGAAAATAAAGAAAATAAAGAAAATAAAGAAAATAAAGAAAATAAAGAAAATAAAGAAAATAAAGAAAATAAAGAAAATAAAGAAAATAAAGAAAATAAAGAAAATAAAGAAAATAAAGAAAATAAAGAAAATAAAGAAAATAAAGAAAATAAAGAAAATAAAGAAAATAAAGAAAATAAAGAAAATAAAGAAAATAAAGAAAATAAAGAAAATAAAGAAAATAAAGAAAATAAAGAAAATAAAGAAAATAAAGAAAATAAAGAAAATAAAGAAAATAAAGAAAATAAAGAAAATAAAGAAAATCAAGAAAATCAAGAAAATCAAGAAAATCAAGAAAATCAAGAAAATCAAGAAAATCAAGAAAATAAAGAAAATCAAGAAAATCAAGAAAATAAAGAAAATAAAGAAAATAAAGAAAATAAAGAAAATAAAGAAAATAAAGAAAATAAAGAAAATAAAGAAAATAAAGAAAATTAATTGTACACTCGTGCTTGCGCACTATATATACCACATATAAACCATCTCTCTTGAACATCTACAATGGCCGGACCGCGTAAGACTCTGCTCGAACCCCGAGGACCTCGGTTCGAATCCCAGCCAGGTAATAACTTTCTTCACTCAACACTAAACTCTACACACAAATAATCGAAATAAATTGGATGAATTAAATAAAATAAAGAAAATAAAGAAAATAAAGAAAATAAAGAAAATAAAGAAAATAAAGAAAATAAAGAAAATAAAGAAAATAAAGAAAATAAAGAAAATAAAGAAAATAAAGAAAATAAAGAAAATAAAGAAAATAAAGAAAATAAAGAAAATAAAGAAAATAAAGAAAATAAAGAAAATAAAGAAAATAAAGAAAATAAAGAAAATAAAGAAAATAAAGAAAATAAAGAAAATAAAGAAAATAAAGAAAATAAAGAAAATAAAGAAAATAAAGAAAATAAAGAAAATAAAGAAAATAAAGAAAATAAAGAAAATAAATAAAATAAAGAAAATAAAGAAAATAAAGAAAATAAAGAAAATAAAGAAAATAAAGAAAATAAAGAAAATAAAGAAAATAAAGAAAATAAAGAAAATAAAGAAAATAAAGAAAATAAAGAAAATAAAGAAAATAAAGAAAATAAAGAAAATAAAGAAAATAAAGAAAATAAAGAAAATAAAGAAAATAAAGAAAATAAAGAAAATAAAGAAAATAAAGAAAATAAAGAAAATAAAGAAAATAAAGAAAATAAAGAAAATAAAGAAAATAAAGAAAATAAAGAAAATAAAGAAAATAAAGAAAATAAAGAAAATGAAGAAAATGAAGAAAATGAAGAAAATGAAGAAAATGAAGAAAATGAAGAAAATGAAGAAAATGAAGAAAATGAAGAAAATAAAGAAAATAAAGAAAATAAAGAAAATAAAGAAAATAAAGAAAATAAAGAAAATAAAGAAAATAAAGAAAATAAAGAAAATAAAGAAAATGAAGAAAATGAAGAAAATGAAGAAAATGAAGAAAATGAAGAAAATGAAGAAAATGAAGAAAATGAAGAAAATGAAGAAAATCGTGCTTGCGCACTATATATACCACATATAAACCATCTCTCTTGAACATCTACAATGGCCGGACCGCGTAAGACTCTGCTCGAACCCCGAGGACCTCGGTTCGAATCCCAGCCAGGTAATAACTTTCTTCACTCAACACTAAACTCTACACACAAATAATCGAAATAAATTGGATGAATTAAAGAAAATAAAGAAAATAAAGAAAATAAAGAAAATAAAGAAAATAAAGAAAATAAAGAAAATAAAGAACATAAAGAAAATAAAGAAAATAAAGAAAATAGAGAAAATAAAGAAAATAAAGAAAATAAAGAAAATAAAGAAAATAAAGAAAATAAAGAAAATAAAGAAAATAAAGAAAATAAAGAAAATAAAGAAAATAAAGAAAATAAAGAAAATAAAGAAAATAAAGAAAATAAAGAAAATAAAGAAAATAAAGAAAATAAAGAAAATAAAGAAAATAAAGAAAATAAAGAAAATAAAGAAAATAAAGAAAATAAAGAAAATAAAGAAAATAAAGAAAATAAAGAAAATAAAGAAAATAAAGAAAATAAAGAAAATAAAGAAAATAAAGAAAATAAAGAAAATAAAGAAAATAAAGAAAATAAAGAAAATAAAGAAAATAAAGAAAATAAAGAAAATAAAGAAAATAAAGAAAATAAAGAAAATAAAGAAAATAAAGAAAATGAAGAAAATGAAGAAAATGAAGAAAATGAAGAAAATGAAGAAAATGAAGAAAATGAAGAAAATAAAGAAAATAAAGAAAATAAAGAAAATAAAGAAAATAAAGAAAATAAAGAAAATAAAGAAAATAAAGAAAATAAAGAAAATAAAGAAAATAAAGAAAATAAAGAAAATAAAGAAAATAAAGAAAATAAAGAAAATAAAGAAAATAAAGAAAATAAAGAAAATAAAGAAAATAAAGAAAATGAAGAAAATGAAGAAAATGAAGAAAATGAAGAAAATGAAGAAAATGAAGAAAATCGTGCTTGCGCACTATATATACCACATATAAACCATCTCTCTTGAACATCTACAATGGCCGGACCGCGTAAGACTCTGCTCGAACCCCGAGGACCTCGGTTCGAATCCCAGCCAGGTAATAACTTTCTTCACTCAACACTAAACTCTACACACAAATAATCGAAATAAATTGGATGAATTAAAGAAAATAAAGAAAATAAAGAAAATAAAGAAAATAAAGAAAATAAAGAAAATAAAGAAAATAAAGAAAATAAAGAACATAAAGAAAATAAAGAAAATAAAGAAAATAGAGAAAATAAAGAAAATAAAGAAAATAAAGAAAATAAAGAAAATAAAGAAAATAAAGAAAATAAAGAAAATAAAGAAAATAAAGAAAATAAAGAAAATAAAGAAAATAAAGAAAATAAAGAAAATAAAGAAAATACAGAAAATAAAGAAAATAAAGAAAATAAAGAAAATAAAGAAAATTAATTGTACACTCGTGCTTGCGCACTATATATACCACATATAAACCATCTCTCTTGAACATCTACAATGGCCGGACCGCGTAAGACTCTGCTCGAACCCCGAGGACCTCGGTTCGAATCCCAGCCAGGTAATAACTTTCTTCACTCAACACTAAACTCTACACACTAATAATCGAAATAAATTGGATGAATTAAAGAAAATAAAGAAAATAAAGAAAATAAAGAAAATAAAGAAAATAAAGAAAATGAAGAAAATAAAGAAAATAAAGAAAATAAAGAAAATAAAGAAAATAAAGAAAATAAAGAAAATAAAGAAAATAAAGAAAATAAAGAAAATAAAGAAAATAAAGAAAATAAAGAAAATAAAGAAAATAAAGAAAATAAAGAAAATAAAGAAAATAAAGAAAATAAAGAAAATAAAGAAAATAAAGAAAATAAAGAAAATAAAGAAAATAAAGAAAATAAAGAAAATAAAGAAAATAAAGAAAATAAAGAAAATAAAGAAAATAAAGAAAATAAAGAAAATGAAGAAAATGAAGAAAATGAAGAAAATGAAGAAAATGAAGAAAATGAAGAAAATGAAGAAAATGAAGAAAATGAAGAAAATCGTGCTTGCGCACTATATATACCACATATAAACCATCTCTCTTGAACATCTACAATGGCCGGACCGCGTAAGACTCTGCTCGAACCCCGAGGACCTCGGTTCGAATCCCAGCCAGGTAATAACTTTCTTCACTCAACACTAAACTCTACACACAAATAATCGAAATAAATTGGATGAATTAAAGAAAATAAAGAAAATAAAGAAAATAAAGAAAATAAAGAAAATGAAGAAAATAAAGAAAATAAAGAAAATAAAGAAAATAAAGAAAATAAAGAAAATAAAGAAAATAAAGAAAATAAAGAAAATAAAGAAAATAAAGAAAATAAAGAAAATAAAGAAAATAAAGAAAATAAAGAAAATAAAGAAAATAAAGAAAATAAAGAAAATAAAGAAAATAAAGAAAATAAAGAAAATAAAGAAAATAAAGAAAATAAAGAAAATAAAGAAAATAAAGAAAATAAAGAAAATAAAGAAAATAAAGAAAATAAAGAAAATAAAGAAAATAAAGAAAATAAAGAAAATGAAGAAAATGAAGAAAATGAAGAAAATGAAGAAAATGAAGAAAATGAAGAAAATGAAGAAAATGAAGAAAATCGTGCTTGCGCACTATATATACCACATATAAACCATCTCTCTTGAACATCTACAATGGCCGGACCGCGTAAGACTCTGCTCGAACCCCGAGGACCTCGGTTCGAATCCCAGCCAGGTAATAACTTTCTTCACTCAACACTAAACTCTACACACAAATAATCGAAATAAATTGGATGAATTAAAGAAAATAAAGAAAATAAAGAAAATAAAGAAAATAAAGAAAATAAAGAAAATAAAGAAAATAAAGAAAATAAAGAACATAAAGAAAATAAAGAAAATAAAGAAAATAGAGAAAATAAAGAAAATAAAGAAAATAAAGAAAATAAAGAAAATAAAGAAAATAAAGAAAATAAAGAAAATAAAGAAAATAAAGAAAATAAAGAAAATAAAGAAAATAAAGAAAATAAAGAAAATAAAGAAAATAAAGAAAATAAAGAAAATAAAGAAAATAAAGAAAATAAAGAAAATAAAGAAAATAAAGAAAATAAAGAAAATAAAGAAAATAAAGAAAATAAAGAAAATAAAGAAAATAAAGAAAATAAAGAAAATAAAGAAAATAAAGAAAATAAAGAAAATAAAGAAAATAAAGAAAATAAAGAAAATAAAGAAAATCAAGAAAATCAAGAAAATAAAGAAAATAAAGAAAATAAAGAAAATAAAGAAAATAAAGAAAATAAAGAAAATAAAGAAAATAAAGAAAATAAAGAAAATTAATTGTACACTCGTGCTTGCGCACTATATATACCACATATAAACCATCTCTCTTGAACATCTACAATGGCCGGACCGCGTAAGACTCTGCTCGAACCCCGAGGACCTCGGTTCGAATCCCAGCCAGGTAATAACTTTCTTCACTCAACACTAAACTCTACACACAAATAATCGAAATAAATTGGATGAATTAAAGAAAATAAAGAAAATAAAGAAAATAAAGAAAATAAAGAAAATAAAGAAAATAAAGAAAATAAAGAAAATAAAGAAAATAAAGAAAATAAAGAAAATAAAGAAAATAAAGAAAATAAAGAAAATAAAGAAAATAAAGAAAATAAAGAAAATAAAGAAAATAAATAAAATAAAGAAAATAAAGAAAATAAAGAAAATAAAGAAAATAAAGAAAATAAAGAAAATAAAGAAAATAAAGAAAATAAAGAAAATAAAGAAAATAAAGAAAATAAAGAAAATAAAGAAAATAAAGAAAATAAAGAAAATAAAGAAAATAAAGAAAATAAAGAAAATAAAGAAAATAAAGAAAATAAAGAAAATAAAGAAAATAAAGAAAATAAAGAAAATAAAGAAAATAAAGAAAATAAAGAAAATAAAGAAAATGAAGAAAATGAAGAAAATGAAGAAAATGAAGAAAATGAAGAAAATGAAGAAAATGAAGAAAATGAAGAAAATGAAGAAAATAAAGAAAATAAAGAAAAAAAAGAAAATAAAGAAAATAAAGAAAATAAAGAAAATAAAGAAAATAAAGAAAATAAAGAAAATAAAGAAAATGAAGAAAATGAAGAAAATGAAGAAAATGAAGAAAATGAAGAAAATGAAGAAAATGAAGAAAATGAAGAAAATGAAGAAAATCGTGCTTGCGCACTATATATACCACATATAAACCATCTCTCTTGAACATCTACAATGGCCGGACCGCGTAAAACTCTGCTCGAACCCCGAGGACCTCGGTTCGAATCCCAGCCAGGTAATAACTTTCTTCACTCAACACTAAACTCTACACACAAATAATCGAAATAAATTGGATGAATTAAAGAAAATAAAGAAAATAAAGAAAATAAAGAAAATAAAGAAAATAAAGAAAATAAAGAAAATAAAGAACATAAAGAAAATAAAGAAAATAAAGAAAATAGAGAAAATAAAGAAAATAAAGAAAATAAAGAAAATAAAGAAAATAAAGAAAATAAAGAAAATAAAGAAAATAAAGAAAATAAAGAAAATAAAGAAAATAAAGAAAATAAAGAAAATAAAGAAAATAAAGAAAATAAAGAAAATAAAGAAAATAAAGAAAATAAAGAAAATAAAGAAAATAAAGAAAATAAAGAAAATAAAGAAAATAAAGAAAATAAAGAAAATAAAGAAAATAAAGAAAATAAAGAAAATAAAGAAAATAAAGAAAATAAAGAAAATAAAGAAAATAAAGAAAATAAAGAAAATAAAGAAAATAAAAAAAATAAAAAAAATAAAGAAAATAAAGAAAATAAAGAAAATAAAGAAAATAAAGAAAATAAAGAAAATAAAGAAAATAAAGAAAATAAAGAAAATAAAGAAAATAAAGAAAATAAAGAAAATGAAGAAAATGAAGAAAATGAAGAAAATGAAGAAAATGAAGAAAATGAAGAAAATGAAGAAAATGAAGAAAATGAAGAAAATAAAGAAAATAAAGAAAATAAAGAAAATAAAGAAAATAAAGAAAATAAAGAAAATAAAGAAAATAAAGAAAATAAAGAAAATAAAGAAAATAAAGAAAATAAAGAAAATAAAGAAAATAAAGAAAATAAAGAAAATAAAGAAAATAAAGAAAATAAAGAAAATGAAGAAAATGAAGAAAATGAAGAAAATGAAGAAAATGAAGAAAATGAAGAAAATCGTGCTTGCGCACTATATATACCACATATAAACCATCTCTCTTGAACATCTACAATGGCCGGACCGCGTAAGACTCTGCTCGAACCCCGAGGACCTCGGTTCGAATCCCAGCCAGGTAATAACTTTCTTCACTCAACACTAAACTCTACACACAAATAACCGAAATAAATTGGATGAATTAAAGAAAATAAAGAAAATAAAGAAAATAAAGAAAATAAAGAAAATAAAGAAAATAAAGAAAATAAAGAAAATAAAGAACATAAAGAAAATAAAGAAAATAAAGAAAATAGAGAAAATAAAGAAAATAAAGAAAATAAAGAAAATAAAGAAAATAAAGAAAATAAAGAAAATAAAGAAAATAAAGAAAATAAAGAAAATAAAGAAAATAAAGAAAATAAAGAAAATAAAGAAAATAAAGAAAATAAAGAAAATACAGAAAATAAAGAAAATAAAGAAAATAAAGAAAATAAAGAAAATTAATTGTACACTCGTGCTTGCGCACTATATATACCACATATAAACCATCTCTCTTGAACATCTACAATGGCCGGACCGCGTAAGACTCTGCTCGAACCCCGAGGACCTCGGTTCGAATCCCAGCCAGGTAATAACTTTCTTCACTCAACACTAAACTCTACACACAAATAATCGAAATAAATTGGATGAATTAAAGAAAATAAAGAAAATAAAGAAAATAAAGAAAATAAAGAAAATAAAGAAAATGAAGAAAATAAAGAAAATAAAGAAAATAAAGAAAATAAAGAAAATAAAGAAAATAAAGAAAATAAAGAAAATAAAGAAAATAAAGAAAATAAAGAAAATAAAGAAAATAAAGAAAATAAAGAAAATAAAGAAAATAAAGAAAATAAAGAAAATAAAGAAAATAAAGAAAAAAAAAAAAAAAAAAAAAAAAAAGAAAATAAAGAAAAAAAAGAAAATAAAGAAAATAAAGAAAATAAAGAAAATAAAGAAAATAAAGAAAATAAAGAAAATAAAGAAAATAAAGAAAATAAAGAAAATAAAGAAAATGAAGAAAATGAAGAAAATGAAGAAAATGAAGAAAATGAAGAAAATGAAGAAAATGAAGAAAATGAAGAAAATCGTGCTTGCGCACTATATATACCACATATAAACCATCTCTCTTGAACATCTACAATGGCCGGACCGCGTAAGACTCTGCTCGAACCCCGAGGACCTCGGTTCGAATCCCAGCCAGGTAATAACTTTCTTCACTCAACACTAAACTCTACACACAAATAATCGAAATAAATTGGATGAATTAAAGAAAATAAAGAAAATAAAGAAAATAAAGAAAATAAAGAAAATAAAGAAAATAAAGAAAATAAAGAAAATAAAGAAAATAAAGAACATAAAGAAAATAAAGAAAATAAAGAAAATAGAGAAAATAAAGAAAATAAAGAAAATAAAGAAAATAAAGAAAATAAAGAAAATAAAGAAAATAAAGAAAATAAAGAAAATAAAGAAAATAAAGAAAATAAAGAAAATAAAGAAAATAAAGAAAATACAGAAAATAAAGAAAATAAAGAAAATAAAGAAAATAAAGAAAATTAATTGTACACTCGTGCTTGCGCACTATATATACCACATATAAACCATCTCTCTTGAACATCTACAATGGCCGGACCGCGTAAGACTCTGCTCGAACCCCGAGGACCTCGGTTCGAATCCCAGCCAGGTAATAACTTTCTTCACTCAACACTAAACTCTACACACTAATAATCGAAATAAATTGGATGAATTAAAGAAAATAAAGAAAATAAAGAAAATAAAGAAAATAAAGAAAATAAAGAAAATAAAGAAAATAAAGAAAATAAAGAAAATAAAGAAAATAAAGAAAATAAAGAAAATAAAGAAAATAAAGAAAATAAAGAAAATAAAGAAAATAAAGAAAATAAAGAAAATAAAGAAAATAAAGAAAATAAAGAAAATAAAGAAAATAAAGAAAATAAAGAAAATAAAGAAAATAAAGAAAATAAAGAAAATAAAGAAAATAAAGAAAATAAAGAAAATAAAGAAAATAAAGAAAATAAAGAAAATTAATTGTACACTCGTGCTTGCGCACTATATATACCACATATAAACCATCTCTCTTGAACATCTACAATGGCCGGACCGCGTAAGACTCTGCTCGAACCCCGAGGACCTCGGTTCGAATCCCAGCCAGGTAATAACTTTCTTCACTCAACACTAAACTCTACACACAAATAATCGAAATAAATTGGATGAATTAAAGAAAATAAAGAAAATAAAGAAAATAAAGAAAATAAAGAAAATAAAGAAAATAAAGAAAATAAATAAAATAAAGAAAATAAAGAAAATAAAGAAAATAAAGAAAATAAAGAAAATAAAGAAAATAAAGAAAATAAAGAAAATAAAGAAAATAAAGAAAATAAAGAAAATAAAGAAAATAAAGAAAATAAAGAAAATAAAGAAAATAAAGAAAATAAAGAAAATAAAGAAAATAAAGAAAATAAAGAAAATAAAGAAAATAAAGAAAATAAAGAAAATTAATTGTACACTCGTGCTTGCGCACTATATATACCACATATAAACCATCTCTCTTGAACATCTACAATGGCCGGACCGCGTAAGACTCTGCTCGAACCCCGAGGACCTCGGTTCGAATCCCAGCCAGGTAATAACTTTCTTCACTCAACACTAAACTCTACACACAAATAATCGAAATAAATTGGATGAATTAAATAAAATAAAGAAAATAAAGAAAATAAAGAAAATAAAGAAAATAAAGAAAATAAAGAAAATAAAGAAAATAAAGAAAATAAAGAAAATAAAGAAAATAAAGAAAATAAAGAAAATAAAGAAAATAAAGAAAATAAAGAAAATAAAGAAAATAAAGAAAATAAAGAAAATAAAGAAAATAAAGAAAATAAAGAAAATAAAGAAAATAAAGAAAATAAAGAAAATAAAGAAAATAAAGAAAATAAAGAAAATAAAGAAAATAAAGAAAATAAAGAAAATAAAGAAAATAAAGAAAATAAAGAAAATAAAGAAAATAAAGAAAATAAAGAAAATAAAGAAAATAAAGAAAATAAAGAAAATAAAGAAAATAAAGAAAATAAAGAAAATTAATTGTACACTCGTGCTTGCGCACTATATATACCACATATAAACCATCTCTCTTGAACATCTACAATGGCCGGACCGCGTAAGACTCTGCTCGAACCCCGAGGACCTCGGTTCGAATCCCAGCCAGGTAATAACTTTCTTCACTCAACACTAAACTCTACACACAAATAATCGAAATAAATTGGATGAATTAAATAAAATAAAGAAAATAAAGAAAATAAAGAAAATAAAGAAAATAAAGAAAATAAAGAAAATAAAGAAAATAAAGAAAATAAAGAAAATAAAGAAAATAAAGAAAATAAAGAAAATAAAGAAAATAAAGAAAATAAAGAAAATAAAGAAAATAAAGAAAATAAAGAAAATAAAGAAAATAAAGAAAATAAAGAAAATAAAGAAAATAAAGAAAATAAAGAAAATAAAGAAAATAAAGAAAATAAAGAAAATAAAGAAAATAAAGAAAATAAAGAAAATAAAGAAAATAAAGAAAATAAAGAAAATAAAGAAAATAAAGAAAATAAAGAAAATAAAGAAAATAAAGAAAATAAAGAAAATAAAGAAAATAAAGAAAATAAAGAAAATAAAGAAAATAAAGAAAATAAAGAAAATAAAGAAAATAAAGAAAATAAAGAAAATAAAGAAAATAAAGAAAATAAAGAAAATAAAGAAAATAAAGAAAATAAAGAAAATAAAGAAAATAAAGAACATAAAGAAAATAAAGAAAATAAAGAAAATAGAGAAAATATAGAAAATAAAGAAAATAAAGAAAATAAAGAAAATAAAGAACATAAAGAAAATAAAGAAAATAAAGAAAATAAAGAAAATAAAGAAAATAAAGAAAATAAAGAAAATAAAGAAAATAAAGAAAATAAAGAAAATAAAGAAAATAAAGAAAATTAATTGTACACTCGTGCTTGCGCACTATATATACCACATATAAACCATCTCTCTTGAACATCTACAATGGCCGGACCGCGTAAGACTCTGCTCGAACCCCGAGGACCTCGGTTCGAATCCCAGCCAGGTAATAACTTTCTTCACTCAACACTAAACTCTACACACAAATAATCGAAATAAATTGGATGAATTAAAGAAAATAAAGAAAATAAAGAAAATAAAGAAAATAAAGAAAATAAAGAAAATAAAGAAAATAAAGAAAATAAAGAAAATAAAGAAAATAAAGAAAATAAAGAAAATAAAGAAAATAAAGAAAATAAAGAAAATAAAGAAAATAAAGAAAATAAAGAAAATAAAGAAAATAAAGAAAATAAAGAAAATTAATTGTACACTCGTGCTTGCGCACTATATATACCACATATAAACAAATAAATTGGATGAATTAAAGAAAATAAAGAAAATAAAGAAAATAAAGAAAATAAAGAAAATAAAGAAAATAAAGAAAATAAAGAAAATAAAGAAAATAAAGAAAATAAAGAAAATAAAGAAAATAAAGAAAATAAAGAAAATAAAGAAAATAAAGAAAATAAAGAAAATAAAGAAAATAAAGAAAATAAAGAAAATAAAGAAAATAAAGAAAATAAAGAAAATAAAGAAAATAAAGAAAATAAAGAAAATAAAGAAAATAAAGAAAATAAAGAAAATAAAGAAAATAAAGAAAATAAAGAAAATAAAGAAAATAAAGAAAATAAAGAAAATAAAGAAAATAAAGAAAATAAAGAAAATAAAGAAAATAAAGAAAATAAAGAAAATAAAGAAAATAAAGAAAATAAAGAAAATAAAGAAAATAAAGAAAATAAAGAAAATAAAGAAAATAAAGAAAATAAAGAAAATAAAGAAAATAAAGAAAATAAAGAAAATAAAGAAAATAAAGAAAATGAAGAAAATGAAGAAAATGAAGAAAATGAAGAAAATGAAGAAAATGAAGAAAATGAAGAAAATGAAGAAAATCGTGCTTGCGCACTATATATACCACATATAAACCATCTCTCTTGAACATCTACAATGGCCGGACCGCGTAAGACTCTGCTCGAACCCCGAGGACCTCGGTTCGAATCCCAGCCAGGTAATAACTTTCTTCACTCAACACTAAACTCTACACACAAATAATCGAAATAAATTGGATGAATTAAAGAAAATAAAGAAAATAAAGAAAATAAAGAAAATAAAGAAAATAAAGAAAATAAAGAAAATAAAGAAAATAAAGAAAATAAAGAACATAAAGAAAATAAAGAAAATAAAGAAAATAGAGAAAATAAAGAAAATAAAGAAAATAAAGAAAATAAAGAAAATAAAGAAAATAAAGAAAATAAAGAAAATAAAGAAAATAAAGAAAATAAAGAAAATAAAGAAAATAAAGAAAATAAAGAAAATACAGAAAATAAAGAAAATAAAGAAAATAAAGAAAATAAAGAAAATTAATTGTACACTCGTGCTTGCGCACTATATATACCACATATAAACCATCTCTCTTGAACATCTACAATGGCCGGACCGCGTAAGACTCTGCTCGAACCCCGAGGACCTCGGTTCGAATCCCAGCCAGGTAATAACTTTCTTCACTCAACACTAAACTCTACACACTAATAATCGAAATAAATTGGATGAATTAAAGAAAATAAAGAAAATAAAGAAAATAAAGAAAATAAAGAAAATAAAGAAAATAAAGAAAATAAAGAAAATAAAGAAAATAAAGAAAATAAAGAAAATAAAGAAAATAAAGAAAATAAAGAAAATAAAGAAAATAAAGAAAATAAAGAAAATAAAGAAAATAAAGAAAATAAAGAAAATAAAGAAAATAAAGAAAATAAAGAAAATAAAGAAAATAAAGAAAATAAAGAAAATAAAGAAAATAAAGAAAATAAAGAAAATAAAGAAAATAAAGAAAATAAAGAAAATTAATTGTACACTCGTGCTTGCGCACTATATATACCACATATAAACCATCTCTCTTGAACATCTACAATGGCCGGACCGCGTAAGACTCTGCTCGAACCCCGAGGACCTCGGTTCGAATCCCAGCCAGGTAATAACTTTCTTCACTCAACACTAAACTCTACACACAAATAATCGAAATAAATTGGATGAATTAAAGAAAATAAAGAAAATAAAGAAAATAAAGAAAATAAAGAAAATAAAGAAAATAAATAAAATAAAGAAAATAAAGAAAATAAAGAAAATAAAGAAAATAAAGAAAATAAAGAAAATAAAGAAAAAAAAGAAAATAAAGAAAATAAAGAAAATAAAGAAAATAAAGAAAATAAAGAAAATAAAGAAAATAAAGAAAATAAAGAAAATAAAGAAAATAAAGAAAATAAAGAAAATAAAGAAAATAAAGAAAATAAAGAAAATAAAGAAAATAAAGAAAATTAATTGTACACTCGTGCTTGCGCACTATATATACCACATATAAACCATCTCTCTTGAACATCTACAATGGCCGGACCGCGTAAGACTCTGCTCGAACCCCGAGGACCTCGGTTCGAATCCCAGCCAGGTAATAACTTTCTTCACTCAACACTAAACTCTACACACAAATAATCGAAATAAATTGGATGAATTAAATAAAATAAAGAAAATAAAGAAAATAAAGAAAATAAAGAAAATAAAGAAAATAAAGAAAATAAAGAAAATAAAGAAAATAAAGAAAATAAAGAAAATAAAGAAAATAAAGAAAATAAAGAAAATAAAGAAAATAAAGAAAATAAAGAAAATAAAGAAAATAAAGAAAATAAAGAAAATAAAGAAAATAAAGAAAATAAAGAAAATAAAGAAAATAAAGAAAATAAAGAAAATAAAGAAAATAAAGAAAATAAAGAAAATTAATTGTACACTCGTGCTTGCGCACTATATATACCACATATAAACCATCTCTCTTGAACATCTACAATGGCCGGACCGCGTAAGACTCTGCTCGAACCCCGAGGACCTCGGTTCGAATCCCAGCCAGGTAATAACTTTCTTCACTCAACACTAAACTCTACACACAAATAATCGAAATAAATTGGATGAATTAAATAAAATAAAGAAAATAAAGAAAATAAAGAAAATAAAGAAAATAAAGAAAATAAAGAAAATAAAGAAAATAAAGAAAATAAAGAAAATAAAGAAAATAAAGAAAATAAAGAAAATAAAGAAAATAAAGAAAATAAAGAAAATAAAGAAAATAAAGAAAATAAAGAAAATAAAGAAAATAAAGAAAATAAAGAAAATAAAGAAAATAAAGAAAATAAAGAAAATAAAGAAAATAAAGAAAATAAAGAAAATAAAGAAAATAAAGAAAATAAAGAAAATAAAGAAAATAAAGAAAATAAAGAAAATAAAGAAAATAAAGAAAATAAAGAAAATAAAGAAAATAAAGAAAATAAAGAAAATAAAGAAAATAAAGAAAATAAAGAAAATAAAGAAAATAAAGAAAATAAAGAAAATAAAGAAAATAAAGAAAATAAAGAAAATAAAGAAAATAAAGAAAATAAAGAAAATAAAGAAAATAAAGAAAATAAAGAAAATAAAGAAAATAAAGAAAATAAAGAAAATAAAGAAAATAAAGAAAATAAAGAAAATAAAGAAAATAAAGAAAATAAAGAAAATAAAGAAAATAAAGAAAATAAAGAAAATAAAGAAAATAAAGAAAATAAAGAAAATAAAGAAAATAAAGAAAATAAAGAAAATAAAGAAAATAAAGAAAATAAAGAAAATAAAGAAAATAAAGAAAATAAAGAAAATAAAGAAAATAAAGAAAATAAAGAAAATAAAGAAAATAAAGAAAATAAAGAAAATAAAGAAAATAAAGAAAATAAAGAAAATAAAGAAAATAAAGAAAATAAAGAAAATAAAGAAAATAAAGAAAATAAAGAAAATAAAGAAAATTAATTGTACACTCGTGCTTGCGCACTATATATACCACATATAAACAAATAAATTGGATGAATTAAAGAAAATAAAGAAAATAAAGAAAATAAAGAAAATAAAGAAAATAAAGAAAATAAAGAAAATAAAGAAAATAAAGAAAATAAAGAACATAAAGAAAATAAAGAAAATAAAGAAAATAGAGAAAATATAGAAAATAAAGAAAATAAAGAAAATAAAGAAAATAAAGAACATAAAGAAAATAAAGAAAATAAAGAAAATAAAGAAAATAAAGAAAATAAAGAAAATAAAGAAAATAAAGAAAATAAAGAAAATAAAGAAAATAAAGAAAATAAAGAAAATTAATTGTACACTCGTGCTTGCGCACTATATATACCACATATAAACCATCTCTCTTGAACATCTACAATGGCCGGACCGCGTAAGACTCTGCTCGAACCCCGAGGACCTCGGTTCGAATCCCAGCCAGGTAATAACTTTCTTCACTCAACACTAAACTCTACACACTAATAATCGAAATAAATTGGATGAATTAAAGAAAATAAAGAAAATAAAGAAAATAAAGAAAATAAAGAAAATAAAGAAAATAAAGAAAATAAAGAAAATAAAGAAAATAAAGAAAATAAAGAAAATAAAGAAAATAAAGAAAATAAAGAAAATAAAGAAAATAAAGAAAATAAAGAAAATAAAGAAAATAAAGAAAATAAAGAAAATTAATTGTACACTCGTGCTTGCGCACTATATATACCACATATAAACAAATAAATTGGATGAATTAAAGAAAATAAAGAAAATAAAGAAAATAAAGAAAATAAAGAAAATAAAGAAAATAAAGAAAATAAAGAAAATAAAGAAAATAAAGAAAATAAAGAAAATAAAGAAAATAAAGAAAATAAAGAAAATAAAGAAAATAAAGAAAATAAAGAAAATAAAGAAAATAAATAAAATAAAGAAAATAAAGAAAACAAAGAAAATAAAGAAAATAAAGAAAATAAAGAAAATAAAGAAAATAAAGAAAATAAAGAAAATAAAGAAAATAAAGAAAATAAAGAAAATAAAGAAAATAAAGAAAATAAAGAAAATAAAGAAAATAAAGAAAATAAAGAAAATAAAGAAAATAAAGAAAATAAAGAAAATAAAGAAAATAAAGAAAATTAATTGTACACTCGTGCTTGCGCACTATATATACCACATATAAACCATCTCTCTTGAACATCTACAATGGCCGGACCGCGTAAGACTCTGCTCGAACCCCGAGGACCTCGGTTCGAATCCCAGCCAGGTAATAACTTTCTTCACTCAACACTAAACTCTACACACAAATAATCGAAATAAATTGGATGAATTAAATAAAATAAAGAAAATAAAGAAAATAAAGAAAATAAAGAAAATAAAGAAAATAAAGAAAATAAAGAAAATAAAGAAAATAAAGAAAATAAAGAAAATAAAGAAAATAAAGAAAATAAAGAAAATAAAGAAAATAAAGAAAATAAAGAAAATAAAGAAAATAAAGAAAATAAAGAAAATAAAGAAAATAAAGAAAATAAAGAAAATAAAGAAAATAAAGAAAATAAAGAAAATAAAGAAAATAAAGAAAATAAAGAAAATAAAGAAAATAAAGAAAATAAAGAAAATAAAGAAAATAAAGAAAATAAAGAAAATAAAGAAAATAAAGAAAATAAAGAAAATAAAGAAAATAAAGAAAATAAAGAAAATAAAGAAAATAAAGAAAATTAATTGTACACTCGTGCTTGCGCACTATATATACCACATATAAACCATCTCTCTTGAACATCTACAATGGCCGGACCGCGTAAGACTCTGCTCGAACCCCGAGGACCTCGGTTCGAATCCCAGCCAGGTAATAACTTTCTTCACTCAACACTAAACTCTACACACAAATAATCGAAATAAATTGGATGAATTAAATAAAATAAAGAAAATAAAGAAAATAAAGAAAATAAAGAAAATAAAGAAAATAAAGAAAATAAAGAAAATAAAGAAAATAAAGAAAATAAAGAAAATAAAGAAAATAAAGAAAATAAAGAAAATAAAGAAAATAAAGAAAATAAAGAAAATAAAGAAAATAAAGAAAATAAAGAAAATAAAGAAAATAAAGAAAATAAAGAAAATAAAGAAAATAAAGAAAATAAAGAAAATAAAGAAAATAAAGAAAATAAAGAAAATAAAGAAAATAAAGAAAATAAAGAAAATAAAGAAAATAAAGAAAATAAAGAAAATAAAGAAAATAAAGAAAATAAAGAAAATAAAGAAAATAAAGAAAATAAAGAAAATAAAGAAAATAAAGAAAATAAAGAAAATAAAGAAAATAAAGAAAATAAAGAAAATAAAGAAAATAAAGAAAATAAAGAAAATAAAGAAAATAAAGAAAATAAAGAAAATAAAGAACATAAAGAAAATAAAGAAAATAAAGAAAATAAAGAAAATAAAGAAAATAAAGAAAATAAAGAAAATAAAGAAAATAAAGAAAATTAATTGTACACTCGTGCTTGCGCACTATATATACCACATATAAACCATCTCTCTTGAACATCTACAATGGCCGGACCGCGTAAGACTCTGCTCGAACCCCGAGGACCTCGGTTCGAATCCCAGCCAGGTAATAACTTTCTTCACTCAACACTAAACTCTACACACAAATAATCGAAATAAATTGGATGAATTAAATAAAATAAAGAAAATAAAGAAAATAAAGAAAATAAAGAAAATAAAGAAAATAAAGAAAATAAAGAAAATAAAGAAAATAAAGAAAATAAAGAAAATAAAGAAAATAAAGAAAAAAAAAAAAATAAAGAAAATAAAGAAAATAAAGAAAATAAAGAAAATAAAGAAAATAAAGAAAATAAAGAAAATAAAGAAAATAAAGAAAATAAAGAAAATAAAGAAAATAAATAAAATAAAGAAAATAAAGAAAATAAAGAAAATAAAGAAAATAAAGAAAATAAAGAAAATAAAGAAAATAAAGAAAATAAAGAAAATAAAGAAAATAAAGAAAATAAAGAAAATAAAGAAAATAAAGAAAATAAAGAAAATAAAGAAAATAAAGAAAATAAAGAAAATAAAGAAAATAAAGAAAATAAAGAAAATAAAGAAAATAAAGAAAATAAAGAAAATAAAGAAAATAAAGAAAATAAAGAAAATAAAGAAAATAAAGAAAATTAATTGTACACTCGTGCTTGCGCACTATATATACCACATATAAACCATCTCTCTTGAACATCTACAATGGCCGGACCGCGTAAGACTCTGCTCGAACCCCGAGGACCTCGGTTCGAATCCCAGCCAGGTAATAACTTTCTTCACTCAACACTAAACTCTACACACAAATAATCGAAATAAATTGGATGAATTAAAGAAAATAAAGAAAATAAAGAAAATAAAGAAAATAAAGAAAATAAAGAAAATAAAGAAAATAAAGAAAATAAAGAAAATAAAGAAAATAAAGAAAATAAATAAAATAAAGAAAATAAAGAAAATAAAGAAAATAAAGAAAATAAAGAAAATAAAGAAAATAAAGAAAATAAAGAAAATAAAGAAAATAAAGAAAATAAAGAAAATAAAGAAAATAAAGAAAATAAAGAAAATAAAGAAAATAAAGAAAATAAAGAAAATAAAGAAAATAAAGAAAATAAAGAAAATAAAGAAAATTAATTGTACACTCGTGCTTGCGCACTATATATACCACATATAAACCATCTCTCTTGAACATCTACAATGGCCGGACCGCGTAAGACTCTGCTCGAACCCCGAGGACCTCGGTTCGAATCCCAGCCAGGTAATAACTTTCTTCACTCAACACTAAACTCTACACACAAATAATCGAAATAAATTGGATGAATTAAATAAAATAAATAAAATAAAGAAAATAAAGAAAATAAAGAAAATAAAGAAAATAAAGAAAATAAAGAAAATAAAGAAAATAAAGAAAATAAAGAAAATAAAGAAAATAAAGAAAATAAAGAAAATAAAGAAAATAAAGAAAATAAAGAAAATAAAGAAAATAAAGAAAATAAAGAAAATAAAGAAAATAAAGAAAATAAAGAAAATAAAGAAAATAAAGAAAATAAAGAAAATAAAGAAAATAAAGAAAATAAAGAAAATAAAGAAAATAAAGAAAATAAAGAAAATAAAGAAAATAAAGAAAATAAAGAAAATAAAGAAAATAAAGAAAATAAAGAAAATAAAGAAAATAAAGAAAATAAAGAAAATAAAGAAAATAAAGAAAATAAAGAAAATAAAGAAAATAAAGAAAATAAAGAAAATAAAGAAAATAAAGAAAATAAAGAAAATAAAGAAAATAAAGAAAATAAAGAAAATAAAGAAAATAAAGAAAATAAAGAAAATAAAGAAAATAAAGAAAATAAAGAAAATAAAGAAAATAAAGAAAATAAAGAAAATAAAGAAAATAAAGAAAATAAAGAAAATAAAGAAAATAAAGAAAATAAAGAAAATAAAGAAAATAAAGAAAATAAAGAAAATAAAGAAAATAAAGAAAATAAAGAAAATAAAGAAAATAAAGAAAATGAAGAAAATGAAGAAAATGAAGAAAATGAAGAAAATGAAGAAAATGAAGAAAATGAAGAAAATGAAGAAAATGAAGAAAATGAAGAAAATGAAGAAAATGAAGAAAATGAAGAAAATGAAGAAAATGAAGAAAATGAAGAAAATGAAGAAAATGAAGAAAATAAAGAAAATAAAGAAAATAAAGAAAATGAAGAAAATGAAGAAAATGAAGAAAATGAAGAAAATGAAGAAAATGAAGAAAATGAAGAAAATGAAGAAAATGAAGAAAATTAATTGTACACTCGTGCTTGCGCACTATATATACCACATATAAACCATCTCTCTTGAACATCTACAATGGCCGGACCGCGTAAGACTCTGCTCGAACCCCGAGGACCTCGGTTCGAATCCCAGCCAGGTAATAACTTTCTTCACTCAACACTAAACTCTACACACAAATAATCGAAATAAATTGGATGAATTAAAGAAAATAAAGAAAATAAAGAAAATAAAGAAAATAAAGAAAATAAAGAAAATAAAGAAAATAAAGAACATAAAGAAAATAAAGAAAATAAAGAAAATAGAGAAAATAAAGAAAATAAAGAAAATAAAGAAAATAAAGAAAATAAAGAAAATAAAGAAAATAAAGAAAATAAAGAAAATAAAGAAAATAAAGAAAATAAAGAAAATAAAGAAAATAAAGAAAATTAATTGTACACTCGTGCTTGCGCACTATATATACCACATATAAACCATCTCTCTTGAACATCTACAATGGCCGGACCGCGTAAGACTCTGCTCGAACCCCGAGGACCTCGGTTCGAATCCCAGCCAGGTAATAACTTTCTTCACTCAACACTAAACTCTACACACTAATAATCGAAATAAATTGGATGAATTAAAGAAAATAAAGAAAATAAAGAAAATAAAGAAAATAAAGAAAATAAAGAAAATAAAGAAAATAAAGAAAATAAAGAAAATAAAGAAAATAAAGAAAATAAAGAAAATAAAGAAAATAAAGAAAATAAAGAAAATAAAGAAAATTAATTGTACACTCGTGCTTGCGCACTATATATACCACATATAAACAAATAAATTGGATGAATTAAAGAAAATAAAGAAAATAAAGAAAATAAAGAAAATAAAGAAAATAAAGAAAATAAAGAAAATAAAGAAAATAAAGAAAATAAAGAAAATAAAGAAAATAAAGAAAATAAAGAAAATAAAGAAAATAAAGAAAATAAAGAAAATAAAGAAAATAAAGAAAATAAAGAAAATAAAGAAAATAAAGAAAATAAAGAAAATAAAGAAAATAAAGAAAATAAAGAAAATAAAGAAAATTAATTGTACACTCGTGCTTGCGCACTATATATACCACATATAAACCATCTCTCTTGAACATCTACAATGGCCGGACCGCGTAAGACTCTGCTCGAACCCCGAGGACCTCGGTTCGAATCCCAGCCAGGTAATAACTTTCTTCACTCAACACTAAACTCTACACACAAATAATCGAAATAAATTGGATGAATTAAATAAAATAAAGAAAATAAAGAAAATAAAGAAAATAAAGAAAATAAAGAAAATAAAGAAAATAAAGAAAATAAAGAAAATAAAGAAAATAAAGAAAATAAAGAAAATAAAGAAAATAAAGAAAATAAAGAAAATAAAGAAAATAAAGAAAATAAAGAAAATAAAGAAAATAAAGAAAATAAAGAAAATAAAGAAAATAAAGAAAATAAAGAAAATAAAGAAAATAAAGAAAATAAAGAAAATAAAGAAAATAAAGAAAATAAAGAAAATAAAGAAAATAAAGAAAATAAAGAAAATAAAGAAAATAAAGAAAATAAAGAAAATAAAGAAAATAAAGAAAATAAAGAAAATAAAGAAAATAAAGAAAATAAAGAAAATAAAGAAAATAAAGAAAATAAAGAAAATAAAGAAAATAAAGAAAATAAAGAAAATAAAGAAAATAAAGAAAATAAAGAAAATAAAGAAAATAAAGAAAATAAAGAAAATAAAGAAAATAAAGAAAATAAAGAAAATAAAGAAAATAAAGAAAATAAAGAAAATAAAGAAAATAAAGAAAATAAAGAAAATAAAGAAAATAAAGAAAATAAAGAAAATAAAGAAAATAAAGAAAATAAAGAAAATAAAGAAAATAAAGAAAATAAAGAAAATAAAGAAAATAAAGAAAATAAAGAAAATAAAGAAAATGAAGAAAATGAAGAAAATGAAGAAAATGAAGAAAATGAAGAAAATGAAGAAAATGAAGAAAATGAAGAAAATGAAGAAAATGAAGAAAATGAAGAAAATGAAGAAAATGAAGAAAATGAAGAAAATAAAGAAAATAAAGAAAATAAAGAAAATGAAGAAAATGAAGAAAATGAAGAAAATGAAGAAAATGAAGAAAATGAAGAAAATGAAGAAAATGAAGAAAATGAAGAAAATGAAGAAAATGAAGAAAATTAATTGTACACTCGTGCTTGCGCACTATATATACCACATATAAACCATCTCTCTTGAACATCTACAATGGCCGGACCGCGTAAGACTCTGCTCGAACCCCGAGGACCTCGGTTCGAATCCCAGCCAGGTAATAACTTTCTTCACTCAACACTAAACTCTACACACAAATAATCGAAATAAATTGGATGAATTAAAGAAAATAAAGAAAATAAAGAAAATAAAGAAAATAAAGAAAATAAAGAAAATAAAGAAAATAAAGAAAATAAAGAACATAAAGAAAATAAAGAAAATAAAGAAAATAGAGAAAATAAAGAAAATAAAGAAAATAAAGAAAATAAAGAAAATAAAGAAAATAAAGAAAATAAAGAAAATAAAGAAAATAAAGAAAATAAAGAAAATAAAGAAAATAAAGAAAATAAAGAAAATAAAGAAAATAAAGAAAATAAAGAAAATAAAGAAAATAAAGAAAATAAAGAAAATAAAGAAAATAAAGAAAATAAAGAAAATAAAGAAAATAAAGAAAATAAAGAAAATAAAGAAAATAAAGAAAATAAAGAAAATAAAGAAAATAAAGAAAATAAAGAAAATAAAGAAAATTAATTGTACACTCGTGCTTGCGCACTATATATACCACATATAAACAAATAAATTGGATGAATTAAAGAAAATAAAGAAAATAAAGAAAATAAAGAAAATAAAGAAAATAAAGAAAATAAAGAAAATAAAGAAAATAAAGAAAATAAAGAAAATAAAGAAAATAAAGAAAATAAAGAAAATAAAGAAAATAAAGGAAATAAAGAAAATTAATTGTACACTCGTGCTTGCGCACTATATATACCACATATAAACCATCTCTCTTGAACATCTACAATGGCCGGACCGCGTAAGACTCTGCTCGAACCCCGAGGACCTCGGTTCGAATCCCAGCCAGGTAATAACTTTCTTCACTCAACACTAAACTCTACACACAAATAATCGAAATAAATTGGATGAATTAAAGAAAATAAAGAAAATAAAGAAAATAAAGAAAATAAAGAAAATAAAGAAAATAAAGAAAATAAAGAAAATAAAGAAAATAAAGAAAATAAAGAAAATAAAGAAAATAAAGAAAATAAAGAAAATAAAGAAAATAAAGAAAATAAAGAAAATAAAGAAAATAAAGAAAATAAAGAAAATAAAGAAAATAAAGAAAATAAAGAAAATAAAGAAAATAAAGAAAATAAAGAAAATAAAGAAAATAAAGAAAATAAAGAAAATAAAGAAAATAAAGAAAATAAAGAAAATAAAGAAAATAAAGAAAATAAAGAAAATAAAGAAAATAAAGAAAATAAAGAAAATAAAGAAAATAAAGAAAATAAAGAAAATAAAGAAAATAAAGAAAATAAAGAAAATAAAGAAAATAAAGAAAATAAAGAAAATAAAGAAAATAAAGAAAATAAAGAAAATAAAGAAAATAAAGAAAATAAAGAAAATAAAGAAAATAAAGAAAATAAAGAAAATAAAGAAAATAAAGAAAATAAAGGAAATAAAGAAAATTAATTGTACACTCGTGCTTGCGCACTATATATACCACATATAAACCATCTCTCTTGAACATCTACAATGGCCGGACCGCGTAAGACTCTGCTCGAATCCCGAGGACCTCGGTTCGAATCCCAGCCAGGTAATAACTTTCTTCACTCAACACTAAACTCTACACACAAATAATCGAAATAAATTGGATGAATTAAAGAAAATAAAGAAAATAAAGAAAATAAAGAAAATAAAGAAAATAAAGAAAATAAAGAAAATAAAGAAAATAAAGAAAATAAAGAAAATAAAGAAAATAAAGAAAATAAAGAAAATAAAGAAAATAAAGAAAATAAAGAAAATAAAGAAAATAAAGAAAATAAAGAAAATAAAGAAAATAAAGAAAATAAAGAAAATAAAGAAAATAAAGAAAATAAAGAAAATAAAGAAAATAAAGAAAATAAAGAAAATAAAGAAAATAAAGAAAATAAAGAAAATAAAGAAAATAAAGAAAATAAAGAAAATAAAGAAAATAAAGAAAATAAAGAAAATAAAGAAAATAAAGAAAATAAAGAAAATTAATTGTACACTCGTGCTTGCGCACTATATATACCACATATAAACCATCTCTCTTGAACATCTACAATGGCCGGACCGCGTAAGACTCTGCTCGAACCCCGAGGACCTCGGTTCGAATCCCAGCCAGGTAATAACTTTCTTCACTCAACACTAAACTCTACACACAAATAATCGAAATAAATTGGATGAATTAAATAAAATAAAGAAAATAAAGAAAATAAAGAAAATAAAGAAAATAAAGAAAATAAAGAAAATAAAGAAAATAAAGAAAATAAAGAAAATAAAGAAAATAAAGAAAATAAAGAAAATAAAGAAAATAAAGAAAATAAAGAAAATAAAGAAAATAAAGAAAATAAAGAAAATAAAGAAAATAAAGAAAATAAAGAAAATAAAGAAAATAAAGAAAATAAAGAAAATAAAGAAAATAAAGAAAATAAAGAAAATAAAGAAAATAAAGAAAATAAAGAAAATAAAGAAAATAAAGAAAATAAAGAAAATAAAGAAAATAAAGAAAATGAAGAAAATGAAGAAAATGAAGAAAATGAAGAAAATGAAGAAAATGAAGAAAATAAAGAAAATAAAGAAAATAAAGAAAATAAAGAAAATAAAGAAAATAAAGAAAATAAAGAAAATAAAGAAAATAAAGAAAATAAAGAAAATAAAGAAAATAAAGAAAATAAAGAAAATAAAGAAAATGAAGAAAATGAAGAAAATGAAGAAAATGAAGAAAATGAAGAAAATGAAGAAAATGAAGAAAATGAAGAAAATGAAGAAAATGAAGAAAATGAAGAAAATTAATTGTACACTCGTGCTTGCGCACTATATATACCACATATAAACCATCTCTCTTGAACATCTACAATGGCCGGACCGCGTAAGACTCTGCTCGAACCCCGAGGACCTCGGTTCGAATCCCAGCCAGGTAATAACTTTCTTCACTCAACACTAAACTCTACACACAAATAATCGAAATAAATTGGATGAATTAAAGAAAATAAAGAAAATAAAGAAAATAAAGAAAATATAGAAAATAAAGAAAATAAAGAAAATAAAGAAAATAAAGAAAATAAAGAACATAAAGAAAATAAAGAAAATAAAGAAAATAGAGAAAATAAAGAAAATAAAGAAAATAAAGAAAATAAAGAAAATAAAGAAAATAAAGAAAATAAAGAAAATAAAGAAAATAAAGAAAATAAAGAAAATAAAGAAAATAAAGAAAATAATGAAAATAAAGAAAATAAAGAAAATAAAGAAAATAAAGAAAATAAAGAAAATAAAGAAAATAAAGAAAATAAAGAAAATAAAGAAAATAAAGAAAATTAATTGTACACTCGTGCTTGCGCACTATATATACCACATATAAACCATCTCTCTTGAACATCTACAATGGCCGGACCGCGTAAGACTCTGCTCGAACCCCGAGGACCTCGGTTCGAATCCCAGCCAGGTAATAACTTTCTTCACTCAACACTAAACTCTACACACAAATAATCGAAATAAATTGGATGAATTAAAGAAAATAAAGAAAATAAAGAAAATAAAGAAAATAAAGAAAATAAAGAAAATAAAGAAAATAAAGAAAATAAAGAAAATAAAGAAAATAAAGAAAATAAAGAAAAAGAAAATAAAGAAAATAAAGAAAATAAAGAAAATAAAGAAAATAAAGAAAATAAAGAAAATAAAGAAAATAAAGAAAATAAAGAAAATAAAGAAAATAAAGAAAATAAAGAAAATAAAGAAAATAAAGAAAATAAAGAAAATAAAGAAAATAAAGAAAATAACACTCGTGCTTGCGCACTATATATACCACATATAAACCATCTCTCTTGAACATCTACAATGGCCGGACCGCGTAAGACTCTGCTCGAACCCCGAGGACCTCGGTTCGAATCCCAGCCAGGTAATAACTTTCTTCACTCAACACTAAACTCTACACACAAATAATCGAAATAAATTGGATGAATTAAAGAAAATAAAGAAAATAAAGAAAATAAAGAAAATAAAGAAAATAAAGAAAATAAAGAAAATAAAGAAAATAAAGAAAATAAAGAAAATAAATAAAATAAAGAAAATAAAGAAAATAAAGAAAATAAAGAAAATAAAGAAAATAAAGAAAATAAATAAAATAAAGAAAATAAAGAAAATAAAGAAAATAAAGAAAATAAAGAAAATAAAGAAAATAAAGAAAATAAAGAAAATAAAGAAAATAAAGAAAATAAAGAAAATAAAGAAAATAAAGAAAATAAAGAAAATAAAGAAAATAAAGAAAATTAATTGTACACTCGTGCTTGCGCACTATATATACCACATATAAACCATCTCTCTTGAACATCTACAATGGCCGGACCGCGTAAGACTCTGCTCGAACCCCGAGGACCTCGGTTCGAATCCCAGCCAGGTAATAACTTTCTTCACTCAACACTAAACTCTACACACTAATAATCGAAATAAATTGGATGAATTAAAGAAAATAAAGAAAATAAAGAAAATAAAGAAAATAAAGAAAATAAAGAAAATAAAGAAAATAAAGAAAATAAAGAAAATAAAGAAAATAAAGAAAAAGAAAATAAAGAAAATAAAGAAAATAAAGAAAATAAAGAAAATAAAGAAAATAAAGAAAATAAAGAAAATAAAGAAAATAAAGAAAATAAAGAAAATAAAGAAAATAAAGAAAATAAAGAAAATAAAGAAAATAAAGAAAATAAAGAAAATAAAGAAAATAAAGAAAATAAAGAAAATAACACTCGTGCTTGCGCACTATATATACCACATATAAACCATCTCTCTTGAACATCTACAATGGCCGGACCGCGTAAGACTCTGCTCGAACCCCGAGGACCTCGGTTCGAATCCCAGCCAGGTAATAACTTTCTTCACTCAACACTAAACTCTACACACAAATAATCGAAATAAATTGGATGAATTAAAGAAAATAAAGAAAATAAAGAAAATAAAGAAAATAAAGAAAATAAAGAAAATAAAGAAAATAAAGAAAATAAAGAAAATAAAGAAAATAAAGAAAATAAAGAAAATAAAGAAAAAGAAAATAAAGAAAATAAAGAAAATAAAGAAAATAAAGAAAATAAAGAAAATAAAGAAAATAAAGAAAATAAAGAAAATAAAGAAAATAAAGAAAATAAAGAAAATAAAGAAAATAAAGAAAATAAAGAAAATAAAGAAAATAAAGAAAATAAAGAAAATAAAGAAAATAAAGAAAATAAAGAAAATTAATTGTACACTCGTGCTTGCGCACTATATATACCACATATAAACCATCTCTCTTGAACATCTACAATGGCCGGACCGCGTAAGACTCTGCTCGAACCCCGAGGACCTCGGTTCGAATCCCAGCCAGGTAATAACTTTCTTCACTCAACACTAAACTCTACACACAAATAATCGAAATAAATTGGATGAATTAAAGAAAATAAAGAAAATAAAGAAAATAAAGAAAATAAAGAAAATAAAGAAAATAAAGAAAATAAAGAAAATAAAGAAAATAAAGAAAATAAAGAAAATAAAGAAAATAAAGAAAATAAAGAAAATAAAGAAAATAAAGAAAATAAAGAAAATAAAGAAAATAAAGAAAATAAAGAAAATAAAGAAAATAAAGAAAATAAAGAAAATAAAGACAATAAAGAAAATAAAGAAAATAAAGAAAATAAAGAAAATAAAGAAAATAAAGAAAATAAAGAAAATTAATTGTACACTCGTGCTTGCGCACTATATATACCACATATAAACCATCTCTCTTGAACATCTACAATGGCCGGACCGCGTAAGACTCTGCTCGAACCCCGAGGACCTCGGTTCGAATCCCAGCCAGGTAATAACTTTCTTCACTCAACACTAAACTCTACACACAAATAATCGAAATAAATTGGATGAATTAAAGAAAATAAAGAAAATAAAGAAAATAAAGAAAATAAAGAAAATAAAGAAAATAAAGAAAATAAAGAAAATAAAGAAAATAAAGAAAATAAAGAAAATAAAGAAAATAAAGAAAATAAAGAAAATAAAGAAAATAAAGAAAATAAAGAAAATAAAGAAAATAAAGAAAATAAAGAAAATAAAGAAAATAAAGACAATAAAGAAAATAAAGAAAATAAAGAAAATAAAGAAAATAAAGAAAATAAAGAAAATAAAGAAAATTAATTGTACACTCGTGCTTGCGCACTATATATACCACATATAAACCATCTCTCTTGAACATCTACAATGGCCGGACCGCGTAAGACTCTGCTCGAACCCCGAGGACCTCGGTTCGAATCCCAGCCAGGTAATAACTTTCTTCACTCAACACTAAACTCTACACACTAATAATCGAAATAAATTGGATGAATTAAAGAAAATAAAGAAAATAAAGAAAATAAAGAAAATAAAGAAAATGAAGAAAATAAAGAAAATAAAGAAAATTAAGAAAATTAAGAAAATTAAGAAAATTAAGAAAATTAAGAAAATTAAGAAAATAAAGAAAATAAAGAAAATAAAGAAAATAAAGAAAATAAAGAAAATAAAGAAAATAAAGAAAATAAAGAAAATAAAGAAAATAAAGAAAATAAAGAAAATAAAGAAAATAAAGAAAATAAAGAAAATAAAGAAAATAAAGAAAATAAAGAAAATAAAGAAAATAAAGAAAATAAAGAAAATAAAGAAAATAAAGAAAATTAATTGTACACTCGTGCTTGCGCACTATATATACCACATATAAACAAATAAATTGGATGAATTAAAGAAAATAAAGAAAATAAAGAAAATAAAGAAAATAAAGAAAATAAAGAAAATAAAGAAAATAAAGAAAATAAAGAAAATCAAGAAAATCAAGAAAATAAAGAAAATAAAGAAAATAAAGAAAATAAAGAAAATAAAGAAAATAAAGAAAATAAAGAAAATAAAGAAAATAAAGAAAATAAAGAAAATAAAGAAAATAAAGAAAATAAAGAAAATAAAGAAAATAAAGAAAATAAAGAAAATAAAGAAAATAAAGAAAATAAAGAAAATAAAGAAAATAAAGAAAATAAAGAAAATAAAGAAAATAAAGAAAATAAAGAAAATAAAGAAAATAAAGAAAATAAAGAAAATAAAGAAAATAAAGAAAATAAAGAAAACAAAGAAAATAAAGAAAATAAAGAAAATAAAGAAAATAAAGAAAATAAAGAAAATAAAGAAAATAAAGAAAATAAAGAAAATAAAGAAAATAAAGAAAATAAAGAAAATAAAGAAAATAAAGAAAATAAAGAAAATAAAGAAAATAAAGAAAATAAAGAAAATAAAGAAAATAAAGAAAATAAAGAAAATAAAGAAAATAAAGAAAATAAAGAAAATAAAGGAAATAAAGAAAATTAATTGTACACTCGTGCTTGCGCACTATATATACCACATATAAACCATCTCTCTTGAACATCTACAATGGCCGGACCGCGTAAGACTCTGCTCGAATCCCGAGGACCTCGGTTCGAATCCCAGCCAGGTAATAACTTTCTTCACTCAACACTAAACTCTACACACAAATAATCGAAATAAATTGGATGAATTAAAGAAAATAAAGAAAATAAAGAAAATAAAGAAAATAAAGAAAATAAAGAAAATAAAGAAAATAAAGAAAATAAAGAAAATAAAGAAAATAAAGAAAATAAAGAAAATAAATAAAATAAAGAAAATAAAGAAAATAAAGAAAATAAAGAAAATAAAGAAAATAAAGAAAATAAAGAAAATAAAGAAAATAAATTAAATAAAGAAAATAAAGAAAATAAAGAAAATAAAGAAAATAAAGAAAATAAAGAAAATAAAGAAAATAAAGAAAATAAAGAAAATAAAGAAAATAAAGAAAATAAAGAAAATAAAGAAAATAAAGAAAATAAAGAAAATAAAGAAAATTAATTGTACACTCGTGCTTGCGCACTATATATACCACATATAAACCATCTCTCTTGAACATCTACAATGGCCGGACCGCGTAAGACTCTGCTCGAACCCCGAGGACCTCGGTTCGAATCCCAGCCAGGTAATAACTTTCTTCACTCAACACTAAACTCTACACACAAATAATCGAAATAAATTGGATGAATTAAAGAAAATAAAGAAAATAAAGAAAATAAAGAAAATAAAGAAAATAAAGAAAATAAAGAAAATAAAGAAAATAAAGAAAATAAAGAAAATAAAGAAAATAAAGAAAATAAAGAAAATAAAGAAAATAAAGAAAATAAAGAAAATAAAGAAAATAAAGAAAATAAAGAAAATAAAGAAAATAAAGAAAATAAAGAAAATAAAGAAAATAAAGAAAATAAAGACAATAAAGAAAATAAAGAAAATAAAGAAAATAAAGAAAATAAAGAAAATAAAGAAAATAAAGAAAATTAATTGTACACTCGTGCTTGCGCACTATATATACCACATATAAACCATCTCTCTTGAACATCTACAATGGCCGGACCGCGTAAGACTCTGCTCGAACCCCGAGGACCTCGGTTCGAATCCCAGCCAGGTAATAACTTTCTTCACTCAACACTAAACTCTACACACAAATAATCGAAATAAATTGGATGAATTAAAGAAAATAAAGAAAATAAAGAAAATAAAGAAAATAAAGAAAATAAAGAAAATAAAGAAAATAAAGAAAATAAAGAAAATAAAGAAAATAAAGAAAATAAAGAAAATAAAGAAAATAAAGAAAATAAAGAAAATAAAGAAAATAAAGAAAATAAAGAAAATAAAGAAAATAAAGAAAATAAACAAAATAAACAAAATAAAGAAAATAAAGAAAATAAAGAAAATAAAGAAAATAAAGAAAATAAAGAAAATAAAGAAAATAAAGAAAATAAAGAAAATAAAGAAAATAAAGAAAATAAAGAAAATAAAGAAAATAAAGAAAATAAAGAAAATAAAGAAAATAAAGACAATAAAGAAAATAAAGAAAATAAGGAAAACAAAGAAAATAAAGAAAATTAATTGTACACTCGTGCTTGCGCACTATATATACCACATATAAACCATCTCTCTTGAACATCTACAATGGCCGGACCGCGTAAGACTCTGCTCGAACCCCGAGGACCACGGTTCGAATCCCAGCCAGGTAATAACTTTCTTCACTCAACACTAAACTCTACACACAAATAATCGAAATAAATTGGATGAATTAAAGAAAATAAAGAAAATAAAGAAAATAAAGAAAATAAAGAAAATAAAGAAAATAAAGAAAATAAAGAAAATAAAGAAAATAAAGAAAATAAAGAAAATAAAGAAAATAAAGAAAATAAAGAAAATAAAGAAAATAAAGAAAATAAAGAAAATAAAGAAAATAAAGAAAATAAAGAAAATAAAGAAAATAAAGAAAATAAAGAAAATAAAGAAAATAAAGAAAATAAAGAAAATAAAGAAAATAAAGAAAATAAAGAAAATAAAGAAAATAAAGAAAATAAAGAAAATAAAGAAAATAAAGAAAATAAAGAAAATAAAGAAAATAAAGAAAATAAAGAAAATAAAGAAAATAAAGAAAATAAAGAAAATAAAGAAAATAAAGAAAATAAAGAAAATAAAGAAAATAAAGAAAATAAAGAAAATAAAGAAAATAAAGAAAATAAAGAAAATAAAGAAAATAAAGAAAATAAAGAAAATAAAGAAAATAAAGAAAATAAAGAAAATAAAGACAATAAAGAAAATAAAGAAAATAAAGAAAATAAAGAAAATAAAGAAAATAAAGAAAATAAAGAAAATAAAGAAAATAAAGAAAATAAAGAAAATAAAGAAAATAAAGAAAATAAAGAAAATAAAGAAAATAAAGAAAATAAAGAAAATAAAGAAAATAAAGAAAATAAAGAAAATAAAGAAAATAAAGAAAATAAAGAAAATAAAGAAAATAAAGAAAATAAAGAAAATAAAGAAAATAAAGAAAATAAAGAAAATAAAGAAAATAAAGAAAATAAAGAAAATAAAGAAAATAAAGAAAATAAAGAAAATAAAGAAAATAAAGAAAATAAAGAAAATAAAGAAAATAAAGAAAATAAAGAAAATAAAGAAAATAAAGACAATAAAGAAAATAAAGAAAATAAAGAAAATAAGGAAAATAAAGAAAATAAAGAAAATTAATTGTACACTCGTGCTTGCGCACTATATATACCACATATAAACCATCTCTCTTGAACATCTACAATGGCCGGACCGCGTAAGACTCTGCTCGAACCCCGAGGACCTCGGTTCGAATCCCAGCCAGGTAATAACTTTCTTCACTCAACACTAAACTCTACACACAAATAATCGAAATAAATTGGATGAATTAAAGAAAATAAAGAAAATAAAGAAAATAAAGAAAATAAAGAAAATAAAGAAAATAAAGAAAATAAAGAAAATAAAGAAAATAAAGAAAATAAAGAAAATAAAGAAAATAAAGAAAATAAAGAAAATAAAGAAAATAAAGAAAATAAAGAAAATAAAGAAAATAAAGAAAATAAAGAAAATAAAGAAAATAAAGAAAATAAAGAAAATAAAGAAAATAAAGAAAATAAAGAAAATAAATAAAATAAAGAAAATAAGGAAAATAAAGAAAATAAGGAAAATAAAGAAAATAAAGAAAATAAAGAAAATAAAGAAAATAAAGAAAATAAAGAAAATAAAGAAAATAAAGAAAATTAATTGTACACTCGTGCTTGCGCACTATATATACCACATATAAACCATCTCTCTTGAACATCTACAATGGCCGGACCGCGTAAGACTCTGCTCGAACCCCGAGGACCTCGGTTCGAATCCCAGCCAAGTAATAACTTTCTTCACTCAACACTAAACTCTACACACAAATAATCGAAATATATTGGATGAATTAAAGAAAATAAAGAAAATAAAGAAAATAAAGAAAATAAAGAAAATAAAGAAAATAAAGAAAATAAAGAAAATAAAGAAAATAAAGAAAATAAAGAAAATAAAGAAAATAAATAAAATAAAGAAAATAAAGAAAATAAAGAAAATAAAGAAAATAAAGAAAATAAAGAAAATAAAGAAAATAAAGAAAATAAAGAAAATAAAGAAAATAAACAAAATAAACAAAATAAACAAAATAAACAAAATAAAGAAAATAAAGAAAATAAAGAAAATAAACAAAATAAACAAAATAAACAAAATAAAGAAAATAAAGAAAATAAAGAAAATAAAGAAAATAAAGAAAATAAAGAAAATACAGAAAATACAGAAAATACAGAAAATAAAGAAAATAAAGAAAATAAAGAAAATAAAGAAAATAAAGAAAATAAAGACAATAAAGAAAATAAAGAAAATAAGGAAAACAAA